>CM074724.1:398150209-398253578 GCA_037306005.1 Rhinophrynus dorsalis | reverse complement strand
TCGATGCTCAGCATCTTTCCACGTGTCATCTGCAGGCGACAGGCTTCAGAGTGCAGTAGGCCTCTGTTTTATGCCATGCTTCCTGTAGTCTCCTCTTGCCTAGTTCCTTCCTCTGAGCCTGCCCCTCCTACCTACTTTCTGTGGATGGGGTTAAAGGGCAGTCTGAGTCCTGACTCAGTCACCCTTATGTTGGTGTTCTGAGCAGTTCATTATCTAGTATTACTGATTCCTGTGTATGATCCGGCTTGTCTGTCCATCCATTCTGGTGTTGACCTGTGGCTCTGTCTGACCATTATCCTTGTGCATTCCGATTTGGCTCAGATATCCTTTCTGGTGCAAACCTGTGGCTCTGGCTGACTACCCGCTCTGTGCAAGACCTAGGGTTGTCTGACAACCCACTCTGGTGTTGACCTGAGGCTCTGTCCACTGTGCATCCAGCATACCATCGCTTCAGTGGATATCCTTTCTGGTGCAAACCTGTGGCTCTGGCTGACTACCCATTCCGTGTATGACTTTGGCTCGTCTGACTATCCTATTAGGTGCTTACTAGAAGGCCCTGTCTGTTCGCTCCTTTTTTTGGTTCTGTTATTCAGACATCCTTCCTAGTACTGACCTGGGGCTCTAGCAGACTCCCAGATACTGACTGCAGGCTAAGTCAGTATCACTCTTGGGCGCTACCTTACCGCGAACTCCAGCAGGCTGAGGCCTAGTCTTGGACAATGTGTTGGTGATATTGGAAGACTGCTATTCCTGATACCGTACTCTCCTTTTCTATCACCCACTGTGTGTATATTTCTATATTGCATTGTTGTTATTATTCTCATAATAAAGGTTATATTAACTATACCGTCTGACTCCAGGTTTTGCTTTCCAACCGTAACAAAGTGTCCCTCTTTAGGAGATATTAGGGGTCTGTACCTCCCAAGTGTCCCTCTTTAGGAGATTTTAGGGGTCCGTACCTCCCAAGTGTCTCTCTGTAGGAGAAATTAGGGGTACATACCTCTCAAGTGTCCCTCTTTAGGAGATTTTATGGGTCCGTACCTCCCAAGTGTTCCTCTGTAGGAGATATTAGGGGTACATACCTCCCAAGTGTCCCTCTGTAGGAGATATCAGGGGTCCGTACCTCCCATGTGTCCATGTTTAGACGATTTAGGGGTTCCATACCTCCCAGGTGTCTCTCTTCTCAGATATTAGAGTTGTGTACCTCCAAATGTCCATCTAAAGGAGATATTAGGGGTCCGTACCTCCCAAAACTCCCTCTTTAGGAGATATTAGGGGTCCATGCCTCCCAATCGTCCCTCTATAGGAGGACAGTCCCTCTTTGAGGCCCAAATCAGACTGTGTGGTGTGTATATAAGTGTATCACCCTGGTGTCCCTGTGTTTAGGAGATCAGACTGTGTGGTGTGTATATAAGTGTATCACCCTGGTGTCTCTGTGTGTAGTAGATCAGACTGTGTGGTGTGTATATAAGTGTATCACCCTGGTGTCATTGTGTTTAGGAGATCAGACTGTATGGTGTGTATATAAGTGTATCACCCTGGTGTCCCTGTGTTTAGGAGATCAGACTGTGGTGTGTGTGTATAGAAGTGTATCACCCTGGTGTCCTGTGTTTAGGAGATCAGACTGTGTGAGGTGTGTATATAGTGTTATCACCCTGGCGTCCCTGTATTTAGGAGATCAGACTGTGTGGTGTGTATATAAGTTTATTGCCCTGCTGTCCCTGTGTTTAGGAGATCAGACTGTGCGGTGTGTGTATATAAGTGTATCACCCGGTGTCCCTGTGTTTAGGAGCTAGACCTGTGGTGTTTATATTAGTGTATCACCCTGGTGTCCTTGTGTTTAGGAGCTGACTGTGCGGTGTGTATATAAGTGTATCACCCTGGTGTCCAGTGTTTATGAGATACAGACTGTGCGGTGTGTATATAAGTGTACACCCTGGTCCCTGTGTTTAGGAGTTAGACTGTGTGGTGTGTATATAAGTGTATCACCCTGGTGTCCCAGTGTTTAGGAGCAGACTGTGTGGTGTGGTATATCGGTATCACTGGGGTCAGTTCTAGCTGTGATGTGTATATAAGTGTATCACCTGGTGTCCTGTGTTTAGGAGATCAGACTGTGTGGTGTGTATAAATGTATCACCTGGTGTCCATGTTTAGGATGATCAGACTGTGTGGTGTGTATAAGTGTTCACCCTGGTGTCCCTGTGTTTAGGAGATCAGACTGTGAGTGTGTATATAAGTACCCTGGCGTCCTCCTTGGGAGGTATGGACCATAATACTCCTAAAGAAGGACTCTGTGGAGTTCGTCTAATATCCTAAGAGAACTCTTGGGATGTATAGATCACCTATAAGAGGGGATTTGGGAGGTAAGACTAATATCTATAGAGGGACTTGGGAGGTAAGACAATATTCTAAAGGGACACCTGGGAGTTACAAACTATATCTCAAAGAGGGACTGTAAGGTACAGACCCTAATATATACTAGAGAGGGACACTGGGAGGTACTGATTTTATTGTTCTCTAATAGGGACATTGGGAGGTACAGACCACTATATTCTACTAAGAGGGACACTGGGAGGTTGGACCCTAATATCTAACAAGAGGGACACTTGAGAGGTAGGGACCAATTTCTCTTAAAGTGGGACACTTGGAAGTATGTAACCTAATGTCTCATATAGAGGACATTGGAGGTTGGACCTACATATTCCTAAAGTGGGACACTGGGTGGTATGGACCCTAATTTCCTAAGGACACTTGGGAGTATGTACCTAATATTCTAAGGGGTCACTGGGTGGTTGTACCAATATTCTAAGAGAGGGACACTTGGGAGGTATGTACACTAATATCTCATAAAGAGGGTGTGTTGTGTATAGATGTGTATCACCCTGGTGTCCCTGTGTTTAGTGAGATCAGACTGTGCTGTTGTGTTATAAGTGTATCACCCTGGTGTCCCTCCTTGGGAGATATGGACCCCTAATATCTCCTAAAGAAGAACTCTTGGGAGATATAGACCCAATATATCTCCTAAAGAGGGACACTTGGGAGTTACAGACCCCTAATATCTCCTAAGAGGGACACTGTAAGTACAGACCCTAATATATCCTTAGAGGGGACACTTGGGAGGTACTGATTTGATATTCCTAAAAGGGACACTTGGAGGTACAGACACTAATATCACGTAAAGAGGGAAACTTGTGAGGTATTGGACCCTAATATCTCTAAGAGGGAACTTGAGAGTAGGGGACCCTAATATCTCTAAAGAGGTGACACTTGGAAGTATGTACCCTAATGTCTCTTAGAGTGACACTTGGAGGTTATGGACCCCTAATAACTCCTAAAGAGGGGACACTTGGGTGGTATGGACCCCTAATATCCTAAAAGTGGTGACACTTGGAAGGTAGTTGGACCCTATATCTCCTAAAGAGTGGACATTGGAATGTCATGGACCCTCTAATACTACAAAAAAGGTCATTGGTGTGACAGACCTAATCATCTAAGAGGGACACTGGGAGGTACAGACCCCTCTAATCTCTAAGAGGGACATTTGTGAGGTGTGACCCTAATATCTCTAAGAGGACACTTGGGAGGTATGGACCCCTAATATCTCCTAAAGAGGGACACCTGTGGTATGGACCCCTAATATCTCTAAGAGGACACTTGGGAGTACAGACCCCATTTCTCTAAAGAGGGACTTTTGGAGGTGTGACCCTAATATCTCCTAAAGAGGGACACTGGGAAGTATGGACCCCTAATATCTCCTAAAGAGGAACACTTGGAGGTATGTACCCTGATAATCTCCTAAAGAGGGACACCTGGGTGGCTTGGACCCCTAATATCTCCTAAGAGGACACTTGGGAGGTATGTACCCCTAATATCTCCTAAAGAGGACACCTGGGTGGTATAGACCCCTAATATCTCCTAAAGAGGGACACTGGAGGTAATGTACCCCTAATATCTCCTAAAGAGGACACCTGGGTGTATGTACCCTAATATCTCCTAAAGAGGACATTTGGGAAGTATGTACCTAATATTTTTCTAAAGAGTGACACTTGTGGTATGGACCCTAATATCTCAAAGAGGGACATTGGAATGTAAGGACCCTAATATCTCCTAAAGAGGGACACTTGGGAGGTACAGACCCTAATATCTTCTAAATAGGGACATTTGGGAGGTGTGGACCCTAATACTCCTAAAGAGGTACACTTGGGAGGTATGGACCCTTAATATCTCTAAAGAGGGACACTTGGGAGGTAATGTACCCTAATATCTCCTAAAGAGGTACATTGGAATGTATGGACCCCTAATATCACCTAAAGAGGGACACTTGGGAGATATGGACCCCTATTATCTCCTAAAGAGGGACATTTGGGAAGTACAGACCCTAATATTTCTAAAGAGGACACTTGGTAGCTATGTGTCTGTATTGTGCATAGGGTGACACGGGTCCGGAACGTCCGGGACTGTCCCTTATTTCAGGGACATGTCCCGCGTCCCGGGTCCCCTTCAACCGGGACAATGAAGTGTCCCGGAATGAAGCCAAGCCGCCCTGAATGTCAGCCTGCAAGCGGTGTGTCACATCATGGACGCCGCTTGCAGGCTGACATCCAGGGCGGCAATGCAGCTTACCTGATCTCTGGAGGTAAGCGCTCTAGTAATACAGAGCGCTGGGAGATGACATCATCTCCCAGCGCTCTGCATAACTGAGCACAGCGCGCGGGAGCTTCAGCTCTGTGCCGGAGGAGGCACAGAGCTCCCTCTTGACACGCCGCTAGACCACCAGGGACTCAAGGTAAGGCAATAGGGTGACCACGTCCCGGAATGGCAGAAGGGAAATGTGGTCACCCTATTGTGCACCTGTGTGGCTGTGTAATGTTTTTCATCCAGTGGTCCAGTATTATTAAACATGTACTTACATACAACCACACAGAGCTCTGCATGGTGAATCCCCACGAAGGTTTCAGCCCCAATGAGACCGTTATGAGGGTATTTGCAGGAAACATTCTAGTGAGTGTTTAGATTCCACATCTTTATGTTAGATGGTGTCAAATAAAAAAAAAAAACATAACACTGATCACTGTGCAGTTTATACAAAGCTTGTTGCATTAATTAAGAGTCACCACTAGGTGTCAGTTTAGTACTTCTAATCAAAAAATATTAGAGAACTAGCTGAACAGCCTGTGTACAGGGGCCACAGTTGCCAGGCACAGTAGAGACCGCCCGCGCTTCGGCTGATAACGGAGCGGGGTGCTCTGAATTCGGACCTTAGTCCTCTCTGAGCAACTATTGTCAGAATTCGGAGCACCCTGCACCGTTATCAGCCGCTGCGCAGGTGGTCTGCACTGAGCATGACAGCTTCTGACAAACATACATTAGCAAATTATTATATAGGATAGGAAGATGGATAATAAAAGTTGTAATGGGTTCAGTGCGCTGTTTGCGCTTGATCATCATATGTATAAATATGTTTGCGTTAGTTTTATTCTGGCCGTCAAAGCCCAATAAAAATTCCTCATCTGTGACATTTCAGTGACTTTTTATTCCATCATTTCATACGTGAGAACTTTCTTCTCCCAGTCCCTTGAAAAACACTGTAGGGCTGAGGATGGGGCATGTCTGAATAACACCTTTCATGTCATATTGCGGGTGGGGTTTAACCTTTGCGTCGCAATGCGTGGGATACCTCTCTGGCACTCAAAGGGTTAAACAAATGGGTGTGGTTGGTTGAAAGGAGGAGTTTGCCATTTAATGGGTGGGAAAGTTGGCAGAATGGGGTGGGACAGACTGGAAAGTGGGCAGGGTTATAGCTGAACTCGCCAACCCAGAGTATTAGCCTCTATCCCCCCCGAGAACATATGTGCTTGCAAACCAGGCACACTTTTTTAGACCTTTCCAATGAATGAATTCTTTGCCAGTAACGCAATTTTACCTCTGCTGCAGAGCCTCCTCGAGTCGTACGACTAGATTCTCCTGCTGTCAGCTTTACAGCTGACATCAGGAGAAGGGGAGGGAGGGGGGAACTTTGAATCCCATATCTCTCAGACCATAGCGGTTTGAGAGATAGGGTTTTGGAGCATTTTTCTTATTTTCTTCTGCTCTATAAAAGTATAAAAAGTTTTTATGGGACATTACTGTCCTTTAAGCTCTAAATGCTGGAAAATATAACTTCATCAAATTCGACTGACGATAGTGAAGTTTCTTTTCCAATCTATACTCTCAAAGGTAATTGGATACAGGGGCGGATTGTGCTATCGGGCATTCGGGCATGCCCCGGTGGGCCGGTGGCTGCTTGAAGGGGAGGGCTGCTCCACAACATTACAGACTAGGCTCCAGCCCATGGAAGTGTCACAGGTAGTGACACAGTGTAAAAGAGGCTGCTGCTCTGCATGTGATAGGTGCCGCGGTGAGCCTGCCTTGTTATTGTTAATGCTAGCAAACTGAAAAGACAGTGTGCGTGTTAACCCTTTCAGTACCAGAGGGATACGCAAAGCATTGCATCCTCTGGCTCTGAAAGGGTTAAAAACAGTCTTTTCAGCGTGTTAACTTGCCTCCTGTAGCTGCTGTGCTGTTGCTGCCCTGCTCCTCTCTGTCGGACTCAGCCTCCCGCTCCAGTCCTCCCCCGGACCTTTATCAGTAAGTAAAGGACTCAGCCTCCCGCTCCAGTCCTCCCCCGGACCTTTATCAGTAAGTAAAGGACTCAGCCTCCCGCTCCAGTCCTCCCCCGGACCTTTATCAGTAAGTAAAGGACTCAGCCTCCGCTCCAGTCCTCCCCCGGACCTTTATCAGTAAGTAAAGGACTCAGCCTCCCGCTCCAGTCCTCCCCGGAACCTTTATCAGTAAGTAAAGGACTCAGCCTCCCGCTCCAGTCCTCCCCCGGACCTTTATCAGTAAGTAAAGGACTCAGCCTCCCGCTCCAGTCCTCCCCCGGACCTTTATCAGTAAGTAAAGGACTCAGCCTCCCGCTCCAGTCCTCCCCGACCTTTATCAGTAAGTAAAGGACTCAGCCTCCCGCTCCAGTCCTCCCCGGACCTTTATCAGTAAGTAAAGGACTCAGCCTCCCGCTCCAGTCCTCCCCCGGACCTTTATCAGTAAGTAAAGGACTCAGCCTCCCGCTCCAGTCCTCCCCCGGACCTTTATCAGTAAGTAAAGGACTCAGCCTCCCGCTCCAGTCCTCCCCCGGACCTTTATCAGTAAGTAAAGGACTCAGCCTCCCGCTCCAGTCCTCCCCCGGACCTTTATCAGTAAGTAAAGGACTCAGCCTCCCGCTCCAGTCCTCCCCGGACCTTTATCAGTAAGTAAAGGACTCAGCCTCCCGCTCCAGTCCTCCCCCGGACCTTTAATCAGTAAGTAAAGGACTCAGCCTCCCGCTCCAGTCCTCCCCGGACCTTTATCAGTAAGTAAAGGACTCAGCCTCCCGCTCCAGTCCTCCCCGGACCTTTATCAGTAAGTAAAGGACTCAGCCTCCCGCTCCAGTCCTCCCCCGGACCTTTATCAGTAAGTAAAGGACTCAGCCTCCCGCTCCAGTCCTCCCCCGGACCTTTATCAGTAAGTAAAGGACTCAGCCTCCCGCTCCAGTCCTCCCCCGGACCTTTATCAGTAAGTAAAGGACTCAGCCTCCCGCTCCAGTCCTCCCCCGGACCTTTATCAGTAAGTAAAGGACTCAGCCTCCCGCTCCAGTCCTCCCCCCGGACCTTTATCAGTAAGTAAAGGACTCAGCCTCCCGCTCCAGTCCTCCCCGGACCTTTATCAGTAAGTAAAGGACTCAGCCTCCCGCTCCAGTCCTCCCCCGGACCTTTATCAGTAAGTAAAGGACTCAGCCTCCGCTCCAGTCCCTCCCCGGACCTTTATCAGTAAGTAAAGGACTCAGCCTCCCGCTCCAGTCCTCCCCGGACCTTTATCAGTAAGTAAAGGACTCAGCCTCCCGCTCCAGTCCTCCCCCGGACCTTTATCAGTAAGTAAATCACTCTCATTCCGTTCAGTCGTCTTGTTTTTTTTCTTCTTGCTTTGGATTTTTTTTTTTAATCCTGAGTCATGATCTCATAATTGTGGAACATTAAGAACCCTTTGAATGCCAGAGGGATACCAGTGTGCAAAGTGCTGGATATTCCTCTGGCACTCAAAGGGTTAAATCACATCTGTTCAAAGTCAGAGAAAATGTGTCCTTGAGCCTTGCTCATCAAGTTAATGAGGATTAGTTTTGAGGAAATCAACCACTCAAATGGGGAAATTAAAATTCAGCATATTCCCATTGATTTAAATGGGGCTTTTAACCCCTTCTATTCAAGGAGGTCAAAAGCCCCATTTAAATCAATGGGAATATGCTGAATTTTAATTTCCCCATTTGAATAGTTGAGCAAGGCTTAAGGACACATTTTCTCTTACTTTGAACATCTGTGATTTTAACCCTTTGAGTGCCAGAGGAATATCCAGCACTTTGCACACTGGGTATCCCTCTGGCATTCAAAGGGTTCTTAATGTTCCACAATTATGAGATCATGACTCAATCAGACACCCACACACAGCTATTGTAGCCCCCTTCTACCCCTAAATGCCTCCACATGTCCATACAACTCAGTAATCCCCATATCCTCCAAAACAACACCCTATGTAGACTAGCAGCTTCCCAAATGTGTTCCCATCTACTCAATGACTGCCTCTATATGCCAGCTTTTGCCCCCAACCACCTCCCTGTGCCCATGTATAACCACACTGGCCACCATATGCCCCCTAAAAAACATCACCCAGTGCCATCTACTAGTCCCCATGTGCCTGTGTCCATATATAGCTACGTAGTGGCCATCATATGCCCACAGCGGCAGTATTTATTTATTATACATTTACATATACACACACATACATACATATATCATATGCATGTATCATGGAATACCAACTAATGGGCCAGTGTTTTTAAAATGCCCCGGGCCAGTATCTGACCACAATCCGCCCCTGATTGGATATACCAATCTTTGATGAAGGAAGAATATATTTATATAACAATTCTCTTATTAGTATCTAAATGTCAATGTCTGAGAGCAGCAGGCTGGACTCACACTAACAGGATATGCCAAAGAGTCATGAAGGCAATAACACTGAACAAATGGAATGAGTTGGAGGCTCAGGAGAAATCTTGGAAGGGTTGCCGACTAGGCTGGTTAGTCAGAGACACAGGAGGTAGTCGACTCCAGGAGAGTTTGTCTACTAGATTGGTTAGTCAGAGAATCAGGTGGTTTCGAATCAGAGACACAGGATGTAGTTGACTCCAGGAAAGTTCGTTGACTAGACTGGATTGTCGGAGATACAGGTGGTTGTCGAGTCGGAGACACTGGAGATAGTCGACTCAGGAGAGTCTGTCAACTAGATTGGTTAGTTGGAAACACAGGTGGTTGTTGAGTCAGAGACACAGGAGGTTGTCGACTCCACTACCCTCAACCAGTCGGGCATTAAGAGGTATCGACAGGACGCCAAACACGACACCCTCGACTGTTGGACAGGCAAGAGGTAGGGAGCAGTCAAGCATCCACACCCTCGACTGGCCGGGGCGGTCACCAGTGGAACTGGTGATAGCACCCGACTCAATCGGAGAGCCTGAGATGTAGAGTCGAGACAACGGGGAAGCAGAGAGTCGAGAAAGCAGGACTCACTATGGGGAAGAGTCAAGGCGTAGATCTCAGAGGCAGCAGATGCCTGGTCGAGTAGCAGCTGCAGGGACACCCGTTGCACAGGAGTGCGGGATGGAGCGTGGTCAGATAAGCCGGAATCAAGTCGAGCCAGAGGCGAGGTACCAGAGGAGCAAACAGAGTTGTAGTTAAAAGGAAACTGGGTCAAGATTCAAGGAGTTGGGAGCAGATACTGGAGACTGGAAACGTGGTCGGTACACGGATATCAGGAACTCAGGAACACTGAAACAAGAATCTCTTAGTATCTTGGCACGAAAATTGAGCAAGCCTAGGAGGCTGGCCCAGGTAGATAAAGGCCAAACAGCCTAATCAAGATAGTAGAAGGAGGAGTCATCTAGAAGGAGCGTGACACTAAAAACACATGAATTAAACTGCTTAAACATCACATCTCTTCTCCACACATCCATCCGACAGAATGGCAACAGTATGTAGTACATGCAAACATCAAGTATAGCCCACTCCTCAAAGAGTTAAACTGACAAGCACCAATCCGATTCCAGGTAATTGACAACCTGTTTATATACCATCCAGGCCTCAGGGTTAGACTTAACCAGCCATCAGGATCGGTCCTTACCACCACCCACAATGTAGGACAAGGGTAATACAAAGTAATGCAATCTATCTGCACCACTGCCCTCACCTGTCTGGCGGCATACATACCAAAAAAACTAGGCTAGAGCATCTAAATTACAACATTGACCTTATTAAAGGGACAGTAATGTCCCAAAAATGTTTTTACAGTTATGTAGAGTTTAAAATATTAATCAAATCGCTCCAAATCCTATCTCTCAAACTGCCATGGTTTGAGAGATAGAGGGATTCAAAGTTCCCCCTCCTTCCCCTTTCTCCTGATGTCTGCTGTAAAGCTGACAGCAGGAGACTTGAGTCATACAACTCAAGGAGGCTCTGCAGCAGAGCAGAAATTGCGTTACTTAAAAATAATTCATTAATTGGAAAGGTCTAAA
The DNA here is from genome assembly GCA_037306005.1 of Rhinophrynus dorsalis. NCBI lineage: Eukaryota > Metazoa > Chordata > Amphibia > Anura > Rhinophrynidae > Rhinophrynus > Rhinophrynus dorsalis. Next base: position 398,242,939 of record CM074724.1, on the reverse strand, counting down.
AAGTGTGCCTGGTTTGCAAGCACACTTTGTAGATCTTTCCAATGAATGAATTATTTTTTAAGTACCGCGATTATGGCTCTGCTGCAGAGCTGCCTGCTGGTCCCTGCTAGATGCTGACATCAGGAGAAGGGGAGAGAGGTGGGAACTTTGAATCCCTATATCTCTCAAACCATAGCGGTTTGAGAGATAAGGTTTGGAGCAATTTTATTAATATTTTTTCAACTCTGCATAACTGTAAAACAATTTTTTGTGACATTATTGTCCCTTTAAGCATACGGTTCCATCCTTAAGAAGAGAACATCTTCAATCTTCTCAAGGAGGGACACACATGCAAAATCTAACCACCTGATCACCCTAAAAAAAAAAAATATATAAAAAAAAAAATAAAATATGATTGATCACAGAAAAAAATAAAAATACAAAACATTAAAAAAAATAATAAAAAAAAAATAATAGTACCAATAATCTCTCTTCTAAGCGTTGACTTATAATTTTATAGTACGTCCCTTGGTTATCAGACTTTCACAGAGTGTATGTTATGACAGTTTTATCTCATACTAGCAATGTGGGACGGCGTTGCCCGTCATGTCATGACTGTTGGGCGCATGTGTGTGAAATGCAGACACACTGAAAAACACAGACATATGTAACACACAGGCAGACACATACCATACATCCCAAGTGTCCCTCTTTAGGAGGGACAGTCCCTCTTTGAGGGCCAAATCCCTCTGTCCCTCTTTCCACCCTGTTGTCCCTCTTTTTAGGAGGTCAGACTGTGTGCAGGACCAGCTCCACCTATAGGCGAGGTAGGCGCTGGCCTTGGGCGCACACGTACTGGGGGCGCGGGCATGCAGCGGAGAAGAGCTGCGTCCGCACACACCACGCCAGGAACCACAACACAATCAGGTCTGTGTTGCTACAGCGCTCCTTCATTAGGTCGGATCTTTAGTAATGCAGAGCGCGCTGGGAGTCATGATCTCCCGCCGCGCTCTGCATTACTGAAGAGAAGACTGCGCGGGAGCTACAGGTATGTGATGGGGGGCAAGTTGGAGCTGAGGGGGCATACTGGAGCTGCTGAGGCCAAGTTGGACTGGATGGGGGGCAAAGTGGTGATGATGGGGGCAAGTTGGAGCTGAGGGGGCATAGTGGAGCTGCTGGGGGCAAGTTGGAGCTGATGGGGGTAAGTTGGAGCGGATGGAGGTCAAAGTGGAGCTGATGGGGGCAAGTTGGAGCTGAGGGGGCATAGTGGAGCTGCTGGGGGCAAGTTGGAGCTGATGAGGGTAAGCTGGAGCGGATGGAGGTCAAAGTGGAGCTGATGGGGGCAAGTTGGAGCGGATGGGGGTCAAAGTGGAGCTGAAGGGGGGGCAAAGTGGAGCTGGTGGGGGGCAAGTTGGAGTGGATGGGGGCAAGCTGGAGCGGATGGGGGGCAAGAGTGGAGCTGTTGGTGGCAAGTTGGAGCTGCTGGGGGGCAAAGTGGAGCCGATGGGGGTAAGTTGGAGCTGATAGGAGCAAGTTGGAGCTGATAGGGGCATAGTGGAACTGAAGGGGGGGCAAAAGTGGAGCTGGTGGGGGCAAGTTAGAGCGGATGGGGGAGCAAAGTGGAGCTGATGGGGGCAAGTTGGAGCGGATGGTGGGCAAAGTGGAGCTGATGGTGGCAAGTTGGAGCTGCTGGGGGCATAGTGGAGCTGATGGGGGGCATAGTGGAGCGGATGGGGGTAAGTTGGAGTTGATGGGGGCAAAGTGGAGTTGATGGGGGCAAAGTGCAGGTGATAGGGCCAAAGTGGAGCTGATAAGGGGCAAGTTGGAGCTGGTGGGGGGCATCTCTTACAGGCATCTCTAGATCAGGGGCAGACTGGCCCAGGGGGCAGAGAGAGGACAATCATGAAAAGAGGTGGGGTATAAGTAGGCAGGGTGTAAAGGGGTGGGACACAAGGGGCGGAGCGAAATGGGTGGCAAAATTAGGTTTTGCCTAGGGTGGCAAAAATCCTTGCACCAGCCCTGACTGTGTGGTGTGTACTACTTTGCTCTACAGCAATAAAGCAATAAACTTCAGTATATGTGTTTATACATTAGTCTGTGCAAATAAAATACTTTGGTCTTGCACTAAATAATTTATTCAGTTACATAAATAACCAGTAATAGGTCATGAAATAACCTAAAAATTCTTACTGTTGCCCCGCCCACCAGCCACGCCCCCAACAATATCACCTAAAACTACAGTGTCCCTCTTTGGCCATGTGAAATGTTGGGAGGTATGCACATACACACAGTGAGCGGCAGAGACATGCAAAAGACACACACACACACACACAGACACACTGGAGATGGACACACATATATAACAGAGATGTACACACACAACATATATAAGCAGAAACACATGCATGGATGAGTTGTGTACCCCTCTGGCACTCAAATGGTTAAGGTATAGAGAGGCATGTGAGAGTTAAATAGCAGTGGGAAGTGTATTCATACCTGGGAACTTTGACTTGTGTAGTCCCTAGAGGGGACTGATGTGGAGACACAAATGGGACAATCTGGGTTAAAAGGGGGCGGGGCTTAATCACGAGTGGGGGCGGGGCTTAACATAAATGTGGAAAAGTGTTAGTAATAGGCTGGGGAAGGAGGAGAAGTGGGAGGGAAATGCAAGTTTACAGTGTGAGGGGTTTGAACACACTCCTGAGGGGTAAAACTTGATACACAACCCTGTGGCAATCAGTGGGTTAAGTGTGTATCTGATGCTGTCTGTCCTGTGTCTTGCATGGCAAATGATGACAGTGAAGAAATAATTCAGCAGATGGCCTACCTTAACCCTTTGAGTGCCATTTTGTTCCCCTGGTGCTGCACTACAGGTCCTGCTGAGGCCACTGGGAGTCAGGGTGAGTGACTGTGTGTGTGTGTCAGCCATATTTATTTCTGGCTTTGTGTGTGTATGTGGTGCTGTGTGTGTAAGTGGGAGCATGTCTGTTTGGTGCTGTGTGAGTGGGGCATATGTGTGTGTGGTGGTCTGTGTGTGTGAGTGGGGCATGTGTGTTTGGTGCTGTGTGAGTGGGGCATGTGTGTGTGTGTGAGTGGGGCATGTGTGTGTTTGTTTGGTGCAGTGTGAGTGGGGCATGTGTGTTTGTCTGTGGTGTAGGAGCAAGTGGCGGCCATATTGTTTTTTTCTGACTTTGATAGTGGTGGGCGGGCTGCATAGTGGGGGCGGGCCAACTCCCTGCATGACTGGATCACCCAATAGGAATAGTAACTCCTCCTTAATACCACCCCTGGGTGTGTTTTGGCAGGCACAAAGTCTTCTTTTATATATATAGATGTATATATTTTTGATGTTATCAATATATAAAAACTCTTCTTAATACACATTCATTGTATAGGACTGCTAGTAATTTAAAGCATGATATCAGCACTTCCTTCACTTCAATATTTAAAAGATATTAGAATCCAGACCACCACCGTTACTTACGTAGTAACATAGTTGACGAGGCTGAAAAAAGACGTGTGTCCATCAAGTCCAGCCCATGCCAATAACACCCCTGTTGATCCAGAGGAAGGCAAAAGAGCCCTCTGGAGCCGTTTCCAATCTAGTCCCAAATGTGTGGGGTGGAATGATTCCTTCCTGGCTCCAACTGGTAGTCAAATAGTTCCCCGGATCAATATCCTATCTGCTTTGAAGCCACCTGTCATAATTTTCAATATTGTTCTGTGCTAGATAGGCATCCATTGCTTTTTTGAATGCAGCTGCATTATCTGCAAGCACAACATCCGGAGGCAACGAATTCCATAGCCTTACCTTACCGCCCTTAATGTAAAGAATCCCTGCTTTTGTTTTAGTCGAAAGCGCCTTTCCTCTAGTCTTAATGGATGACCTCTTGTTCTTAGCTCTGCTCTTTGCGTAAATAGTTCATTGGATAGTTCTTTGTATTGACCATGAATATAAGTGTAAGTGGTAATCATATCACACCTTAGACGTCTCTTCTCTAATGTAAACAAACCCAGTTTGGCTAGTCTCTCTTTAAACTCAGATCCTCCAATCGCTTTACCAGTTTTGTTGCACATCTCTGCACCTTTTCCAGTTCAATAATGTCTTTTTAAGAACAGGCGCCCAAAATTGTACTCAATATTCTAGATGAGGCCTAACCAAGGATTTATACAGAGGTAGGATAATATTCCCATCCAGTGCATCTACACCTCTTTTTATGCAGGCTAGTACTCTATTTGCTCTTGCAACAGCTGACTGACTCTGCAAAGTGCTGTGAAGTCTGTTGTCTATCAGTACACCTAAATCTTTCTCTAATGAGGATTCTCCAAGTTGTTTCCCATTTAGAGTATATGTAGCATGTTTGTTTCTACAGCTGAAATACATAACTTACATTTACCTACATTAAATGTCATCTGCCACTTTTCTGCCCATTCACTTAGTTTATATAAATCCTTCTGCAGAGAAAAATCATCCATCTCTGTATGTATTTCCTTACACAGCTTGGTGTCATCAGCAAAGAGTGAGATGTTACTTTCAATTCCCAATTCTTCATCATTATAAACAAATTAAAAAGCATTGGTCACAGGACTGAACCCTGCTGCACCCCACTTATAACCTTAGACCAATTTGAAAAAGGTTCCATTTACAACTCTCTGCCCATCTATCATTTAACCAGTTCTCAATCCATGTACATATAACACCGCCCAAACCGAAGCCTTTTAATTTATGCAGTAACCTGTTGTGAGGCGCTGTATCAAAGGCTTTTGCAAAATCTAACTATACTACATCAGCTGCATCAACTAGATCAACAGCAATTCCCCTGTCCAAATTACTACTTACTCTTTCATAAAATGCAAGTAAATTAGTCTGACATGATCTATTCTTCATAAAACCATGCTGATTCCTACTAATGATATTGTTCATCTTCACATAGTTCTGAATGGTGTCAGTTAGTAACCCTTCTAGTATCTTACCCACTATGGAAGTCACACAGTTCTGAATACTGTCAGTTAGTAACCCTTCTAATATCTTACCCACTATGGAAGTCACATAGCTCTGAATACTGTCAGTTAGTAACCCTTCTAGTATCTTACCCACTATGGAAGTCAAGCTCACAGGTCTATAATTTCCTGGATTGGATCTTGCTCCCTTTTTAAACATTGGAACTACATCAGCTTTCCTCCTGATGAAAGTGAATTAATAAATATTAAGTATAATGGTTTTGCTATTACTGAACTAAGTTCCTTAATTACCCTTGGGTGTATACCGTCCGGTCCAGGCGCTTTATTCACTATAACCCTTTCCAGTCTCTTTTGGACCTTGTCCTCAGTAAGCCATGTAGATAATGGAGGAAATTCTGTGGTTTTGTCTGTTTGCCCATAGCCTGTCACTGCTGCCTCCTTTGTATATACTGAAGCAAAGAATGTATTTAGGGTGTCAGCCATAGCTTTATCCTCACTAATCAATTCACTCTCAGTCCTAAGAGGACCAATATCAACCTTAACTTTTTTGTTATTAATATACTTGTAGAATTTTTTATGGTGTTTCTTGCTCTCATTTGCAATATTTCTCTCATTTTCTATTTTAGTTAGCTTAATTGCTTCATTCTTTATATTTTTTAAATGATACATCTGACCCATTTGACTTAAACACTTTGAAAGCCTGCATTTTATTTCTCATTTCCCTGCTAACCACATTATTAAGCCACATTGGTTTCGCTTTACTCCTCTTGTGCTTATTCCCCAGTGGTATATATTGACGTGTATATTTGTCTAAGAGCATTTTAAATACATTCCATGATTCTTGTGCAATTTTATCTTTGAAAATTACATCTCACTGGATATCCATTAATATTTCTTTTAACTTTGTAAAATTAGCCTTTTAAAAATTGAATGTTTTGGTTAAACCCTTGCTATTGGGTTTCTCATAACAAACTTCAAAGGATACAATACTGTGGTCACTGCTGCTCAAATGTTCCCTTACTTGTACATTGTTTATCATGTCAGGATTGTTTGAGAGCACTAGGTCAAGCAAGGCCTCTTTCTAGATGCTGGAGCTTAGCATTTTTGGTCTGTATGCCTCCCGACAGATGAGGTTAGTAGTGTAGATAGATTTCATTATGTCGTATTACCCTTGTCCTACATTATGGGTGGTGGGAAGGACCGATCCTGATGGCTGGTTAAGTCTAACCCTGGGACCTGGATGGTACATAAATGGGTTGTCTGTGACCTGGAATCGGGTTGGCGTTTGCCAGTTTATCTCTTTGAGGAGTGGACTATACTTGATGTTTGCATGTACTACATACTGCTGCCATTCTGTATGACGGATGTATGGAGAAGAGATGTGATGTTTAAGCAGTTTTATTCATGTGTTTTTTAGATACTAAAAAGAGGATGGTTATATAAATATATTCTTCCTTCATCAAAGATTGGTATATCCAATTACCTTTGAGAGTATAGACTGGAAAAGAAACTTCACTATCGTCATGAATTTGATGAAGTTATGATATTTTCCAACATTTAGAGCTTAAGTACTGATACGAGTTTTAATTGTGTCATTGTATATGATCTAAGAAAATTAAACATAATTTCATTGGGGTAAACAAGTGGTATATATTTGTTTCTTTTGTTCAAACTCACTAGAGCAGTGTTTCTCAACCAGGGTGCCGTGGCACTTTGGTGTGCCACGGACATCCACCTAGGGTGTCCCATTGTGTCTATAATGCTTTGACAAAAATGTGATTGTAGACTTCCAAATCTACATTTAAGGATATTACTATGCACAATATGTTTATTTTACTTGTGAAGTCTAACAATTACTCTATATTTATGTATATGTAGCCTTCATTAAACCCCTGACAAATTATATAAAATGATAGGGGTCCCCCAAAAATGCCAGACTGCATGTTAGGTGTGCCTTGAGCAAAAAAGCTTGAGAAACACTGCACTAGAGGAAGCGCCGGAATATATTTGTAAATTGTTTTGTAAGAGATGATTTGTTAGATTTGTTGTTAGAGGTCCAAGCCCCTGAGGAAACATTGATTTGCAGGACTTAGACTTGTTAGAAACAAACCCCCAAAAATGATTATTTTTTTTGTAGGACTATGTTTTTTAATTCTAGCCACTGAAAAATTGGCAGGGAATTTTGTCCAATGGGTGAAAAATGCAGGATTTCTCATGGGAACACAGTGACAACTTTCGCCCATCCCTACTCTCAGGGTTTGATCTAAGATTCAGGGTTTTGACTCAGATCTCTGGGCCTCAAGGTGTAGGGCCAAATTCTCTGGGACAGAGTCCTGTGTTTTCTATGATATGCAACAGTTTACTGCTCATTTAGGGTCTGAATTAGTGATATTTCTACCAGAAAGGTGGTGGTGGGGGGAATCCTTGTCTTGTGAGTGTTTAACAGGAGATATCTGAGAATTGTAGCATGTTGTCAGTTCCTACACTACCGATGGATCACCTCTGGGTTAGAGCAATCATTGACATAGTACCTAGAATCTCCTTTGTTGGGAGAGCTAAGGGTTAATTTTCTCAAGATCTCAGGGTAAGCTGATTTCCAAAGTTCCTAGGCATGTATCACGGTGCCCGTGATTGCCTCCTGTCATGGTTTTTAGATGAACTCTCAGACAGGATGATAAGGTTAAAATGACTTTATTGAAAGAGAGAATACACGGAATAAGGCCCTGGGGCCCACAAGGCAAATCACACAGTGATATACAAATCTATAATATAAATAGGTCTGCAGTATCAGAAGAGGTGGACTGGAACCACAGGTTAAGAGCTAGTAGAGAAGTCTCTGGCACGATAAGTGAGGTCGAAGGCAACCTGTTGGAGAGCTGACCAGGTGAATGTACACTGGAGGTGCACTTGAAACGGAACTGGCACTGCACAGATGCCTGGGCCCCAAACCCGGAGGAACGAGACAACACTGGCCCAGACTGATAGGAATGGCAACGAGACAACTCAGACCCAGACTGTATGGAATGGCAACACTACCCTCCGGAAGGGTAACTGAGACCAAGGCAGCTGCTAGAGACAGACCCTGGTACGCTACGGGTGGATCGAGGTGACAATAGGCAACAGTAACACAGCCAGTGACCAACAACCTACAGTATGGAATGTGCAATGCTGGCTCTAGCTTGAGGTACTGCAGAGCAGTGTAAGCCCTTCCCTGGACTGTCCAGGTATCCACATGATTAATGGTCAATTCGCAGCGACTTACTGAAACTCCCAGAGGGAGTGAGCCCAGCATAACAGGTAGGAAGGCCACAGAGAGAGAGATCAGAGTAACACAGTCAGTGTAAGAACACCTGTACTGGTACTTCGAAAGTGCACACCACCAGCAGCGGTTATAGGAACAGCTTAAGCCCAAGCTTAGCCTTTGGTCAACAAGAAATAGCGCCACACGGCGCACCATCACAGACAATGCAAGCCCAGATCACGATGACCACCAGGGGTTGCTCAGGGCACAAACGGACCTGGTTGGTCCCGGAGCCGGTGCACCAAACCGGGGACAGTAACGAAACGGAACAGCGCCACCAGCGGTCGGCAATGGAACGGATCCTATGGCCAGATACAGTCGGCAACGGAACTGGTCTCAGTCTGATGTGGTCAGTCACGGAGCAGTACACAGCCAGATGCAGTCAGCAACGGAGTGGGTTCTCCAGCCAGCAGCAGTCAGCAATGGAGCGGTACTTGGCAGGATACGGTCAGCAACAGAGCGGGTTCTTCAGCCAGATACAGTCAGCAACGGAGAGGGTTCTCAGCCAGGATATGGTCAGCAACGGAGCGGGTTCTCAGCCAGATACAGTCAGCAATGGAGCGGGTTCTCAGCCAGGATAAGGTCATCAATGGAGCGGGTTCCCAGCCAGGATACGGTCAGCAACGGAGCGGGTTCTCAGCCAGATACAGTCAGCCATGGAGCGGGTTCTCTGCCAGGATAAGGTCAGCAATGGAGCGGGTTCCCAGCCAGGATACAGTCAGCAACGGAGCGCAGCAACAGGAACACAGGAACAAACTCGTAGTCAGGCAGGCCAGGTCATACACGAATCAGCAAAAGCGCAGAATATACTCAGGAACTCATACACCACGAAAGGGCGCCTAAGGGAGGACATCCCAGGGTATATAAAGGCAAGCCCAGTGTAGCAATTAAAGACCAGCCAATCAGAAGGCAGCAGAGGATAACAATGTCTCTGCTCATCACCGGAAGCACGGGCACCATGATAACAGCGACCTTGTTACTTTCTGGCTGTCGCTCAATGCAAATCGCTGTTCTTATAGGTCACTGGTTTAGTGATGTCATTTCTCCGCCCACCTAATAGGCCTTATAAGCCTCAGCATTTCCATTACCCAGTGCCCTTTCATGGTGTACCTGAGCCTAGTGCTGTCTTGGTCCATTTGCTAGTTCCTGTGTATTACTCCTGATCTCATCTGACTACCCAATCCGGCTCTGACTCCTGGCTTCATCTGACTACCGATCCAGCTCTGACTCCTGGCTTCGTCTGACTACCGATCCGACTCTGACTCCTGGCTTCGTCTGACTACCGATCCGACTCTGACTCCTGGCTTCGTCTGACTACCGATCCAGCTCTGACTCCTGGCTTCGTCTGACTACCTGATCCAGCTCTGAATTCTGGCTTCGTATGACTACCCGATCCAGCTCTGACTACTGGCTTCATCTGACTATCAGATCTGGCACTGACTCCTGGCTTCGTCTGACTACTCTTCCTCTGTTGTCCTCCGGCTTGTTTACTACTAGCCTCGGCTACCCAGCCCCGGCTGTTGCTATCCTTGTTGCCTGGGCCTATCATTATCACCACGCTCACGACCCCTGTAGCAGTGCTTGTCAGACAGTCCGTGTCACTGACCTCCTGTGGTCTAAGTCCGGTTGGGTTGTTGCCTCACCTAGCAGTCTAGGTGCCGTTTTACCTTGCCTCTGGTATACCCTAGCGGTAGGGTATAGTTGTGCTATTCTTAACCTGCCTGGTGAAAGATCGAGGAAGTGCCGTGCACTGTCCTCCTATCTAGTCTTGTGAAGGTTACTAAGGGCCGTCCAAATACTAACTACACCTGCCTAGTGAAGGGTTGATGAAGTGTCTTGCACTGTCTTCACACCTGGCCTCGAGAAAGTGGTGGAGTTTGTGTCACTACAGTGTTGCTCCAGTGTTCTGGAGTTCCTCGCTCCTGTTGCCTGGGTTTACCCTAGCGTTAGGGTACAGACGTGTGTCATATCACACTTACCTAGTGAAGGGTGGAGAAAGTGTGTGCACTGTTCTTCCCTGGTCTCGTGAAAGTGTATTATCATTGCTGCTACTATTGTGTTTAAATAAATTTTATTTAATTTTATTTGTACTCGTCAAGTGTCTTTATTTCTTTAGTCACTCCATGACAGCATGATGAAATATGGACTGTTTGCTCTCAAGTGCCTAGAGAGAACAGCCAGGGACGTATTTACCAATAGGCAGAGCAGGCAGCTGCCTAAAGCTCCATATTTTAAGGGGTACCTCAACTGTGCTGGCTGCACCCATATCCCAAATTGTGGGTGTGGCCAGATCCATCTCAATGTCTCTGCACAAGATTATATGCCCCTTTAATGGCTAACCACAGGGTTAATGTTTTTTTTTTTTGAACCAGAAAACAGTTGATGGGACTGAGGATGTGGCCATGCTAAGGTTGTCACGGGAACTGTGTGGGAACTGTCCGGGTGTTCTAATGTCTGAACCGCAAGGTAGCTGGATAGCGGTGCTGGAGAGTGTAGTTCAGGAATGATGCCGGTCACACCTCTCCCTTGCTGTGGCCAAAGCCAGGATAAAAGTGCTGGCCATGAAGCCAGATGTCCAATCCCAGTTGATGCGGGAACCTGACCAGGATGGGAGTAGGTGTACACCGGTATAGCCAAAACCAAATAAGCAAAAAAGTGATTACATACCGGCACTCATACATCTCCAACTTTATTAGAGAAAAATCGTATAAAAGTCTACATATATATATATATACCAAATAGTAAATCATACATAGAAATCATGACTTATATAACCCCTAAGATAAAAGGCTCCCCCCACCATCCTCCCTTAGTACAACCCCAAGACAAAAAATAAAAAACACTACATACAGAAAGAAAGCCAATCCACGTATGAAAAAGATCAGCTGGTCCCAGCAAAAAAGAAAAAAACAATAGCAAAAAGAGCTTGCAAGCAGCAACTTAGTAGCAGCCAGGCAAAAAGCAGCAGTTATCTTCCATGGGACAGCAGCATATATCCACCCAGTGACATGTATCTTTAAACAAGCTGTTAAGATCAGCGGTGGTTAGTAACATTCAGCTGGCACAAACGAACACGCAGTGGATACACGGTGTATACTGGGCAAATAGTCCTGCCATATAAGTAACCATATATTCTCGTATCAGAGACCTCAGGTACACCGGTATAGGTTTCGGACAGAGGACCCAGTGGCGACCCCAGATCTTCTAAGCTCCAAACAAACAGGAATGGTCTACACAGGATAGCACACTAGGACTGCTTACTACAGGACCAGGGAACAATAAGGAATTGCTCTTTACTGACAGCAGGCTGGAACTGCTTAACGTTAGATAGATAATAGCCCTTTACAGGTAGCAGGCTGGGAATGCTCAGAGTTTGACCAGAACAAAGTTGGAATATCTTTCACCAATAGCTGATGAAAGTAGCTCAGAGTCGGAAGGTCGTATATTATCCTCTGATGGAGATTCAACCTGAGGCTGAAAAGAACCCAGTCGATATATCAAGTATTTATGAATCTACAACCAGAAGTTGAAGAATATCCGACTAGGAAATTGGGTAAGAATCTATGACTAAGTATTGAAACAAATCCGACCACTAAGACAAGAGCAAAGGAAATCCGACCACGGCTTGAAATGGATATGACTAGGATCATGAGAACTCAAACCACCCCAGAGAAAGGAAAGCACAGAATAGAGCGGGCAGCCACCAAGCGATCAACATGTTCTGTTCAACACCACACAACTTGTACCCAAGATAAGAGAAGGCAACCAGAAACGGTAGAGAATCGGCCACTAGGCCTGGATCACAGCTACTAGTAGAATGCCCCAGAACACAAAGAGATGGGACTGCTGGCAGACTCTACACGCCTAACTTCAACTCGCTCAGCAGTGGGGAACTCACTGTTGGGCTTAGCTGACTGGGGGAGACATGACTTCTTGTCACAAGAGACAATGGTCGGTGTCTAGTGTTTAGAACTCTGTGCTCGTGAGTCTACATAGAAGGGGGCTGCTTGGGACATGAGACACACATTTAAAATGCAGGACTGTCCTGGGCAATACGGGACATGTGGTCACCCTAATATGGACCTCTTGCTCTCAGGTTCCTAGAAAGAGCAACTGTGTGTCTCCCCGATGATGACCACAAAGGTCTGGGTTTAACCGCTGCTCTCGCTTACAGAATTGGTGCTTTGTGTCTGGACGGATGTTTTTGGGCAGAATCAGTGTGATGTGCTAACAAACACCACCTTTAGTGCGCTCAACCAAATCAGTACTTGCAGTATAGGGCAATAATGCTGTTCACACACTTGCAAGGAAAGGACTTTTAAGGCATCGCAGCTTTCTCCGTTGTGAAGGTGGCACCCTCCTTCACCTCAATTCCTAATACAGCAACAAAAAACAAACAGAATAGCGCAGTACGCCTCTAAGTGTAGTATTGGAGTAAAATAATCAAATGTCCTGTCTCACTGATTGTATTTACAGGATCTTGAGGCTGTTTCTTACCTCCAAAGAATTCACGCATATACTGGTATATGCCCCAGAACGGCTTAAAGTGATAGTAATGTCCTCATATTTAAACTCCATATATGATTCTCCTTGCTTAATAAAGCTTATTGCTAAGATTGGTTTTGCTCAGATTTCATTAATTTGTGAGATATTACCCTTCATAGTTTACTGGCATTGGAAGTCCGTCGGCCATGTTTAAAAATCTTCTGATCCTGCGTGTGCTCGTGATGTCTGTCTCTCCTATGCGTGCTCCACTGAAATACCCGATGGGAGGAGGTGAAGCGCTCCATACATCCTCCCTGCGTCACTCACACAGGAAGCAAATGAGCCCGCACCGGTCACTTTAAAAAAGTAGATCTGGCTCTGCAGAGCAATCGACACGTCATTGCAGAAGGGGCAGGCTTTCACATAGCCTACACTGAAATTTGTTCCTCCACAGGATTCGTCGTGTCGGCCGACACCAAGTCGGCTCTAACAGAATTACAGGCAGTTTGATGAAAAGGGGCGGGAGGGGAAAACATCAACAACGATTTTTGGATGAACGGTAGAGACACAGACATTAAAACCAGGGTCACACCTTCTAAAAACTTTACTTAATCAAACTAGGGCAAATTTTTGATAGACATTACTATCCCTTTAACTTCTCACTGGATATGTGTTCTTATTTTCACATCGGCAGAAACCAGGGTAACTTCCAAGTAGTTTAAAATCCCAGATAATTTTATTATAAATAAAACAACAAAGAAACACATAAAAAGCAGACCCTACACTGTGCGTTTCGTGAATATGCTTCACTTCCTCAGGGGTCAAACCCTTCAATAACCAACAACGGTTCTTTTATACCTACTATCGCTAGTACCTGTTAGTTGATAAAATGTTACGTTAGTGTGATGTGCTGAAGGATACATTTTCTTTTTGTGTGGAACCTGTGTACCAAAATAGATTGCACCTGGTGTAGGGTAAGGTCCTCCAGAGCACACTGCAGTGTTTGACTGTCTTGTACGTATCTCTGATTCACACTTTATAAACAGGAGATTAGTCTCTCTGAACTGAGAAAAGTGTTCTCTAATCTTAGAGAAGGGAACTACTTTAGTCTTTACCAGTCTTGGTATTCAAATCTGGCTACACATTCAGGACCGGATTTATATCCCAGATGCCCCTAGGCAAGGCACGCTAGACACATTTAGCCCCACCCATGGCCCCACCCCTATTCCTCACACAGCCCCACCTCCCACCCCCACCTACTCTTTCCTGGCACAGAAAATACCCTTGCTCTATAAAAAGCAAAGCCAAAAAGGATTTAACCCCTTAGCTGTGGAGAGATCTCCAACACATTGTGAAGGGTTAAACAATAGCCTGTAAAGGGTTAGAAAACTGTTGAAGGGACATTGTGATTTCTCTGGTCACACCCACAAATCAGAATGCGGGTGTGGCCAGCACAGCTGAGGCACCACCCCTTAAAATTTGGAACTCAAGACAGTTGCCTATTCTGCCTATTGGGAAAGCTGTTCCTGTATACATTCATGAGAAAAGAACATTTGTTGGGTTTCTTCGCGGAATAAATATAAATTTTCTTTAAAGGTTTGGTAGTAATACATGATATTTTATCCCTTAGAGACATTGCTAACGTGTTCCGCAGCAATTAGTTGGAGATGTTTGAAGTGTGCAATGGGTTAAATGGATATAAATGCTTTACCTTTTTAGTTTATAGTGATGCTTTAACCCCTTAATGATCCATGACGTGCCAGGACCGTCATGGGTAAACTTTACTTAAGGACCCATGACGGTCCTGGCACGTCATGGGTTAAATGATAGCAGCGTGCCTCCATGCACGCTGCTATCATTCTGCAGAGGCTGAGACTGAGTGCTCAGGTACCAGAGCGCTCTGATTCAGCCAGTGTCTTGTGTGCTGGTACGTGCGATCGTTATGACAGCGATCACATGTACCGGCTTTTAGAATGACAAAGGCAGCCTGGTTTATATGCTGACTTTGTCACTGGTCTCTGCCTCTGTCTCCCTTAGAAGCAGAGAGGAGACACCTAGTGGTGAAAAAAAATAAAGTAGCGGGGGTTGTTAACCCCTTCAGTGCTGGTGTTTGGGGCTGGCTGAAAGCAGGTCCATTTCTGACCTGCTAGATGCAACATGCTTTTTTTTTAATTAAAATAATAAAAGAAAAATATTTAATGTATTAATTTTATTTATAAAATAAATTGCCTAACCTTAATAAATAAATACTGGGAGTGTGATTGTTGTGGGGCCTTGTAATACATTTATACACAGTGCCAAATCTCTTCAATAAAAAAAGTGGGAAAATAGGTTGGGAAAGAGGAACATGGGGATTTTTACCCGGGAGGACAGTGCCCACTTAAAACTGCCCATTCTGTAGGTATGACTGACCGATCATACCTTTCATGCAGTCCTCTTAAAAATGTAGCCCTGTGCGCCCAATTGATTCCAAGGGAAAAAACAAAAATGGTGTTTTTTTTACTTTTTTTTTTTTACCTTTTTCTTTAATTTTAATAAAGTAAATGGTGGGTTATCCATATAAGTGTGGTATCAAAAGAAAGCCCTATTTGTGCGTAAAAAAACAGTATAACATTTATGGGGGTGACATAGTCAAAAAGGTCAGAATTGCTCCGTTCCTTAAAGGGACAGTAATGTTTCATAATAAAAGCAGCTCTAATTAATCATCATAGTATTTGGACTTTGGAGAGTGTTATTTCAATACTGTCAGAGTTGTAGTTCAAGAGTAATTCAATGATAAAGTATCCCCCTCCCGCCCCTTTTACTGATGTAACACTGCTCAACCAGATCAGAAGGGAGGTGCCCAGGTAGACTGCAGAGAGGGACAATCTTCAATTAAGATAAGGGAAAAACCTGAAAAACTTGTCAAGGGGGGCAGGGATAGTAATACTTCGTTTTAACTTTATTTTATTTTGTAGGCATTAAAAAACATGAAGAACGATATGTCTTATCTCTCAAACCTTTATGGTTTAAGAGATATTCACAAGCAAAGTACCCCCCCCCCCTTCAGCCAGATCAGAAGGGAGGTGTCCAGGTAGACTGCAGAGAGAGACAATCTTCAATTAAGATAAGGGAAAAACCTGAAAAACTTGTCAAGGGGGGCAGGGCTTTCATTGTTCTCATAGGAAGAAGATTGTCCCCTGCTGTTATCTGTCTGGTCTATGGACTGGATTCCACATCTGAGAAGAGATGGCTTACACTAGGTAAAAGGGGCGGGAGGGGAAACTTTGCTTGTGAATATCTCTCAAACCATAAAGGTTTGAGAGATAAGACTTACATCGTTCTTCATGTTTTTTTATGCCTACAATATAAATTACAGATAAAACGAAGTATTACTATCCCTTTAAGTGAAATCCACCTCAGATTTTCCCAGTCCTTAAGGGGTTAATGTGGGAGGGGATGTTAGAACTGTGCACCTGCCCTGGTATCTCAGCTGTGCTTACAGTAAACAGTGAACTCAGGACCTTGAGTGACCTTCAGAGGTCAGGAACATGTAACAGACACAAGGGCTGAATTCCTGTAATCATTTCCTTCATTCTACTTTCTCTTTTACATTGTTTGTGCATTCCTTGGGCTGTAGGCACAAAGGAAAGTGGAATGATTGTAGGGCAAAACAACTGCAGGAAAGGTGAAAAATAATCATTTAATTAGGGCTTTTAACCCTCTGAATACTAGAGAGCTCTCCATTATACTGCGCTGCTGTATCACTACTGTTGCCCTATTTCAATTGTAAGCTCAGTGGTTTCATGTGTAGGTCCATTTCATTTGTAAGCTCTGTAGTATCACATGTAGGTCCATTTCAGTTGTACCTCTGTGGTATCATGTGTAGATCCATTTCAGTTGTAAGCTCTGTGGTATCACGTGTAGATCCATTTCAGTTGTAAGCTCTGTGGTATCACGTGTAGGTCCATTTCAGTTGTAATCTCTGTGGTATCACATGTAGGTCCATTTCACTTGTAAGCTCTGTGGTATCACTAGTGTAGATCCATTTCAGTTGTAAGCTCTGTAGTATCACATGTAGGTCCATTTCAGTTGTAAGCTCTGTGGTATCATGTGTAGATCCATTTCAGTTGTACCTCTGTGGTATCACGTGTAGGTCCATTTCAGTTGTAATCTCTGTGCTATCACGTGTAGGTCCATTTCAGTTGTACCTCTGTGGTATCATGTGTAGATCCATTTCAGTTGTACCTCTGTGGTATCACGTGTAGGTCCATTTCAGTTGTAATCTCTGTGCTATCACGTGTAGGTCCATTTCAGTTGTAAACTCTGTGCTATCACGTGTAGGTCCATTTCAGTTGTAAACTCTGTGGCATCATGTGTAGATCCAGAAGATAGAAGATACAAGAGAAGAAAGAATATAGAATAAAGAAAGGAGACAGAAGGAGACAGACAGTGGATGACAGGTAAGATTAACACAAACTTTTTAACGATCGGTGCTTGACATTATGTCAGGCACCGATCATTGTTTTTTTTACTGTTAAGTTCCCAAAACTGGAGTTATTTAGTGGTGTTTTGGGAACTCAACGCAAAAAACAGACGTTTGGACACGACACCAGTTTTGTGTCCTAACGTCCGTTGTGCTTAATGCCGGTAGGACATTTGAATACCGACAGAGACATTTTATTTTGTTGGTCGGTATCCATTTTGTCCTCCCGACATTTTTCTACGCCAACATTTGGATCGAGCCCTTAGTCCTTCTAGAAATCTGAAAACGTACTCCTTTTGGTTTATAGGATCTGTTCAAAATGTCTAAGGCAGCGGTTCTCAACCTTTCTAGTGCCGCGACCCTTTGATAACATTTCCCAAGTTGTGGCGACCCCTAACAGTAAAACTATTTTCGTTGCTCCTTCATCGCTGTAATTTTGCTACTGTTATGAATCGAAATATAAATATCTGATGGTTTTAGGCGACCCCTGGCAAATCGTCATTGGACCCCCAAAGGGGTCCCGACCCACAGGTTGAGAACTACTGGTCTAAGGCGTGTGCATCGGATACCCTACGAAAGGAGATCAGACATAATAGCATGGTAAGCTTAGCAGATAATTGTTTAAGAGAGAGATTTTCATTAGGAGGCCAAGAATCTAAGAAAGATAAAACAATGTTAACATCCCAAAGGTCAGAATATCTTGCAGAAGATGGTCTAGAGAACTTTATGCCTTTCATGAGTTTACAAATAAGAGGATGTTGGCCCACAGGGACGCCATTAACATAATTATGAGAAGCCGAATTGGAAGATCGATAAGAATTAATAGTACTGTAGGCTTTGCCCTGTTGATAACAGACTGCCAGAAAATTAAGGATGAAGTTTAAATTGGAAGGAAAGGGATCCAAATCCCTTTCCAGGCACCAACGTGTCCAGACCTTCCAGCATGAGTTAAAACATGATCTAGTACCTGGAGCCCAGGATTCGGAGATAAGGAACTGAGCTGATTAAGAAATGCCGTTGATCCTGAAATCCGCCATGCTAGAAGATGTAGTTGGTTGTGGAGTAAGAGGTTGTGAGGGTTCTCTAAAGGATCCAGAAGTAGTTGAGAATAAGGTGTCAGGTACCGGGGAAAATCTACACACAGTTCCAGAAGTGATGGGAACCAAGGTTGAGTTGGCCAGAAAGGTGTGACTAGGACTAGGGTGATTCCCTGTCTCCTGACTTGGAGGATAACTCTGCAAATCATGGCGAATGGAGGAAAAGCATAACTCCCTATCGTGGGCAACGTCTGGAGAAAAGCATCCAATGCTACCGCCTCGGGGTCCGGTCTCCAGCTGAAGAATCTTGGAAGACGAGTGTTCAATCTGGAAGCAAACAGGTCTAGATCCAAAGGACCCCAGAGCGCATTGATTTTGTCGAGAGTCAACCTGTGAAGTGTCTAGTCGCTGGCATCTGTAAGATATCTGGAATTCCTATCCGCTGTGTAATTGGATAGACCTGGAAGATACTCTGCCTGTATGGACATGTTTTTGTCTAGAGAGAAATGCCAGAGCTCTTTCACCAAGATCGCAAGGGTTTTTGATTTCGTACCCCCTAGATGGTTGATATATCTGACTGCCGATATATTGTCCATCTTTAGAAGAACGCAGCAATTGGATGAGTCTTTTGTAAAGCTTTTTATGGCGAAAGATCCCGCGAGTAATTCCAAACAATTGATATGAAGGTCTTTCTCATTGGAGGACCATTTCCCTCCTGTGGACAGATGTCCGCATTGTGCCCCCCCCAGCCTATGTTGCTGGCATGTGATTCTATTACAATTTCTGGGGACATTCCAAAAATTGCTCTCCCGATCCATGCCTCCATGTGTTGCAACCACCAATGAAGATCCTCCCTCGCGTCTGTCGAGAGGGGGATCAGATCTGAATATCTGAGATCTTTCTGAAGATGAAGAATCTTCAGTCTTTGAAGAGCCCGATAATGGAAGGTGCTGGGAAAATAGCTTGAATCAAAGCTGAGAGAAGGCCCAGTATTCTTGCAATCATTCTCAGAGAAATGATGTCTGCTTTCAAAGTCGACTTGATTTCTCTGCAGATATTTTTTAGCTTGTTGCGAGGTAAGCGCAGCATAGAATTTTGGGATTCTATGACAAATCCCAGAAATTCCATGCAACGGGTAGGATGAGTCACCAATTTTTTCCAATTTATGATGAGACAGAGACTGAGCAGAGTATGGATCATAATCTGAAACTGTTCCATGAGCGTGTTTCAGTCTTGAGATAGGAGCAGCATGTCGTCCAAATATATGATCATGTGAACTCCTCTGCTTCTCAGAAAAGAGACCACTGGTTTCATGATCTTTGTACAGCACCAAGATGCCGACGATAGGCTGAAAGGGAGACACGTGAACTGCCATATGGTGTCCCTCCAAATGAATTGAAGGAGGTGTTGTTGGTGTTTGAAACATAGAAACATAGAATTTGACTGCAGATAAGAACCATTCGGCCCATCTAGTCTGCCCATTTTCCTACTGTAAAAAAAAAAAAAAAAAAACACACAACCTCGAACCTTTTTTGGTCCTTGGTCTTTTCTTATGTTAAGGACCTCCTTATGCCTATCCCATGCTTAAATTCTGTCACTGTATTAACTTCTACCACTTCTGCTGGTAGACAATTCCACTTGTCTACTACCCTCTCAGTGAAGTAAAACTTTCTTATGTTACATCTAAACCTGTGTCCCTCTAGTTTTAGACTATGGCCTCTTGTCCTAACGTTTTTACTCTTTTGAAATGTACTTCCATTCTGCACTTTGTTGAATCCCTTCATGTATGTGAATGTGTCTATCATATCCCCTCTGTCTCTTCTCTCCTCCAAGCTATACATATTCAGATCATTTAGTCTTCCATCTTGAAATGTCTGTAAAGGATGAAGGCATTTAATTCTTTCAGGTTGATAACTGGACGGACGCCAGAATCTTTATTGTGAACCAGGAATATATTGCTTATGAAACCTGGTGACTGGGATGGAGATTGTACAATCGTTCCTTTTTTCTGGAGTTCTAAAGTTTCTAAATCCACTAGTTGGAAATCTTCATTTGAAAAGTCAATAGAATGGGGTATATTTACTTGGTAGGGTTCGGAATAAAACTCTATGTGGTAACCCAGTATAGTTTGTAGAACCCATTGGTCTGAAGTGATTAGAGGCCAAGCTTGGAAAAAATGGGTGAGTCTGCCACCCACTTTCTTCCAAGAACAAGACTGAGCCATACTTACCGGAAAAAGGTCTGGAACGAGAGGAGTTCCTTGTAGCCTTTGGTCTCCAAGATCTGCCACAAGGTGGGTAGAAAGGAGACGGTTGCCTGGTCTCCTGGGAGTAACCTCCTCTCCCAGAGAAGGATGGGTCTTGAGGGTTCCTGAACCCGAGTTGCAGCCGGGAAAGTGACCCCTCCCTTTTCCGGCCCTGACAAAAACTCTACGGTTAAATACCTTTTTCAATGAGTTCTGTGCCTTGTCCAAGGCAGTAAATGTGTTAACATATTTACCTAGTTCTTAATAAATGACTCGCCAAACAAAAGACTGTTGGTGTCTGGGCCCGCCTCTGTAGAGGCCATTTCTGATAACTTCGGGTCAAGCTGAAGTAATATTGCTCTACTTCTCTCTGTAGAGAGAGGGCGGTATTGGCGTTCCCTAATAAACAGACTGTTCTCTGGAACCAACCCCTCAGTATTTCTAGATCAATCTGGGAGTAGTTAGAAGAGGCCTCTTCAATCAAATTAAACAATTTTGCCAGTGGGCCTACCATATCCAGCAATTTATCCTGGCATTGTTTGAGTGACCTCTCACCACCCTTTCTGGGGTCTCTCCCGGACTTAGCAATGAATCGCACCATTTGCGGATCCATGGTAGGGGTATCACAAACTTTATTTATTGATTTCTGGGGCACTTCGATCTAAGTTTGTTCCTGGATTTGTTATCCAGTGCCTTCCTCACCCATAAATTAAAATATTTGGCCGTGTGTTCTTTGGGGACCCATTCAGAGGATCGTGGGTGTTTGATTGCTTTGGGATCAAATAAGGGGACGCCTCTGTCATCTAATACCGCATCATCGCCCAGGGAGATTTCGGACTCTAAATCATCAGAATCCCCTGGGTTGAAACTATTATCATCCGATGATGATGTGCTAGATTGTTCCTCAGTGTCTGTGTCTGATTCAGATGAATTCAGACAGAAAGAGTCAGGTTTAGACCTGCTCCTATCTTTCGCACTCAGTAAGCCATCCTCCCGAGCAGAGGTTCTAGGACGTGGGCATGAACCACGTGAAGTAACGGTGGCCTTGTCAGCCAATTCATGGTGAGGACTTTAAGGTTCTCTTTCAGAGGAACAGTATTTGTTTTTACGTTTACGTTTACCGCCCACTTTATTAACATTAATCCTCTCTGGAGATGAATCTGAGAGAGTATTCAAAGGGTTCATTTTTTCTTGAGACCTCTTAACAGTCTTATCCTGAAGAGCATTAGCTAAGGATTTAGTTAATGTCTCCGTCATTTGTGTCATACAAGTAGATAAAGCTGAAGAAACAGACTTATTAACTGATTGGTCCACTAAATTCTGAATAAGTGTTTCATTGGCTTTAGAAGTCATAGCTATCTCCTCTTGGGAATCAGAATGGAGGAATGCATTAGCCTCAATCAAGAAATGTGGTGGTATTTTATTCGTTTTAAAGTGTTAGTAATGTCTAAAAAAAACTTTTTTTGCATTTACAAGAGCTTAAAAAGCTGATCTAAATGCAAAAAACCATATCTCTCAAACCGCTATGGTTTAAGAGATACGGGCGTTTAAAGTTTGATTTCTCCTACTGACAGCTGTAAAGCTGTCAGCAGGAGATCCGTGTCGGTTGACACGGTGGCACTTGAGAAGTGCCGGGATCTCTTTACTTACACGGAATCCCTTCATTGGAATGGTCTAAAACGTGTGCCTGAACACGTTTCTCGGAACACGTTTCACGGATCTCCTGCTGACAGCTTTACAGCTGTCAGTAGGAGAAATCAAACTTTAAACGCCTGTATCTCTTAAACCATATTGGTTTGAGAGATATGGTTTTTTGCATTTAGATCAGCTTTTTAAGCTCTTCTAAATGCAAAAAAGTTTTTTTTAGACATTACTAACACTTTAAATGGGGTGCGAGGTGACAGTAATTTCCTGTGAGACATAATGAGTCTAACAACTAGTTTACAGATATCAAGAAAATTAAATGGGATGTGAGGCAAAACTATTGAAATATAGCAATAGTTACTACTGAAGTAATGTAAGTAACCAACAGATAAATTCACTGATAATAAGTAGCCAACTTCACCCAAAAACTCTACAATATAAAGGAGCTCCATATCGAGCGACCGGATGTCCCTACAGGCAACCAGCAACTGGTACCGGTGCCTGAGGTAACTTGCGCATGCGTGCAGAGGTTGGGAGAGTAGGCGCTCAAAACAAAGAAGGCCGCCGTGACAGTAAGCGACGTATATAACGAAAACGAAGAAGATATCACTATTAGAAAAGAGGGCCGAAGGATTTACACAAATTACATGAAGGCAATACGGCACGTGAAATCGGGGAAACGCTGCAAAACAAGCGGAATAACGAGAAATTAAATGTAAAAAATGAAACATACAGTTAATAGCCACACCGAAGTATGAGGTCCTATAAAAAGAGGGCCGGATGGAGACTTCTCACGTATAGTAGGATAGATAGACGCTCAGACTAGCGAAATAAGGGAAATTAACAACAAACATCTTTAGGTGTAGGAGGAAATAGCAAGAAATCTCAGTACTAAGGAATTAAGGGCGTATGGATAAACCTCTGCTGCCACCATACAACAGTAAGTATATAACGATATATACCAACAGAACAGCAATAACAATTTATTAGGTCAAATTGAAGTAATACTCATCTGTGCTGAGCAGCAAAGAAAGAGGAAATGGAATCACCTGTCCTAGCTTATAATGGCCTTTGTAGGATCATGATTGGTTACCTGTTTAAGGGTGGGGTTACAGTGTGTATTTTTTGTTTTACCTGAACTGTTAACCCTTGCTTCTGAGTAGTAAATTATGGAGTTTAATACATAATAGTAGCCTCCATCTCTTGCCTTAAAATCCCTGACTTTGTGCCAGTGCACCTAGAAGAATTACTGCTGTTTGAAATGTAAAGGGAGATCACACCAAATATTGATTTGATTTAGATTTTTCTTCTGTTCACTCACTATGCATTTTGTTAATTGATAAAATAAAATATTATCATGTCTATTTTTGAAAGTATTCTTACTTTACAGCAGTTTTTCACACCTGCTAAGAATATTACACAGTACTGTATATATATTTTGTGTGTATTTGTGTGAGTCTGTGTGCGTGTCTCTGTGTGAGTGTGTGTGTGTGTGTGACAGTGTGTGTGTGTATGTTTGTATGTGACTGGGTGTGTGATTGTGTGAGACAGTGTGTGTTTTTGTGAGACAGTGTGTGTGTATGCTATTGTGTGTGTGTCTGTGTGAGACAGTGTGTGTGAGACAGTGTGTATGTATGTGACTGTGTGTCTGTGTGAGACAGTGTGTGTGTGTAAGACAGTGTGTCTTTGTGTATATGTGTAAGACAGCGTGTGTGACAGAGTGTGTCTGTGACAGAGTGTGTGTTTGTATCTCTGTGAGAAAGTTTGTGTGTCTGTGTGCATGACAGTGTATGTTTGTGTCAGTGTGTGACAGTGTATGTGTGTGTGTGTGTGTGTGTGTGTGTGAGACAGTGTATGTGTGTGTGACAGTGTATGTGTATGTGTCTGTGTGTGACAGTGTATGTGTGTGTGTGTGTGTGTGTGCATGTCTGTGTGTGACAGTGTGTGTGTGACAGTGTATGTGTGTTTGTGTGTGTGTTTGTGTGTGAGACAGTGTATGTGTGTGTGACAGTGTATGTGTATGTGTCTGTGTGTGACAGTGTATGTGTGTGTGTGTGTGTGTGTGCATGTCTGTGTGTGACAGTGTGTGTGTGACAGTGTATGTGTGTGTGTGTGTGTGTGTGTGTGTGAGACAGTGTATGTGTGTGTGACAGTGTATGTGTATGTGTCTGTGTGTGACAGTGTATGTGTGTTGTGTGTGTGTGTGTGCATGTCTGTGTGTGACAGTGTGTGTGTGACAGTGTATGTGTGTGTGTGTGTCTGTGTGTGACAGTGTGTGTGTGTGACAATGTATGTATGTGTGTGACAGTGTGTCTGTATGTGACAGTGTATGTGTGTGACAGTGTGTGACAGTGCATGTGTGTGTCTGTGTGTGTGACAGTGTGTGTGTGTGTCTGTGTGTGACAGTGTATGTGTGTGTCTGTGTGTGTGTGACAGTGTGTGTGTCTGTGTGTGACTGTGTGTGTGTCTGTATGTGACAGTGTATGTGTGTGACAGTGTGTGACAGTGTATGTGTGTGTCTGTGTGAGACAGTGTATGTGTGTGTGTATAAAGGCTACAACAAAATTTACGGGGTTCCTTCATGTTCACCTATATTTTGGGGTCTCCATTCATGATTCAGACAAGAGACATGTAGTGCATTGGAGACCTATCTAGAATTCAGGTGGTTAAACTCATTTAATCAATGGGACTTTTTATTTTTGTCCTATGGTGCAGTCAGTTCTAGAGTTTCTATTGTGCATAAAGTTCAGAGTCCGTAAAATCTCCACCTTAAAGGGATAGTAATACTTCGTTTTATCTTTATTTTATTTTGTAGGCATTAAAAAAACATGAAGAATGATATAAGTCTTATCTCTCAGACCTTTATGGTTTAAGAGATATTCACAAACAAAATATCCCCCCTCCTGTTCAACCAGATCAGAAGGGAGGTGCCCAGGTAGACTGCAGAGAGGGACAATCTTCAATTAAGATAAGGAAAAACCTGAAAAACTTGTCAAGGGGGGCAGGGCTTTCATTGTTCTCATAGGAAGAAGATTGTCCCCTTCTGTTATCTGTCTGGTCTATGGACTGGATTCCACATCTGAGAAGAGATGGCTTACACTAGGTAACAGGGACGGGAGGGGAAACTTTGCTTGTGAATATCTCTCAAACCATAAAGGATTGAGAGATAAGACTTATATTGTTCTTCATGTTTTTTTTAATGCCTACAAAATAAAATAAAGTTAAAACGAAGTATTACTATCCCTTTAAGGTCCACAGAGAAATGCTGTACATGACCTTCTGGTTCTTGAGGGTTAAAAGGAATCTCCACAGTGGCCTGAAGACCTTTATCTTCCCGGAGAGCTGTGACATAGTTCAGTGCACCTCCCTCTTGTTACTCACAGACAGTCAAGGTGACCTTGGCCAGTCCCAGCTCCTCTGGTTTCACTGCCGGACATTAGCAGTTGTGCAGTTTCCCAGCGTTTGGCATTGCTTCAGTGATTAGTTGTGTATAATTAGCCCAATGTGCTGGGAGGGACGCAGGATAGAGAAGGATTAGACTGTCCAACCAGGGTGACACCTGCACCTGTTGGTCTGGACTGTAGATTCCACCTGCACAACAGGGACCCAGACAACACACAAATCACACACTAAATGGTATAATCCCTTATGCCTGGAACACACAGGAGTCTTTGCTGCAAATAACACATTTCATGGAATAGATGTTGTCTTCAATATATATATGTGTCTATGTGAGTGTGTGTGTGTGTGTCTGTGTGTGTGTGTGTGGGGGTGCGGTGTACATGTTTTTGCTTGCAGCAAAGACACCCATGTAAACTACACCTTAAAGTAGAGGTCACTGACAGACTGATATTTCATAGCCATAAACTGAACCAAGATACATATCTAACTGTACACTTCTACACACCTAGATACACAACTAACTGTACACTTCTACACACCTAGATGCAAATCTAACTGTACACTTCTACACACCTAGATACACATCTAACTGTATACTTCTACACACCTAGATACACATCTAACTGTACACTTCTACACACCTAGATACATATCTAACTGTACACTTCTACACACCTAGATACACATCTAACTGTATACTTCTACACACCAAGATACACATCTAACTGTGCACTTCTACACACCGAGATACACATCTAACTGTACACTTCTACACACCTAGATACACATCTAACTGTACACTTCTACACACCGAGATACACATCTAACTGTACACTTCTACAAACCTAGATACACATCTAACTGTACACTTCTACACACCTAGATACATATCTAACTGTACACTTCTACACACCTAGATACACATCTAACTGTATACTTCTACACACCAAGATACACATCTAACTGTGCACTTCTACACACCGAGATACACATCTAACTGTACACTTCTACACACCTAGATACACATCTAACTGTACACTTCTACACACCGAGATACACATCTAACTGTACACTTCTACACACCTAGATACACATCTAACTGTACACTTCTACACACCAAGATACACATCTAACTGTGCACTTCTACACACCGAGATACACATCTAACTGTACACTTCTACACACCTAGATACACATCTAACTGTACACTTCTACACACCGAGATACACATCTAACTGTACACTTCTACACACCTAGATACACATCTAACTGTACACTTCTACACACCTAGATACACATCTAACTGTACACTTCTACACACCGAGATACACATCTAACTGTACACTTCTACACACCAAGATACACATCTAACTGTGCACTTCTACACATCTAGATACACATCTAACTGTACACTTCTACACACCTAGATACGCATCTAATTGTACACTTCTACACACCTAGATACACATCTAACTGTGCACTTCTACACACCAAGATACACATCTAACTGTACACTTCTACACACCTAGACACACATCTAACTGTACACTTCTACACACCGAGATACACATCTAACTGTACACTTCTACACACCGAGATATACATCTAACTGTACACTTCTACACACCAAGATACACATCTAACTGTGCACTTCTACACATCTAGATACACATCTAACTGTACACTTCTACACACCTAGATACGCATCTAACTGTACACTTTTACACACCTAGATACACATCTAACTGTGCACTTCTACACACCTAGATACACATCTAACTGTGCACTTCTACACACCAAGATACACATCTAACTGTACACTTCTACACACCTAGATACACATCTAACTGTGCACTTCTACACACCAAGATACACATCTAACTGTACACTTCTACACACCTAGACACACATCTAACTGTACACTTCTACACACCTAGATACACATCTAACTGTACACTTCTACACACTGAGATATACATCTAACTGTACACTTCTACACACCTATCTACACACCTAGATATGCATCTAACTGTGCACTTCTACACACCTAGATATGCATCTAACTGTACACTTCTACACACCTAGATACATATCGGAGCATCACTCAACACAAACCTAGATATCGGGCACTCCTGCTGCACACTTATCATTTTAACACATGGACACACCTCCACTCCTGTCACACCTCTACACCTATCATATTGACACACCTCCACTCCTGTCATACCTCTACACCTATCATATTGACACGCCTCCACTCCTGTCACACCTCAACACCTATCATATTGACACGCCTCCACTCCTGTCACACCTCTACACCTATCATATTGACACGCCTTCACTCCTGTCACACCTCAACACCTATCATATTGACACGCCTCCACTCCTGTCACACCTCTACACCTATCATATTGACACGCCTCCACTCCTGTCACACCTCTACACCTATCATATTGACACACCTCCACTCCTTTCACACCTCTACACCTATCATATTAACACACCTCCACTCCTGTCACACCTCTACACCTATCATATTGACACCCCTCCACTCCTGTCACACCTCTACACCTATCATATTGACACATGGACATGCCTTCACTCCTGTCACACCTCTACACCTATCATATTAACACATGGACATGCCTCCACTCCTGTCACACCTCTACACCTATCATATTAACACATGGACACGCCTCCACTCCTGTCACACCTCTACACCTATCATATTAACACGCCTCCACTCCTGTCACACCTCTACACCTATCATATTAACACATGTACACGCCTCCACTCCTGTCACAGCTCTACACCTATCATATTGACACACTTCCACTCCTGTCACAACTCTACACCTATCATATTGACACACCTCCACTCCTGTCACACCTCTACACCTGTCATATTGACACACCTCCACTCCTGTCACACCTCTACATCTATCATATTGACATGCCTCCACTCCTGTCACACCTCTACACCTATCATATTGACACATGTACACGCCTCCACTCCTGTCACACCTCTACACCTATCATATTAACACATGTACACGCCTCCACTCCTGTCACACCTCTACACCTTTCATATTAACACATGGACATGCCTCCACTCCTGTCACACCTCTACACCTATCATATTGACACGCCTCCACTCCTGTCACACCTCTACACCTATCATATTGACACACTTCCACTCCTGTCACACCTCTACACCTATCATATTGACACGCCTCCATTCCTGTCACACCTCTACACCTATCATATTGACACGCCTCCACTCCTGTCACACCTCTACACCTATCATATTGACATGCCTCCACTAATGTCACACCTCTACACCTATCATATTGACACACCTCCACTCCTGTCACACCTCTACACCTATCATATTGACATGCCTCCACTCCTGTCACACCTCTAC
Source organism: Rhinophrynus dorsalis (assembly GCA_037306005.1). Taxonomy (NCBI): domain Eukaryota; kingdom Metazoa; phylum Chordata; class Amphibia; order Anura; family Rhinophrynidae; genus Rhinophrynus; species Rhinophrynus dorsalis. The sequence goes on along the minus strand of CM074724.1, from coordinate 398,213,996 downwards.
ACCTATCATATTAACACACCTCCACTCCTGTCACACCTCTACACCTATCATATTGACACACCTCCACTCCTGTCACACCTCTACACCTATCATATTGACATGCCTCCACTCCTGTCACACCTCTACACCTATCATATTGACACGCCTCCACTCCTGTCACACCTCTACACCTATCATATTGACACCCCTCCACTCCTGTCACACCTCTACACCTATCATATTGACACCCCTCCACTCCTGTCACACCTCTACACCTATCATATTGACATGCCTCCATTCCTGTCACACCTCTACACCTATCATATTGACACCCCTCCACTCCTGTCACACCTCTACACCTATCATATTAACACATGGACACGCCTCCACTCCTGTCACACCTCTACACCTATCATATTAACACATGTACACGCCTCCACTCCTTTCACACCTCTACACCTATCATATTGACACATGGACACGCCTCCACTCCTGTCACACCTCTACACCTATCATATTGACATGCCTCCATTCCTGTCACACCTCTACACCTATCATATTGACACACCTCCACTCCTGTCACACCTCTACATCTATCATATTGACATGCCTCCACTCCTGTCACACCTCTACACCTATCATATTGACACGCCTCCACTCCTGTCACACCTCTACACCTATCATACTGACACACCTCCACTCCTGTCACACCTCTACACCTATCATATTGACATGCCTCCATTCCTGTCACACCTCTACACCTATCATATTGACACGCCTCCACTCCTGTCACACCTCTACACCTATCATACTGACACACCTCCACTCCTGTCACACCTCTACACCTATCATATTGACATGCCTCCACTCCTGTCACACCTCTACACCTATCATATTGACACGCCTCCACTCCTGTCACACCTCTACACCTATCATATTGACATGCCTCCACTCCTGTCACACCTCTACACCTATCATATTGACACGCCTCCACTCCTGTCACACCTCTACACCTATCATATTGACACGCTTCCACTCCTGTCACACCTCGACACCTATCATATTGACACGCCTCCACTCCTGTCACACCTCTACACCTATCATACTGACACACCTCCACTCCTGTCACACCTCGACACCTATCATATTGACACACCTCCACTCCTGTCACACCTCTACACCTATCATATTGACACGCCTCCACTCCTGTCACACCTCTACACCTATCATATTGACACGCCTCCACTCCTGTCACACCTCTACACCTATCATATTGACACGCCTCCACTCCTGTCACACCTCTACACCTATCATATTGACACACCTCCACTCCTGTCACACCTCTACACCTATCATATTGACACGCCTCCACTCCTGTCACACCTCTACACCTATCATACTGACATGCCTCCACTCCTGTCACACCTCTACACCTATCATACTGACATGCCTCCACTCCTGTCACACCTCTACACCTATCATATTGACACGCCTCCACTCCTGTCACACCTCTACACCTATCATATTGACACGCCTCCACTCCTGTCACACCTCTACACCTATCATACTGACACGCCTCCACTCCTGTCACACCTCTACACCTATCATACTGACACGCCTCCACTCCTGTCACACCTCTACACCTATCATATTGACACGCCTCCACTCCTGTCACAACTCTACACCTATCATACTGACATGCCTCCATTCCTGTCACACCTCTACACCTATCATACTGACATGCCTCCACTCCTGTCACACCTCTACACCTATCATATTGACACGCCTCCACTCCTGTCACACCTCTACACCTATCATACTGACATGCCTCCACTACTGTCACACCTCTACACCTATCATATTGACACGCCTCCACTCCTGTCACACCTCTACACCTATCATATTGACATGCCTCCACTCCTGTCACACCTCAACACCTATCATATTGACATGCCTCCACTCCTGTCACACCTCTACACCTATCATATTGACATGCCTCCACTCCTGTCACACCTCTACACCTATCATATTGACACACTTCCACTCCTGTCACACCTCGACACCTATCATATTGACACACTTCCACTCCTGTCACACCTCGACACCTATCATATTGACACACTTCCACTCCTGTCACACCTCTACACCTATCATATTGACACACCTCCACTCCTGTCACACCTCTACACCTATCATATTGACACGCCTCCACTCCTGTCACACCTCTACACCTATCATATTGACACACCTCCACTCCTGTCACACATCTACACCTATCATATTGACACACCTCCACTCCTGTCACACCTCTACACCTATCATATTGACACACCTCCACTCCTGTCACACATCTACACCTATCATATTGACACTCTTCCACTCCTGTCACACCTCTACACCTATCATATTGACACACCTCCACTCCTGTCACACCTCTACACCTATCATATTGACACACCTCCACTCCTGTCACACCTCTACACCTATCATATTGACACACCTCCACTCCTGTCACACCTCTACACCTATCATATTGACACGCCTCCATTCCTGTCACACCTCTACACCTATCATATTGACACCCCTCCACTCCTGTCACACCTCTACACCTATCATACTGACATGCCTCCACTCCTGTCACACCTCTACACCTATCATACTGACACACCTCCACTCCTGTCACACCTCGACACCTATCATATTGACACACTTCCACTCCTGTTGCACCTCTACACCTATCATATTGACACACCTCCACTCCTGTCATACCTCTACACCTATCATATTGACACGCCTCCACTCCTGTCATACCTCTACACCTATCATATTGACACACCTCCACTCCTGTCACACATCTACACCTATCATATTGACACATCTCCACTCCTGTCACACCTCTACACCTATCATATTGACACGCCTCCACTCCTGTCACAACTCTACACCTATCATATTGACACGCCTCCACTAATGTCACACCTCTACACCTATCATATTGACATGCCTCCACTCCTGTCACACCTCTACACCTATCATATTGACACACCTCCACTCCTGTCACACCTCGACACCTATCATATTGACACACTTCCACTCCTGTCACACCTCTACACCTATCATATTGACACACCTCCACTCCTGTCACACCTCTACACCTATCATATTGACACGCCTCCACTCCTGTCACACCTCTACACCTATCATATTGACACACCTCCACTCCTGTCACACATCTACACCTATCATATTGACACACCTCCACTCCTGTCACACCTCTACACCTATCATATTGACACACCTCCACTCCTGTCACACATCTACACCTATCATATTGACACACTTCCACTCCTGTCACACCTCTACACCTATCATATTGACACACCTCCACTCCTGTCACACCTCTACACCTATCATATTGACACACCTCCACTCCTGTCACACCTCTACACCTATCATATTGACACACCTCCACTCCTGTCACACCTCTACACCTATCATATTGACACGCCTCCATTCCTGTCACACCTCTACACCTATCATATTGACACCCCTCCACTCCTGTCACACCTCTACACCTATCATACTGACATGCCTCCACTCCTGTCACACCTCTACACCTATCATACTGACACACCTCCACTCCTGTCACACCTCGACACCTATCATATTGACACACTTCCACTCCTGTTGCACCTCTACACCTATCATATTGACACACCTCCACTCCTGTCATACCTCTACACCTATCATATTGACACGCCTCCACTCCTGTCATACCTCTACACCTATCATATTGACACACCTCCACTCCTGTCACACATCTACACCTATCATATTGACACATCTCCACTCCTGTCACACCTCTACACCTATCATATTGACACACCTCCACTCCTGTCACACCTCTACACCTATCATACTGACATGCCTCCACTCCTGTCACACCTCTACACCTATCATATTGACACCCCTCCACTCCTGTCACACCTCGACACCTATCATATTGACACACTTCCACTCCTGTTGCACCTCTACACCTATCATATTGACACACCTCCACTCCTGTCATACCTCTACACCTATCATATTGACACGCCTCCACTCCTGTCATACCTCTACACCTATCATATTGACATGCCTCCACTAATGTCACACCTCTACACCTATCATATTGACACACCTCCACTCCTGTCACACCTCTATACCTATCATATTGACACACTTCCACTCCTGTCACACCTCTACACCTATCATATTGACACACCTCCACTAATGTCACACCTCTAGACCTATCATATTGACATGCCTCCACTCCTGTCACACCTCTACACCTATCATATTGACACATGGACACGCCTCCACTCCTGTCACACCTCTACACCTATCATATTGACACGCCTCCACTCCTGTCACACCTCTACACCTATCATATTGACACGCCTCCACTCCTGTCACACCTCTACACCTATCATATTGACACATCTCCACTCCTGTCACACCTCTACACCTATCATATTGACACGCCTCCACTCCTGTCACACCTCTACACCTATCATATTGACACGCCTCCATTCCTGTCACACCTCTACACCTATCATATTGACACATCTCCACTCCTGTCACACCTCTACACCTATCATATTGACACATGGACACGCCTCCACTCCTGTCACACCTCTACACCTATCATATTGACACGCCTCCACTCCTGTCACACCTCTACACCTATCATATTGACACGCCTCCACTCCTGTCACACCTCTACACCTATCATATTGACATGCCTCCACTCCTGTCATACCTCTACACCTATCATATTGACACACCTCCACTCCTGTCACACCTCTACACCTATCATATTGACACATCTCCACTCCTGTCACACCTCTACACCTATCATATTGACACGCCTCCACTAATGTCACACCTCTACACCTATCATATTGACACGCCTCCACTCCTGTCACACCTCTACACCTATCATATTGACACGCCTCCACTAATGTCACACCTCTACACCTATCATATTGACACATCTCCACTCCTGTCACACCTCGACACCTATCATATTGACACACTTCCACTCCTGTCACACCTCTACACCTATCATACTGACACACTTCCACTCCTGTCACACCTCGACACCTATCATATTGACATACCTCCACTCCTGTCACACCTCTACACCTATCATATTGATACACCTCCACTCCTGTGACACCTCGACACCTATCATATTGACACACTTCCACTCCTGTCACACCTCTACACCTATCATATTGACATACCTCCACTCCTGTCACACCTCTACACCTATCATATTGACACACCTCCACTCCTGTCACACCTCTACACCTATCATATTGACACCCCTCCACTCCTGTCACACCTCTACACCTATCATACTGACATGCCTCCACTCCTGTCACACCTCTACACCTATCATATTGACACCCCTCCACTCCTGTCACACCTCGACACCTATCATATTGACACACTTCCACTCCTGTTGCACCTCTACACCTATCATATTGACACACCTCCACTCCTGTCATACCTCTACACCTATCATATTGACACGCCTCCACTCCTGTCATACCTCTACACCTATCATATTGACATGCCTCCACTAATGTCACACCTCTACACCTATCATATTGACACACCTCCACTCCTGTCACACCTCTATACCTATCATATTGACACACTTCCACTCCTGTCACACCTCTACACCTATCATATTGACACACCTCCACTAATGTCACACCTCTACACCTATCATATTGACATGCCTCCACTCCTGTCACACCTCTAGACCTATCATATTGACACATGGACACGCCTCCACTCCTGTCACACCTCTACACCTATCATATTGACACACCTCCACTCCTGTCACACCTCTACACCTATCATATTGACACGCCTCCATTCCTGTCACACCTCTACACCTATCATATTGACACCCCTCCACTCCTGTCACACCTCTACACCTATCATACTGACATGCCTCCACTCCTGTCACACCTCTACACCTATCATACTGACACACCTCCACTCCTGTCACACCTCGACACCTATCATATTGACACACTTCCACTCCTGTTGCACCTCTACACCTATCATATTGACACACCTCCACTCCTGTCATACCTCTACACCTATCATATTGACACGCCTCCACTCCTGTCATACCTCTACACCTATCATATTGACACACCTCCACTCCTGTCACACATCTACACCTATCATATTGACACATCTCCACTCCTGTCACACCTCTACACCTATCATATTGACACACCTCCACTCCTGTCACACCTCTACACCTATCATACTGACATGCCTCCACTCCTGTCACACCTCTACAACTATCATATTGACACCCCTCCACTCCTGTCACACCTCGACACCTATCATATTGACACACTTCCACTCCTGTTGCACCTCTACACCTATCATATTGACACACCTCCACTCCTGTCATACCTCTACACCTATCATATTGACACGCCTCCACTCCTGTCATACCTCTACACCTATCATATTGACATGCCTCCACTAATGTCACACCTCTACACCTATCATATTGACACACCTCCACTCCTGTCACACCTCTATACCTATCATATTGACACACTTCCACTCCTGTCACACCTCTACACCTATCATATTGACACACCTCCACTAATGTCACACCTCTACACCTATCATATTGACATGCCTCCACTCCTGTCACACCTCTACACCTATCATATTGACACATGGACACGCCTCCACTCCTGTCACACCTCTACACCTATCATATTGACACGCCTCCACTCCTGTCACACCTCTACACCTATCATATTGACACGCCTCCACTCCTGTCACACCTCTACACCTATCATATTGACACATCTCCACTCCTGTCACACCTCTACACCTATCATATTGACACGCCTCCACTCCTGTCACACCTCTACACCTATCATATTGACACGCCTCCATTCCTGTCACACCTCTACACCTATCATATTGACACATCTCCACTCCTGTCACACCTCTACACCTATCATATTGACACATGGACACGCCTCCACTCCTGTCACACCTCTACACCTATCATATTGACACGCCTCCACTCCTGTCACACCTCTACACCTATCATATTGACACGCCTCCACTCCTGTCACACCTCTACACCTATCATATTGACATGCCTCCACTCCTGTCATACCTCTACACCTATCATATTGACACACCTCCACTCCTGTCACACCTCTACACCTATCATATTGACACATCTCCACTCCTGTCACACCTCTACACCTATCATATTGACACGCCTCCACTAATGTCACACCTCTACACCTATCATATTGACACGCCTCCACTCCTGTCACACCTCTACACCTATCATATTGACACGCCTCCACTAATGTCACACCTCTACACCTATCATATTGACACATCTCCACTCCTGTCACACCTCGACACCTATCATATTGACACACTTCCACTCCTGTCACACCTCTACACCTATCATACTGACACACTTCCACTCCTGTCACACCTCGACACCTATCATATTGACATACCTCCACTCCTGTCACACCTCTACACCTATCATATTGATACACCTCCACTCCTGTCACACCTCGACACCTATCATATTGACACACTTCCACTCCTGTCACACCTCTACACCTATCATATTGACATACCTCCACTCCTGTCACACCTCTACACCTATCATATTGACACACCTCCACTCCTGTCACACCTCTACACCTATCATATTGACACCCCTCCACTCCTGTCACACCTCTACACCTATCATATTGACACACCTCCACTCCTGTCACACATCTACACCTATCATACTGACACGCCACCACTCCTGTCACACCTCTACACCTATCATATTGACATGCCTCCACTCCTGTCATACCTCTACACCTATCATATTGACACCCCTCCACTCCTGTCACACCTCTACACCTATCATATTGACACCCCTCCACTCCTGTCACACCTCTACACCTATCATATTGACATGCCTCCACTCCTGTCATACCTCTACACCTATCATATTGACACCCCTCCACTCCTGTCACACCTCTACACCTATCATATTGACACATGGACACGCCTCCACTCCTGTCACACCTCTACACCTATCATACTGACATGCCTCCACTCCTGTCACACCTCTACACCTATCATATTGACACCCCTCCACTCCTGTCACACCTCTACACCTATCATATTGACACATGGACACGCCTCCACTCCTGTCACACCTCTACACCTATCATATTGACACACCTCCACTCCTTTCACACCTCGACACCTATCATATTGACACGCCTCCACTCCTGTCACACCTCTACACCTATCATACTGACACACTTCCACTCCTGTCACACCTCTACACCTATCATATTGACACGCCTCCACTCCTGTCACACCTCTACACCTATCATATTGATACACCTCCACTCCTGTCACACCTCTACACCTATCATATTGACATGCCTCCATTCCTGTCACACCTCTACACCTATCATATTAACATGCCTCCACTCCTGTCACACCTCTACACCTATCATACTGACACGCCTCCACTCCTGTCACACCTCTACACCTATCATATTGACACTCCTCCACTCCTGTCACACCTCTACACCTATCATATTGACACGCCTCCACTCCTGTCACACCTCTACACCTATCATACTGACACGCCTCCACTCCTGTCACACCTCGACACCTATCATATTGACACACCTCCACTCCTGTCACACCTCTACACCTATCATATTGACACACCTCCACTCCTGTCACACCTCTACACCTATCATATTGACACCCCTCCACTCCTGTCACTCCTCTACACCTATCATATTGACACACCTCCACTCCTGTCACACCTCTACACCTATCATACTGACACACCTCCACTCCTGTCACACCTCTATACCTATCATATTGACACGCCTCCACTCCTGTCACACCTCTACACCTATCATATTGACACATCTCCACTCCTGTCACACCTCAACACCTATCATATTGACACGCCTCCACTCCTGTCATACCTCTACACCTATCATATTGACACACCTCCACTCCTGTCACACCTCTACACCTATCATACTGACACACCTCCACTCCTGTCACACCTCTACACCTATCATATTGACACGCCTCCACTCCTGTCACACCTCTACACCTATCATATTGACACGCCTCCACTCCTGTCACACCTCTACACCTATCATATTGACACACCTCCACTACTGTCACACCTCTACACCTATCATATTGACACGCCTCCACTCCTGTCACACCTCTACACCTATCATATTGACACACCTCCACTCCTGTCACACCTCTACACCTATCATATTGACACGCCTCCACTCCTGTCACACCTCTACACCTATCATACTGAGACATGGACACACCTCCACTCCTGTCACACCTCTACACCTATCATATTAACACGCTTCCACTCCTGTCACACCTCTACACCTATCATATTGACACGCCTCCACTCCTGTCACACCTCTACACCTATCATATTGACACGCCTCCACTCCTGTCACACCTCTACACCTATCATATTGACACGCCTCCACTCCTGTCACACCTCTACACCTATCATATTGACACACCTCCACTCCTGTCACACCTCTACACCTATCATATTGACATGCCTCCATTCCTGCCACACCTCTACACCTATCATATTGACACGCCTCCACTCCTGTCACACCTCTACACCTATCATATTGACATGCCTCCACTCCTGTCACACCTCTACACCTATCATATTGACACGCTTCCACTCCTGTCACACCTCTACACCTATCATATTGACACGCCTCCACTCCTGTCACACCTCTACACCTATCATATTGACACACCTCCACTCCTGTCACACCTCTACACCTATCATATTGACATGCCTCCACTCCTGTCACACCTCTACACCTATCATATTGACACACCTCCACTCCTGTCACACCTCTATACCTATCATATTGACACATCTCCACTCCTGTCACACCTCAACACCTATCATATTGACACCCCTCCACTCCTGTCATACCTCTACACCTATCATATTGACACACCTCCACTCCTGTCATACCTCTACACCTATCATATTGACACACCTCCACTCCTGTCACACATCTACACCTATCATATTGACACACCTCCACTCCTGTCACACCTCTATACCTATCATATTGACACATCTCCACTCCTGTCACACCTCAACACCTATCATATTGACACCCCTCCACTCCTGTCATACCTCTACACCTATCATATTGACACGCCTCCACTCCTGTCATACCTCTACACCTATCATATTGACACGCCTCCACTCCTGTCACACCTCTACACCTATCATATTGACACCCCTCCACTCCTGTCACACCTCTACACCTATCATATTGACACCCCTCCACTCCTGTCACACCTCAACACCTATCATATTGACACCCCTCCACTCCTGTCATACCTCTACACCTATCATATTGACACGCCTCCACTCCTGTCATACCTCTACACCTATCATATTGACACGCCTCCACTCCTGTCACACCTCTACACCTATCATATTGACACACCTCCACTCCTGTCACACCTCTACACCTATCATATTGACATGCCTCCACTCCTGTCACACCTCTATACCTATCATATTGACACGCCTCCACTCCTGTCACACCTCTACACCTATCATATTGACACGCCTCCACTCCTGTCACACCTCTACACCTATCATATTGACACGCCTCCACTCCTGTCATACCTCTACACCTATCATATTGACACGCCTCCACTCCTGTCACACCTCTACACCTATCATATTGACACACCTCCACTCCTGTCACACCTCTATACCTATCATATTGACATGCCTCCACTCCTGTCACACCTCTATACCTATCATATTGACACGCCTCCACTCCTGTCACACCTCTACACCTATCATATTGACACGCCTCCACTCCTGTCATACCTCTACACCTATCATATTGACACACCTCCACTCCTTTCACACCTCGACACCTATCATATTGACACGCCTCCACTCCTGTCACACCTCTACACCTATCATATTGACACACCTCCACTCCTGTCACACCTCTACACCTATCATATTGACACGCCTCCATTCCTGTCACACCTCTACACCTTTCATATCGATACCTGGATGCACAACTCCACACCTGTCACGTCTCTATACCTATCATATAAATAACTGAATACACACCTCCACACCTGTCACTTCTCTACACGTATCATATAAATAACTGAATACACACCTCTAACCTGGCACACTTCTACACCTATCATATTGTCACCTGGATATCCCGCCCATACACTTGACATTCCTTTACACTTTATCACATTGTCCCCAAGGCATACAAATCCACAAGTGCCTCTTCTTTTCACCTATCATTTTGACACCTGGATACGCACCTCTAACCTGACATAACTGTACATCGTCATACTGACATCTAGATATTCACACCCATACCTAGCGCATCTGCATACTCATCTTTACACAGTGCTATGTTTATCATTAGAAAAATGAATTTTTTTGTTAATAAGTCTGCGTTGGCAGATACTGAAGATATGTTCAAAAATTACTGGATGCCTTTCTATCTATGAATAATACAGAGAACGGGGACAATTTCTTTCTGTGAATTTAGGATGGTGATCTAAGGACTAATCTGACTGCAATTTTGGGGTTGAGAGAACCACTTAGGGCAAAATTAGAAACAGTTTTTTATGCCTTCTTCTGGATGAACAACAAGATTGAAATTGATAGACATGTCTTTCTTTAACCCCTTAACGACCCTTGATGGTCATAGCATGTCATGGGTAGATCTGACTTAAAGGGATAGTAATACCTAAAATGTAAAAAAAATGTTGTAAGGTTTATCCCCCTGAGTAAAACAAGAGTACTCCCACTGCTGAAAGGTGTTTCATTCAAAAGTTATTAATTTTCAAAGTTGAATTTTTTAGGTGCAATATCACAGTGGCCAGAAATTGTACAGTGGCGCTGTTGCTACACAATCCTATGGACAGCTCTGGTCCCGGGACCATAAATCTCCATAGGATGGTGTAGCAACAGCGCCACTGTACAATTTCAGGCCACTGTGATATTGCACCTAAAAAATTCAACTTTGAAAATTAATAACTTTTGAATGAAACATCTTTCAGCAGTGGGAGTACTCTTGTTTTACTCAGGGGGATAAACCCTACAACATATTTTTTTTTACATTTTAGGTATTACTATCCCTTTAACAACCCATGGCGTACTATGACCGTCATGGAATTCCGGGCTCCCCCTGCGGCTGCGCGCCATTCGGGAAATCCTGGACCGGAAATAAAGAAAAAATAAAAAAGGTCTGTGGTCCTTAAGTGCCAGCCGCATGTGCTCGCGGCCAGTCCTTAAGGGGTTAAAGCAGAATCACAGATGCCTTTTTGACCAGATGTCTGTGCTGATGCCCGCTGATGCCTGCCGAACAAGTTGTATTTCTCACTAATACTGGACTTATTCAGCACAATAAAAGGATTTATATGCTTATCGCAATGTTAATAATGATTTGGGGGGCATTTTACTTTCGATAAAAGTTCCGCTTGAATCAGCTATGCAGCTTTTTAATCCTTGTTGTTATTTGCATTTGATTGTTGTATTAGTAATTAACCTCAGGGGCAGGCTGGGGGGCAATTGCCCCCCGGGCTGCAGGGCTAGTGACTGTAGTGGGCACCGGCCACAGCCAGTGGATGCACTGTCTGTAAAAAAATAAATAAAAAAGCCTCAGTCAGTGTCAGTGCGGGGCCGGAGCGGAGCCGGACGTCATATGCCACTTGCCAGCAAGAATGCAGAGCAGGGTACCATAACCAAGGCTGAAAGCAGAGGCAGAACACTGAGCAGAGCAGAGCCGTTCCGGATGGACTTCATGCTGCGCAACACGGGCTGCGCGACATGAATCTAATTCACTGGTGGTGATGTAATTAGTATCCAATACAAACACTGGATGCTGCCTCCAGGCAGTGTCTCAGTGTTCTATTGGATACTGATTGGCTGGCTGATGTCATGCACAGTGAAGCAAAGAAGGAGGAGAGGAGCAGTGAGCGGTCAGTGTGCGCCTCAGTTTGTGAGGAGCCGTTTGGGGGCTAGTCTAGCTGAGCATTGAGCAAGCGACGAGCGTACAATTTATCTGCTGACAAGGAAAACATTTCATGTCCACAACAAACCCCTTATAACTGCTGCATTTGGCTCTGGAGTGTATATGATGTCTCGCAGTCCCTTTCTTCTTTTTGTGTGGGTCAGTTCACCCGGCCTTTCCCTCAGTCAGCTTGATAAGTAGAAAAATAAATGTATTTAAAGAAAGACTCACACATATAAAACCTACATTCAACAGAAGCCCTGAACTTCAGAGCATGTATTTTTTTAATATCCTATATAATAATTCGCTTAAACGTGTGTAACGACAAAGTCATGTGCAGTAGAGACTGCTGCGTGTGCTGCTGTCATGCGCAGTAGAGACTGCCCGCTCCGCGGCTGATACAGAACGCATGACTGCGCATGACTTCCCCGCGACCGGCTGGCAGTGGCACTGTGGCCTGTGTAACGGACTCTTAAGCTAGTACATATATAATTCATCACATAGAGAAAACATACTCTACCTTTAAGAGAGAATACAGTTTGACCCATTAATGCAATTCATGTTTAAACCCTTAACGACCGGCCGGTCGCCGCGGTCACTCAACGACCACGGAGCATTTTTTTTTTTGTCGTTTCCTGTTCCGGACTTCCCGAACCGTGTGCAGCCGTGGGGGGAGCCAGGAATTACATGACGGTCATAGTATGTCATGGGTCATTAACTCAGATCGACCAATGACGTACTATGACCGTCAAGTGTCGTTAAGGGGTTAAGTGGAAAATACATGCTCTGAAGTTCAGGGCCTCTGTTGAATGTAGGTTTTACATGTGTATGAGTCTTTCTTTAATGCAAGATGGCATATGTATAAAAATGAATGTGGAGCAATTCTGGTGCAAAACAATGAATCAAAATACCCACAAATCTAAAAGGGGACCTTAACCCCTTGAGAGCTAGTGAGGTCTCCAATGTATTGCAAAACAATGCACCAGGGACTTATCTATTATCCAATGGCAAGCAAAAAAGACAAACCACTAATATAATGTTGAAAGCCCTTTCATGAGAATTTAATCCCATAGTGACAGCCGCATACCTACACGGCTGTCACCTTAACGCCCGGCTAACATTATTATTTTTTTTTTTACTAAATGATTCCGGAGTCCCCAAACAGCGTGCAGCCGCACAGAGACCCGGACCTCCGGGACTTACCAGGTACGTCCTCTGTCACTAAGAGACAGTTTTTGGGGGATGTACCTGGTAAGTCCATTATTGGGATGGGGTTAAAGTGTTAGTAATGTCTGAAAAAAACTTTTTTGCATTTAGAAGAGCTTAAAAAGCTGATCTGAATGCAAAAAACGTATCTCTCAAACCGCTATGATTTAAGAGATACGGGCGTTTAAAGTTTGATTTCTCCTACTGACAGCTGTAAAGCAGGAGATCCATGTCGGTCGACACTGTGGCGCTTGAGAAGTGCCGGGATCTCGTTACTTACACACGTTTTAGACCATTCCAATGAAGGGATTCCGTGTAAGTAACGAGATCCCGGCACTTCTCAAGCGCCAGTGTGTCGACCGACACGGATCTCCTGCTGACAGCTTTACAGCTGTCAGTAGGAGAAATCAAACTTTAAACGCCCGTATCTCTTAAACCATAGCGGTTTGAGAGATACGTTTTTTTTGCATTTAGATCAGCTTTCTAAGCTCTTCTAAATGCAAAAAAGTTTTTTTCAGACAATACTAACACTTTAAACTCTGGAGGAAGAGTGAAGTGATAGTGAAACAAAACTAGTTGTAGGCAGTAGTGCAGATGGGGGTGAACTGGGGCGGAGGGCTGGAGCGATAGTGGAAATGTTTAAATTTGCACCCCAGGCCAAAAGTTGCCAACCCTCCACTGATTAACCTGGTATTTCAGACGTGTTTTCTCTATTAATCAGACTTGAAAAGAGCTAATTCGAGTGGCACTTAATCAGACTTTGTGGTTGGGTAATGTATCATTAGTGTTTGTGGAACTCTGTGGATAGTGTTTGCAAGGCCGGCTCAAGACATTGTGCTGCCTGGGTCCAAGGATGAAATGCTGCCCACTCTACCAAAACATGTCCACATCGATTATGTTTTATAAATATTAAAAGGCCCTTGGCTCCGCCCCTTTACACACCACGCACTTGTACTCCACCTCTAGTACAGAATAGAACAGTTCCAGTGAGTTTATTTTGCCATATTCAGAGGGCGTTTTGTTCCTTCTGGGGAGTAGTTTTCTGGCTCGTTTTACAGTATTTCTAGAGTCATAGCCATTATTTATCTGGTTCAGTTTTAAGATTATTCCCAACATTGTTTATATTTTCATCCATTATTAGGTCACAGTTTTGGTGCCAGAGCAGTTTTCTTCATTTACATCATTCTGTTTGGTAATTGGGTTTTATGTCAGCTATTTAATCTATTCACACCCACTGGTCAGCTTTACCAGTACCGTTTTTATTTCAGTGAGCACCATTTCATTTTGTTGTTAGATTTATAGAACTGTATATATATATATTGCTGTATATATCTGTATATTAATAAAGCTGTATATAGATTTATAGAGCTGTATAAATAGACTAGTTGAACAGCCCGTTACACGGGCCACAGAGCCTCTGCCAGCCGGTCGCGGGGCAGTGACACGCAGTGGAGACTGCCCGCGCCTCGGCTGATACAGAGCTGGACGCTCCTTCGGAGCGCCCAGCTCTGTATCAGCCGCGGCGCGAGCAGTCTCCACTGCATGTGACTGCCGCACGCGCAGCAGTGTCTACTGCGCATATCGGGCGTTACACACAACTTGGCGAATTATTATATAGGATTTGTTGTAGGGTGACCATATTTCCATTCTGCCATTCCAGAATATGTGGTCACCCTAGTCCAGCGACTGAGGCTCCTGCCGGCACTGACCATCTTTCTGAGGCTGATATAGTAAGAGTTCCCAGTGGGAACAGCCTCAGAAAGATGGTCAGCGCCGGCGGGAGCCTCAGCCGCAGGTCTCACTTGCAGCGCCAGCATACCTGCTCCACCCCAGCTGTCTCGCTCAGCCAGCCAATGAGGACCATACAGCAAATACATTTCATTGGCTGGCTGGACTGGCACGTGTTGCTCAATTCCAGGACTCTTTGTTGTCCCAGTGGGGGGTGACCCAGGACACGGGACACAGACCCCCAATAAGGGACAGTCCCGGGCAATGAGGACCATACAGCAAATACATTTCATTGGCTGGCTGGACTGGCACGTGTTGCTCATTTCAGGACTCTTTGTTGTCCCGGTGGGGGGTGACCTGGGACGCGGGACACAGACCGCCAATAAGGGACAGTCCCGGGCATTTCGGGACGTGTGGTCACCCTAATTTGTTGTACAGGCATCATACAGATATAGAGAAGGTGTAGTTCTCATTATGTCCAGAAGGGGCTGCTACTCCTTCATGCTGGAAAAACTACTATACTGTCCTACTGTCTGTCTCGCCTATCGGCAGCAGTGGATGACCCGGCAGGATTAAGCCGAGCTCTCTGTGCTCTGCAATGTGTCCCGTGCTCGGGGACTGGAGTATATCCTGAAGAGCGGCGGTTTCATTCCACTGCTCGTACTCTTCACTGACCTGCACGCGCCGCAGTACTCGGGCATTGTTTTTATGTATGTGAGGGGCCGGCAAATTTCCGCTCCAGTCAAAGTGCTGCCTGGGTCCAATGGCCCCACCGGGACCCATGTAAAGGCCGGCTCTAGTGTTTATAACACCTCACCATCTGTGTGTATCTGTAGATGGACACATATTTCCATAATATTCACAGTAAATACTTCCAATTTTCACTAAAGTTGCATAAATAAGGTAACAGTCATTAATACAGAATATATTGTCATTTTTCAGAAACTCTCAAACACTTTCTATTTTCCGCATGTTTTGTTCTGCTTATACATGGAACCGTGTCACTGGGGATAGTCAAATATGTACCACATTTTCAATAACATATTTTAACTTTTTTTTATTTACTTTTATTAAGGCTAAAACTCATTCAAATTATTGTAAAATATTAACTATTGTAAAACATTTTAAAGCAAAAAAAAAATATTCTAAATCGTCCTACAATTTTCAGTGTAACATTTTTTTTTTTATCCCAAAAGGGACCCTATTAACAAAAAACAAGTTTGTGGTTTTTAAAAGATCTTTCAAAATCACCTATATGTTGTATTAGCTATTTTCATCTAGAAAATTGTTTTTTAATTATCTAGCTCTATAGATTATGCTCCTTCCTACATTTCCTCTTCCACTCACTGGCATTTAACTCATTCAGTACTATGAGATGTGGGCAGTGCATTGCTAAGTAGTGTCAGTGAGTGGGGAGGTAATGTAGGGATAAGACAGGAAGTCAGTACTAGGGGAGGTGGGTAATGCATTGCTGAGCAGTGTCAGTGAGTGGGGAGGTAATGTAGGGATAAGACAGGAAGTCAGTGCTAGGGGAGGTGGGTAATGCATTGATGAGCAGTGTCAGTGAGTGGGGGGGTAATGTAGGGATAAGACAGGAGGTCAGTGCTAGGGGAGGTGGGTAATGCATTGATGAGCAGTGTCAGTGAGTGTGGGGGGGTAATGTAGGGATAAGACAGGAAGTCAGTGCTAGGGGAGGTGGTAATGTATTGCTGAGTAGTGTCAGTGAGTGGGGAGGTAATGTAGGGATAAGACAGGAAGTCAGTGATAGAGGAGGTGGGTAATGTATTGCTGAGCAGTGTCAGTGAGTGGGGAGGTAAAGTAGGGATAAGACAGGAAGTCAGTGCTAGGGGAGGTGGGTAATGCATTGCTGAGCAGTGTCAGTGAGTGGGGAGGTAATATAGGGATAAGACAGGAAGTCAGTGCTAAGGGAGGTGGGCAATGCATTGCTGAGCAGTGTCATTGAGTGGGGAGGTAATGTAGGGATAAGATGAAGTCAGTGCTAGGGGAGGTGGGTAATGCATTAAGTAGCAGTGTCAGTAAGTGGGGAGGTAATGTAGGGATAAGATGAAGTCAGTGCTAGGGGAGGTGGGTAATGCATTAAGTAGCAGTGTCAGTAAGTGGGGAGGTAATGTAGGGATAAGACTGGAAGTCAGTGCTAGGGGAGGTGGGCAGCGTATTGCTGAGCAGTGTCAGTGAGTGGGGATATAATGTAATGTTAAGACAGAAAGTCAGCTCTGGGAATCTGTAAATCTTAATAATGCATAAACTAGTTTTCTAAATAAACACGACTAATAGGTAATGATGAATTCTCTTTCAAAATAACCAATGTTGTTTTTCAGTGATACGGTCCCTTTAAGGAACAGACGGTGCGCAAAACATTGTGAAACAATGTACTGCACACCCCTCTTCTCCTTAAAGGCTTAAAACCCCATTTATTTGTGGAAATATCACTTACAGTGCATTTAGAATTTGTGAAATACATTTCTGATAACTAAAAGATATAGATTTTATTTGAACCCTTTGAGCGCCAGTGGGGTACGCAATGCATTGCGGAGCAATGCTTTGCGCACACCTCTGGCATTCAGAGGGTTAATGCACACTTTGTTGGAATGTCCATACTAGCTATGAATGTTTTTAAAGTGATAGTAACCCTTTATTTTGACTAGATATTCTGCCAAGTGTACAATGTATAAAGTCAGACCGGCTATGCTTTTTATTCTTATTTTTTTTTCTTTAGCTATTCTTCACACTTACATGTGTCTGAGAGTAAGCTGTCTAGATTTCTTTTCCACGGAGCTTTCTGGTCAGTCGACCTTTAAAGCGGAACTACCACCTTCACTAAAGCCGCCCTGCAATACTTAGGCAGGTGGCGACTAGCTTAATAATCCTTATTTTACCTTTCAAAAGTGCCCCCGAATGTTATCCTTAAGGTTCCGAGACTGACGGCCAGGTTACTGCAGCCGGTGCGCCTGCGCTGTCAGTCTCTTCCGGAGCCGTTCGGGCCAGTTCAATGCCTGTGAAGGGTGGCGGGGACTGAAAGCGCAGGTGCGCATTCAAGATGACAACGATGCTGCCTGGCTTCTGGTCTTGGACGCTTAAGGATAACTTTACTCAGGGGCACGTTTGAGAGGTAAAATAATGATTATTAAGCTAGTTGCCACCTGCAGTATAGCAGGGCAACTTTAGTGGAGGTGGTAGTTCCGCTTTAAAGGGATAGTAATACTTAAAATGTACAAAAAATATGTTGTAGGGTTTATCCCCCTGAGTAAAACAAGTGTACTCCCACTGCTGAAAGGTGTTTTATTCAATAGTTATTACAGCTCAAAATTGGATTTTTTAGATGCAATATCACAGTGGCCTGAAATTGTACAGTGGCGCTGTTGCTACACCATCCTATGGAAAATTATGATCCCGGGACCAGAGCTGTCCATAGGATGGTGTAGCAACAGCGCCACTGTACAATTTCAGGACACTGTGATATTGCATCTAAAAATCCAATTTTGAGCTGTAATAACTTTTGAATGAAACACCTTTCAGCAGTGGGAGTGCCCTTGTTTTACTCAGGGGGATAAACCCTACAACATATTTTTCGTACATTTTAAGTATTACTATCCCTTTAAAGCAGGATGGGCAATTCGACTTTGTGTAGAATACACATTTAGGATATGTAAAGTCAAAATAAAGGATTTCTATTCTCATAACTCCTTTCAGTGCTAGAGAAGTCTGCAATGCATTGCGATGACCTCCCTGGCATCGAAGTGGTTAATAGGTTTTAGTATATTCTCACTACCAGGCACCAAACCAGCATGGACAGCAGTTGTATCCTGATGACGAAGAATGCACGTTTGTGACGTGTGAGTTTCACAATTAACCCTTTGAGTGCCAGAGGGGTAGCAACGCATTGCAAAGCAATGTGTTGCTACCCCCTGGCACTCAAAGGGTTAATGATGTCACCACAAGCTTTGCATTCGGGGTATCGCTATGAGATGGGTTTTGGGGTGCTCACATACTAACTGTAAATGGTTTTTAAGGTGTGCACACTTTGAAACAATCTTCACACTTGGTTCTGAAACTGGTAACCCTTTGTGTGCCAGAGAGCGTTGCAATGCGTTGGATATCTCTCTGGCACTCAAAGGGTTTCTAAAGCAGGACTGGGCAATCTGCAGCCCTTCAAATTAAAGGAGCAGTAAACTTTTTTTATGAAAAAATATTTATTGTAGGGATTTTCCTATTGAGTAAAATAAGGGTATTCCCACTGCCAAGAGATTTATATTTCCAGAGTTTTTACAGTTTAACCCCTTAAGGACCAGCGGTCCCAGGGCGTGCTGTCCCTTAAGGACCACATAGGAAACTTTGACGTGACGTCCCACGTGACTGTTCACATGGGGCGGCACGCCAAGCGGGGGACTAATGGAGATCGCTTCGGTCTTGGAGCGATAAACTTCAGTCCCCGTTATTACTCACCTCGCTCCTACAGGAGTGCGGTGAGTAAAAGTACGTGACGTGCCAGGACCGTCACTGGTCCTTAAGTGCTGGACCAGAGTGACGGTCCTGCCATGTCAATGGTCCTTATGGGATTAAACCCAGGTTTATCAGTGGCCTCTAGTGGTCAAATTCTAATTCGTTTTTCCAGTTAGATTCTAATGGAGAAGAAAGTCAAGAAAGTCAGAGACATACAGTTCTCCGTAGACTGTGATAGAAACTGGTGAGTTACTTCCTGTATGTTAGAGCTATCAGGAAGTAAACACAGTAAATTCACTTCCTGTCAGTTAGAAGTAACAGGAAGTAAACACAGTAAATTCACTTCCTGGTTAATTCAACGGCTATAAATTTTGAATAAAACATCTGACAGCGATGGGAGTGACCTTGTTTTATTCAGCAGGAAAAGATCTATAAAATATGTGTTTTCATAAAAAAAAGTTTACTGCTCCTTTAAATCGTCCTCAGTTGACCAAACAATCTTCAAGGGTCTGCATTTGATTGTGAAACCTTTAACGTAGAGGAAGGTAAAATGTGGCGCTACAGGTGTTACTAGATTACAAGGCCCATCATCCTCAGACTATGGCTTGCTGTAGATGATGAGAGTTGCAGTTCAACAACAGCTGGAAGGCCGCAGGTGTAGCCCACCCCTGCATTAGACCATTAAACAGTCCTTTATATGAGACAAGAGGGGACATTCTGCGACTGTGCCCCTCATGTCACCAGGCCAGTTAGATTTTGATTTCGGTTCGGAAAGTCTGTTGGAGGTGGTCCGAGTGCTTGGCTGGGTGTCTCTGCGCCTTGACGGTCAGCATGCCATCTTCCCCGAGGTCAGAGGTCACCGTGGTAGGATCTACATCCTCTGGAAGTTGGCACTTATGGGTGAATGTGTTTAGAATGCTCCCGTCAGCGGCAACCTGGAAAGAGAAGAATTCGCTAAGAGAAATATCTCAACTCCTAAAACTGTGTTTGTCAGATATTTTTAAAGAGATAGTAATACTTCGTTTTATCTTTATTTTATTTTGTAGGCATTAAAAAACATGAAGAGCGATATAAGTCTTATCTCTCAGACCTTTATGGTTTAAGAGATATTCACAAGCAAAGTTTCCCCCTCCTGCCCCTTTTTACCTAGTGTAAGCCATCTCTTCTCAGATGTGGAGTCCAGTCCATAGACCAGACAGATAACAGAAGGGGACAATCTTCTTCCTATTAGAACAATGAAAGCCCTGCCCCCCTTGACAAGTTTTTCAGGTTTTTCCCTTATCTTAATTGAAGATTGTCCCTCTCTGCAGTCTACCTGGGCACCTCCCTTCTGATCTGGCTGAGCAGTGTTACATCAGTAAAAGGGGTGGGAGGGGGATACTTTATCATTGAATTACTCTTGAACTACAGCTCTGACAGAATTGAAATAACACTCTCCAAAGTCCAAATACTATGATGATTAATTAGAGCTGCTTTTATTATGAAACATTACTATCCCTTTAAGCCAGGGACCAGCTGGAGACCTCCTTAAACTGACAAGGGCTTTTATTAAAGGAGAACTAACGTCCCTTAATATTCATACCTGGGAACTTCTTCCCTTTGAGCTCATGTGCTGCCAACCAGGGGATGTCAGCATGCCTGAAACGTTACAGTGGCGCTGTTACTACACCATCCTAGAGACAGCTGTGGTCAGTTGACCATAAATCTCCATAGGATGGTGTGGCAACAGCGCCACTGTACAATTTTAGGCCACTTTGATACTGCACCTGAAAATTCAAGTTTGGGAGTACTCCTGTTTTATTCAGGGGGATAAACGTACAAAACATTTTTTTTTTTTTTACACATTTTCAGTATTAATATTCCTTTAATGTGGGACTGTCACTTGGTCACATTTTTGGACTTTCGATAGCGAATGAAAAGCCTCATTTAAATTGGTGGGAATTTTAGGCATTTTTATTTATCACACACAGTGCAGTTGGCTTGCTCCAGAATTGCACCTCCTCCTCTGGGAGTAAATTCAATAAAAATGATATAGGCATAGATATTCATTCATCTAAATGCAGTTCATATAAATGTATCTTGGACCTTGGGGACAACTCAATGTCATGTAAAGGACTTCTCCAGTAAAATGTATTTGGTAGACGTTGTTCACATGGGCGACTTGCTGGGATACATCCTAGATCAGGCAAAGCCGTTAATGTTTATTTACCGCTGTCATTCTGTATTCCCGTGGACAATGTGTGTGTATAGAGGAGGTGTGTCACAAGGCAAGCCAATGTGTGACACTTTTCCAGCCATATATTACTGAATGATGCCAATACCTGGAAACTCTCTAGTCCTGCCCTGGAGACTCCGGGTTTTGTAGTGAATTACCGGATCTTCTGGGACAGAGGCTGATTCTCCAGTGGTAGGGAGTTTCTTATAAAACTCTGCCCTCCTCTCCTCATTCCCACCCTGTTCCTCCAAATTCCCTCCCACTTCTTCTCCTTCCCACCCTGTTCCTCCCACTTCTCCTCCTTCCCACCCTGTTCCTCCCACTTCCCTCCCACTTCTCCTCCTTCCCATCCTGTTCCTCCCACTTCCCTCCCACTTCTCCTCCTTCACACCCTGTTCCTCCCACTTCCCTCCCACTTCTCCTCCTTCCCATCCTGTTCCTCCCACTTCCCTCCCACTTCTTCTCCTTCCCACCCTGTTCCTCCCACTTCTCCTCCTTCCCACCCTGTTCCTCCCACTTCTTCTCCTTCCCACCCTGTTCCTCCTACTTCTCCTCCTTTCCACCCTGTTCCTCCCACTTCTCTCCCACTTCTCCCCTCCTTCCCACCCTGTTCCTCCTACTTCTCTCCCGCTTCTCCTCCTTCCCACCCTGTTCCTCCCACTTCTCCTTCTTCCCACCCTGTTCCTCCCACTTCTCTCCCACTTCTCCCCTCCTTCCCACCCTGTTCCTCCTACTTCTCTCCCGCTTCTCCTCCTTCCCACCCTGTTCCTCCCACTTCTCCTCCTTCCCACCCTGTTCCTCCCACTTCCCTCCCACTTCTCCTCCTTGCCACCCTGTTCCTCCCACTTCCCGCCTACTTCTCCTCCTACCCACCCTGTTCCTCCCACTTCCTGACCACTTCTCCTCCTTCCCACCCTGTTCCTCCCACTTCTCTCCCGCTTCTCCTCCTTCCCACCCTGTTCCTCCCACTTCTCCTTCTTCCCACCCTGTTCCTCCCACTTCTCTCCCACTTCTCCCCTCCTTCCCACCCTGTTCCTCCTACTTCTCTCCCGCTTCTCCTCCTTCCCACCCTGTTCCTCCCACTTCTCCTCCTTCCCACCCTGTTCCTCCCACTTCCCTCCCACTTCTCCTCCTTCCCACCCTGTTCCTCCCACTTCCCGCCTACTTCTCCTCCTACCCACCCTGTTCCTCCCACTTCTCTTCCACTGCTCTTCCTTCCCACCCTGTTCCTCCCACTTTCTGCCCACTTCTCCTCCTTCCCACCCTGTTCTGCTCAGTTACCAGTCATGTTATGAGACGTCAGTTAAGCCCTTCCTCCACCCACAATTAAGCCACGCCCCTTTACGATGGGAATTACTTCATTTATATCTCCCAGTTGCGCCACATGAGGTCAAGAAGACAAATTTCCCACCTGGTCAGCCAGTCATTAGAGGTTATGAACAGCATCACAACCGCCAATGCTGTGAACATTCTGCGAGGCAGCAATTTGACTGCTGTACCTATCATGGGCGCTGAAACCTAGATGTGCCCAATACACCATGCTGCGTTAGAATGCATTATGTGAGGTGAAAATTGCCAGTGTGTGCGGTACCTTTGGGGACAATGTAATTCACAAGGACACTTTAGTGATGTATTAATAACGCTTCACTAAATTCACCTGCGTTAACAGGACGTTACTTCACTGCACTAGCAGTTGGGATAACAACATCAATAAGATAAATGCAATAACAGATAACTAAATTCCTGTGAAATGAAATGAAAAAAAAGCAGCTCTGATTAATCTTCATAGTATTTGGGCAATGAAGAGTGTTATTTCAATACTGTCAGAGTTGTAGTACAAGAGTAATTGAATGATAAAGTATCCCCCTCCCACCCCTTTTACCTAGTGTAACACTACTCACCTCAGATGTGGAATCTGGTCTCTTGACCGGACAGGTCACAGCAAGGGACAATCTTCTTACTGTGATCATAAGGAAACACTGCCCCCCTTGACAGGGTTTTCAGGTTTTTCCCTTATCTTAATTGAAGATTGTCCCTCTCTGCAATCCATCTAGACCAGTGGTTCTCAACTCCTGTCCTCAGGACCCACAAACAGGCCAGGACTTAGGGATTTCTCTGCTAGAGCACAGGTGTGGTGATCAGAGGCTCATTCACATTGATTAACTCACCTGTGTTCTAACAAGGAAATCATGTGATCAGAGGTTCATTCACATTGATTAACTCACCTGTGCGCTAACAAGGAAATCATGTGATCAGAGGCTCATTCACTTTGATTAACTCTCCTGTGTTCTAACAAGGAAATCATGTGATCAGAGGCTCATTCACTTTGATTAACTCTCCTGTGTTCTAACAAGGAAATCATGTGATCAGAGGCTCGTTCACAATGATTAACTCACCTGTGTTCTAACAAGGAAATCATGTGATCAGAGGCTCATTCACTTTGATTAACTCTCCTGTGTTCTAACAAGGAAATCATGTGATCAGAGGCTCATTCACATTGATTAACTCACCTGTGTTCTAACAAGGAAATCATGTGATCAGAGGTTCATTCACATTGATTAACTCACCTGTGCGCTAACAAGGAAATCATGTGATCAGAGGCTCATTCACTTTGATTAACTCTCCTGTGTTCTAACAAGGAAATCATGTGATCAGAGGCTCATTCACTTTGATTAACTCTCCTGTGTTCTAACAAGGAAATCATGTGATCAGAGGCTCGTTCACAATGATTAACTCACCTGTGTTCTAACAAGGAAATCATGTGATCAGAGGCTCATTCACTTTGATTAACTCTCCTGTGTTCTAACAAGGAAATCATGTGATCAGAGGCTCATTCACATTGATTAACTCACCTGTGCTCTAACAAGGAAATCATGTGATCAGAGGCTCGTTCACAATGATTAACTCACCTGTGTTCTAACAAGGAAATCATGTGATCAGAGGCTCGTTCACATTGATTAACTCACCTGTGCTCTAACAAGGAAATCATGTGATCAGAGGCTCGTTCACATTGATTAACTCACCTGTGATCTAACAAGGAAATCATGTGATCAGAGGCTCATTCACATTGATTAACTCACCTGTGCTCTAACAAGGAAATCATGTGATCAGAGGCTCATTCACATTGATTAACTCACCTGTGATCTAACAAGGAAATCATCACATCCTGGCCTGTTAGTGGGTCCTGAGGACAGGAGTTGAGAACCACTGACCTAGACACAACATGCTGCTCTGAGCTGTGCAATTACATCAGTAAAAGGGACAGGAGGGGGATACTTTGTCATTGAATTACTCTTGTACTACAACTCTGACAGAATTGAAATAATACTCTCCATGGCCCAAATACTATGATGATTAATTGGAGCTGCTTTTATTGTGACACATTACTATCCCTTTGAAGAACATTCTGAAGATGAAACATGGTGGAGAATGGGTTCCTAATGTGACACGTTGTTGTGATGCTGTAAAATTGGACACATACATATAAGGAACCAAATATGAAAAGTTTAACCTCACAAGTGTCCTTCTTTAGGAGACATTAGGGGTCTGTACCTCCCAAGTGTCCCGCTTTAGGAGATATTAGGGATCCATACTTCCCAAATGTCCCTATTTAGGAGATACTAGGGTTACATACCTCACAAGGGTCCCTATTTAGGAGATATTAGGGGTACCTACTTCCCAAGTGTCCCTTTTTAGGAGATATTAGGGGTCCCTACTTCCCAAGTGTCCCTTTTTAGGAGATATTAGGGGTACATACCTCTCAAGTGTCCCTCTTTAGGAGATATTAGGGATACATACCGCCCAAGTGTCCCTCTTTAAGAGATATTAGGGGTCCATGCCTCCCAAGTGTCTCTCTTTAGGAGGGACAGTCCCTCTTTGAGGCCCAAATCCCTCTGTCCCTCTTTCCCACCCTGGTGTATCTGTGTTTAGGAGATCAGACTGTGTGGTGTGTATAGAAGTGTATCACCCTGGTGTCCCTGTGTTTAGGAGATCAGACTGTGTGGTGTGTATAGAAGTGTATCACCCTGGTGTCCCTGTGTTTAGGAGATCAGACTGTGTGGTGTGTATATAAGTGTATCACCCTGGTGTATCTGTGTTTAGGAGATCAGACTGTGTGGTGTGTATAGAAGTGTATCACCCTGGTGTCCCTGTGTTTAGGAGATCAGACTGTGTGGTGTGTATAGAAGTGTATCACCCTGGTGTCCCTGTGTTTAGGAGATCAGACTGTGTGGTGTGTATAGAAGTGTATCACCCTGGTGTCCCTGTGTTTAGGCGATCAGACTGTGTGGTGTGTATAGAAGTGTATCACCCTGGTGTCTCTGTGTTTAGGAGATCAGACTGTGTGGTGTGTATATAAGTGTATCACCCCGGTGTCCCTGTGTTTAGGAGATCAGACTGTGTGGTGTGTATAGAAGTGTATCACCCTGGTATTCCTGTGTTTAGGAGATCAGACTGTGTGGTGTGTATATAAGTGTATCACCCCGGTGTCCCTGTGTTTAGGAGATCAGACTGTGTGGTGTGTATATAAGTATATCACCTTGGTGTCCCTGTGTTTAGGAGATCAGACTGTGTGGTGTGTGTATATAAGTGTATCACCCTGGTGTCCCTGTGTTTAGGAGATCAGACTGTGTGGTGTGTATAGAAGTGTATCACCCTGGTGTCCCTGTGTTTAGGAGATCAGACTGTGTGGTGTGTATATAAGTGTATCACCCTGGTGTCCCTGTGTTTAGGAGATCAGACTGTGTGGTGTGTATAGAAGTGCATCACCCTGGTGTCCCTGTGTTTAGGAGATCAGACTGTGTGGTGTGTATAGAAGTGTATCACCCTGGTGTCCCTGTGTTTAGGAGATCAGACTGTGTGGTGTGTATATAAGTGTATCACTCTGGTGTCCCTGTGTTTAGGAGATCAGACTGTGTGGTGTGTATATAAGTGTATCGCCCTGGTGTCCCTGTGTTTAGGAGATCAGACTGTGTGGTGTGTATAGAAGTGTATCACCTTGGTGTCCCTGTGTTTAGGAGATCAGACTGTGTGGTGTGTATATAAGTGTATCACCCTGGTGTCACTGTGTTTAGGAGATCAGACTGTGTGGTGTGTATATAAGTGTATCACCCTGGCGTCCCTGTGTTTAGGAGATCAGACTGTGTGGTGTGTACATAAGTGTATCACCCTGGTGTCCATGTGTTTAGGAGATCAGACTGTGTGGTGTGTATATACGTGTATCACCCTGGTGTCCCTGTGTTTAGGAGATCAGACTGTGTGGTGTGTATATAAGTATATCACCCTGGCGTCCCTGTGTTTAGGAGATCAGACTGTGTGGTGTGTATATAAGTATATCACCCTGGCGTCCCTGTGTTTATGAGATCAGACTGTGTGGTGTGTATATAAGTGTATCACCCTGGTGTCCCTGGGTTTAGGAGATCAGACTGTGTGGTGTGTATAGAAGTGTATCACCCTGGTGTCCCTGTGTTTAGGAGATCAGACTGTGTGGTGTGTATAGAAGTGTATCACCCTGGTGTCCCTGTGTTTAGGAGATCAGACTGTGTGGTGTGTATATAAGTGTATCACCCTGGTGTCCCTGTGTTTAGGAGATCAGACTGTGTGTTGTGTATATATAAGTGTATCACTCTGGTGTCCCTGTGTTTAGGAGATCAGACTGTGTGGTGTGTATATAAGTGTATCACCGTGGTGTCCCTGTGTTTAGGAGATCAGACTGTGTGGTGTGTATAGAAGTGTATCACCCTGGTGTCCCTGTGTTTAGGAGATCAGACTGTGTGGTGTGTATAGAAGTGTATCACCCTGGTGTCCCTGTGTTTAGGAGATCAGACTGTGTGGTGTGTATATAAGTGTATCACCCTGGCGTCCCTGTGTTTAGGAGATCAGACTGTGTGGTGTGTATATAAGTGTATCACCCTGGCGTCCCTGTGTTTAGGAGATCAGACTGTGTGGTGTGTACATAAGTGTATCACCCTGGTGTCCATGTGTTTAGGAGATCAGACTGTGTGGTGTGTATATACGTGTATCACCCTGGTGTCCCTGTGTTTAGGAGATCAGACTGTGTGGTGTGTATATAAGTATATCACCCTGGTGTCCCTGTGTTTAGGAGATCAGACTGTGTGGTGTGTATATAAGTATATCACCCTGGCGTCCCTGTGTTTAGGAGATCAGACTGTGTGGTGTGTATATAAGTGTATCACCCTGGTGTCCCTGGGTTTAGGAGATCACACTGTGTGGTGTGTATAGAAGTGTATCACCCTGGTGTCCCTGTGTTTAGGGGATCAGACTGTGTGGTGTGTATATAAGTGTATCACCCTGGTGTCCCTGTGTTTAGGAGATCAGACTGTGTGGTGTGTATATAAGTATATCACCCTGGTGTCCCTGTGTTTAGGAGATCAGACTGTGTGGTGTGTATATAAGTGTATCACCCTGGTGTCCCTGTGTTTAGGAGATCAGACTGTGTGGTGTGTATAGAAGAGTATTACCCTGGTGTCCCTGTGTTTAGGAGATCAGACTGTGTGGTGTGTATAGAAGTGTATCACCCTGGTGTCCCTGTGTTTAGGAGATCAGACTGTGGGGTGTGTGTATAAGTGTATCACCCTGGTGTCCCTGTGTGTAGGAGATCAGACTGTGTGGTGTGTATATAAGTGTATCACCTTGGTGTCCCTGTGTTTAGGAGATCAGACTGTGTGGTGTGTATATAAGTGTATCACCCTGGTGTCCCTGTGTTTAGGAGATCAGACTGTGTGGTGTGTATATAAGTGTATCACCTTGGTGTCCCTGTGTTTAGGAGATCAGACTGTGTGGTGTGTATAGAAGTGTATCACCCTGGTGTCCCTGTGTTTAGGAGATCAGACTGTGTGGTGTGTATATAAATGTATCACATTGCTCCACAGAAATAAAACTCACTTTAATGTTTGTATGAACATCAGTAGATGTGTTTCTACATTACTTTGTATAAATAAAACACTTTGGGCTTGCACTAAATCATTTATTCAGTTACACAAATTAGTATCAATATGTCATAAAATAGCCTAAAAATGATTGGTAATGGCCAGACCACCAGCCACACCCCCAACAACAGCACCTAAAACACAAGTGTCCCTCTTTGACTATCTGAAACGTTGGGAGGTAAGGAACTGCTCTCACCTTCTCAGCGTGGACCTCAATCTGGTTGTTGGACGTAGTGACAATGATGTCTTCCGGGGAAAAATCTCTCACATCCACAGCAAACTGGAAAGTGTTCCCTACGTTCTTCACGTTGTCTGGATTCCCAGAAACAGCTGCAAGACGGGCAAAACAGTCAGGTTAGTTCAATATATAAACTCAAGGCAGACACCATTATTCAGATGTAAAATGGACGACAACCTTTATTTTCACTGTATTCTGCAAGTACAAAATATGTAAAGTGAAATTGTCCGTAACTTTTTATAATTTTATTTTTCGTCTTCAACTATTTTTCTTACACGTTTATGTCTCTAAGACAATCTCTTTTCCCAAAGAGTTTTCTGGTGAGTCAGGTTCAAAGCAGGATAGTGATACAATGTAACACTGTCCCTGTAACATAGTGTGTTCTGTTAGCTGGATGCTATTTGTAAATATTGCTGGAATGTCCACACCAATTTGTCAAGTTTATTGATCAATTTGCAGGACTCTTTACTGAACAACTAGTTTAATTAACCCTTTGAGTTCCAGAGAGGTAGCCAACGCCTTGCAGTGCAATTCTGTCACACAAAGGTTTAAAGGCCCACTGACACCATTAA
Organism: Rhinophrynus dorsalis; assembly: GCA_037306005.1. Lineage (NCBI taxonomy): Eukaryota > Metazoa > Chordata > Amphibia > Anura > Rhinophrynidae > Rhinophrynus > Rhinophrynus dorsalis. Next base: position 398,183,463 of record CM074724.1, on the reverse strand, counting down.
ATGAAATTGTTTGATAAAACATTAAATGACATGGATTTCTAGCTAGCATCGGTAAAAATTATTTATTTGTTAGATTCTTAAAGGGATAGTAATGTTTTACAATAAAGGCAGCTCCAACTAATCTTCATAGTATTTGTGCCATGGAGAGTGTTATTTCAATACTATCAGAGTTGTAGTACAAGAGTAATTGAATGATAAAGTATCCCCCTCCCGTCCCTTTTACCTAGTGTAAGCCACCTCCCCTCAGATGTGGAATCTGGTCTCTTGACCGGACAGATCACAGCAAGAGACAATCTTCTTACTGTGATCATAAGGAAAACCCTGCCCCCCTTGACAGGTTTTTCCTTATGATCACTGAAGATTGTCCCTCTCTGCGATTCATCCGGACAGTCTTGCTGTTCTGAGGTGAGCAGTGTTACATCAGTAAAAGGAGCGGGAGGGGAATACTTTATCATTCAATTACTCTTGTACTACAACTCTGACAGTATTGAAATAACACTCTCCAAAGTCCAAATACTATGAAGATTAATTGGAACTGCTTTTATTGTGACACATTACTATCCCTTTAGACTATAATCATAATCTTGAGATTTAGAGCACAGGTAATTGTCTTATTGTATTATTATGAGTGACATAGATAAGGTGGTTAATTTTATGTGGTTATTTTCTGGTGCTCTATGGCTGAGAAAGGATGTAACCTTGTATCAGGACATTTACAAACAATACAGCACCATCCCTTCTCAAGCACCTATTAAGACTGCTATGGTAATGGGAATCAGTGAGCTCAGGAAAACACAGGAATGGCTGCCCCCACAGAGCGTATGTAGGACTAGATCTGAGGTGTCAGGAAACAAACAGACATTTTCCAGATGTTGCATCGATTACAGGGTATGGAACGGTACATTACCCAGTTCATTTTTAGATGTTAGTGTTTGTTTAACTTGAGAAGCCTGTAATACAATGTTATGTAATATATTGCAAACTTCTCTATATACCAGGGAGCTCTCTGGATCCGACACAGAGATTTGGGTTTTCAAACTTAAAGGGATAGTAATACTTAATATGTAAAATAAAATTATATATGTTGTATTGTTTATCCTCCTAAGTAAAACAAGGGAACTCCCACTGCTGAAAGGTGTTTTATTCAAAGATTATTACAGCTCAAAAAACATGAACAAGTATGTCAGTTGCCTGAAATTGTATAGTGGCGCTGTTGCTACACCATTCTATGCTCAGCTGCAGTCAGTTGACCATATATCTCCATAGGATGGTGTAGCAACAGCGCCACTGTACAATTTCAGGCCACCGAGATACTGCATCTAAAAAAATTCAAGTTTGAGCTGTAATAACATTTTGAATAAAACACCTTTCAGCCGTGGGAGTACCCTTGTTTTACTCAAGGGGATAAACACTACAACATATATATTTTTTTACATATTAAGTATTACTATCTCTTTAAAGTGGATCTGTCATATTCAATACATATCTGAAAACTTCAGCCAAAACTATCTATATGACATGTTAGCAAAAGTCCAGCAGATTAGCACTTTAGGAGATAGTCACAATTTTATTTGCGGGAAAAGTGAAAGTAAAAGTCTCCTGGTTCAGCACAGAGCTAAAGTAGCATATGAATGCCTCTAAAAACCTTCATTAGCATATGAACTGTCATTAAAATGTCATTGAAAAGCATGATTAGCTTACACGTCACTGGTACCCCACAGATACTGCAGTTAGCATGAATATCTCCTTAAAGGGATAGTAATACTTTATTATTACTACTATCCCCCATATTGTAGATATTAGTAAAATAATTTAATAGCTCCCAGGTTCATCTCTCAGACCTTTATGGTGTGAGAGATAACCAAAGGCAAAGTTCCCCCCTCCCTCCCCCTTCCCTGAAGTCACCGTTGTACTGACTGCAGGGGAAGTCTGTCGTACAATAGGCTTGTGGCTCTGCAGCAGAGCCGAGATACCATTAGTGAAGATGAATTATTTCACTGAAATGGTCTTCTACATGTGCTTGGTTTGCAGTGTGCTTCGTTTGTTATTGGTTTGTGCTTGGCTTGTGCCAGGGGAGGGTTGGCAACTTGTGGCCTGGGGTGCAAATACAATCAAGGGGTCCATTTCAACTATCGTTCCAGCCCACTGTCCCAGCCCATCCCCTTTTGTTCATTTTAAACTTGTTATTAATGCTGTGAAGAAAGACAAATTATACCACAGAGCTTACAACTGGAATGGGGCTACACTAGTGATAATACAGAGCTTACAGTTCAAATGGAGTTACACTAGAGATAACATAGAGCTTACAATTGAATGGAATCGTGATACCACAGAGCTTTAAAATTTAAAGCTACACTAGTGATACCATAGAGCTTACAATGGCAATTGGTTATGCTACTAGAGGTACTACTAGCTCTGTGGTATCACTAGTGCAGCTCCATTTACAGCAGCAAGAAGGAGATCGAGTGAGGCAGTGGCCCACCAGCCCAGACCTATGACCGGCCCAGGGGGCAGCCCTCCCCTGGCTTTTGCTTGGTTTGTGCTTGGTTTGTGATTGGTTTGATCTTGGTTTGTGTTTGGTCTGTTCTCGGTTTGTGCTCGGTTTGCGCTTGGTTTGCGCTTGGTTTGCGCTTGGTTTGTGCTTGGTTTGCATTTGGTTTTGTGCTTGGTTTGTGCTTTGTTTGTGATTGGTTTGTGATTGGTTTGTGCTTGGTTTGTGCTTGGTTTGTGTTTGGCGTGTGATTGGTTTGTGCTTAGTTTGTGCTTGGCTTGTGATTGGTTTGTGCTTGGTTTGTGCTTTATTTGTGCTTGGCTTGTGATTGGGTTGTGCTTGGTTTGTGATTGGTTTGTGCTTGGTTTGCGCTTGGGTTGTGATTGGTTTGTGCTTTATTTGTGCTTGGCTTGTGATTGGTTTGTGCTTGGTTTGCAAGCACATGTAGAAGACCATTTCAGTGAAATAATTATTTTTCACTAACGCGATCTCGGCTCAGCTGCAGAGCCGCCTGATGAAAACGAGACCGGATATCCCTGCAGTCAGTACAACGCTGACTTCAGAGAGGGGGGAGGGAGGGGGGAACTTTGCCTTCGGTTATCTCTCAAACCATAAAGGTGTGAGAGATGAATCTGGGGGCAATTCAATTATTTGGCAAACATGTACATTATGGGGGATACTAATAATAAAGTATTACTATCCCTTTAACTCTATATTTGCTGTTATTTTGGCTAACACAACATATAAGCAGTTTTTAATGACATTTTCAGATATGCAGACCTGAATTAAGGTGACAGGTCAGTCTTCGGCAGTGTTTCTCAACCCTGTCCTCAGGACCCACTAACAGGCCAGGATGTGATGATTTCCTTTTTAGAGCACAGGTGAGTTAATCAGTGTGAATGAGCCTCTGATCACATGATTTCCTTGTTAGAACACAGGTGAGTTAATCAATGTGAATGAGCCTCTGATCACATGATTTCCTTGTTAGATCACAGGTGAGTTAATCAATGTGAATGAGCCTCTGATCACCACACCTGTGTTCTAGCAGAGAAATCCCTAAGTCCTGGCCTGTTAGTGGGTCCTGAGGACAGGAGCTGAAAAACACTGTTCTAGGGGGACATAAGCGGATCCTCAGGGTTCAGTGAGTTTCACTGCAACTCCATCCACTTCAGTAGCAGTTCTTTTCACTGTTTTCCCTACTCTCTGCCCTTTTTAAGGGGCAAACCCTGCCTCTCCTCCTCCCAATCCCGATTCTAAAAAGACATGCTTTCAGTCTTAGAAAATTAACCCCTTGAATGCTAGAAAAGTTTCAGTTGCATTCCTACTCAAAGAGTTGAAGAGGGAAAAGGGTTAAAGCGAAACTTTCATCAACATCACATTTAGCCTGAAATCCATAATATATTATTGATATACATAGAAATACTTGTCATTTGCAGTATAGGTCCGGCATAAGTAAGAGAACGTTTTTGGCAGGCAGCAGTGAGGTAACACCGCAGACATCTTACAGAGATGAACAAAGAAGAGTCGGGTGGCACTCCACTGTTTCGTCCTCCAAACAATCAGGCAACTTCGTATAAAATTTCAATAAACTTTATTATCACGAATAAAAAATGAACAAGGGAGACATCAATGACCAGGGAGAGGAAGGGGATATCAGCTCTCTTAAGTGACCCCTAATAACCATCTAACGCGTTTCGCGCCATCACTGCGCCTATTCATAGATGATCTATGAATAAGCGCAGTGATGGCGCGAAACGCGTTAGATGGTTATTAGGGGTCACTTAAGAGAGCTGATATCCCCTTCCTCTCCCTGGTCATTGATGCCTCCCTTGTTCATTTTTTATTCGTGATAATAAAGTTTATTGAAATTTTATACGAAGTTGCCTGATTGTTTGGAGGACGAGACAGTGGAGTGCCACCCGACTCTTCTTTGTTGGTTTATGAATGCGGGATTGGAGTACCCGATTGGGGATTGAGCATCCTGAAGACATCCGGGAATCAGTGAGTTTCATTTATTTCAGTGAAGTTGCATATTCACAAGTTTGGATGAAATGTAATGGAGCGTGTAGTACCCATGTTCTGTTCTTCTATCTTACAGAGACGCCATCTTGGAGTCTGCACTTTCCGTCCCCTTCACTCCACGATTGGTGAGTTGGAAGCCTTGTGCTTTAAGGCACCGGGAGGGACTGACAGCGCAGGCGCAGAGAGAACCTCCTGCAAGGTCCCAGCCGTACCTGCCGAAAACATTCTCCCATTTATACTGCTAATAACAAGTATTTCTATGTGTATCACTAACATATTATGGATTTGGGGCTAAATGTAATGTTGATGAAAGTTCTGCTTTAACCCGCTAAGGACCAAAGAGTTGTGAACCATTCTGGTCCTTAAAAGTCACATTTCAATCAATGCTTATATTATTTGTGACATAAGGTGAAGTTGTTTTTGTCCCAGACTTTCTTTACATTTTTTTACATATATGCCCCATTGGGTTATGTTACACAGCCTGCATTTATACTACTGCACGTGCCTTACCTCCACTTTTATACATCTCCCCTATAGTCTGTTGAAGTGAACAATCCTATACGGAGTTTATTTTATTTTATTTTTTTTTAACATTACTTTCCCTTCAATAGAATCATTTTAGGGGACTAATTGCTAGAGAAAGACCTGGGTATCCTTGTCAACTACAAACTTGGAAACAGTGACCAGTGTCAAACAGCAGTAGCAAAGGCAAACAAAGTCCTGTCTTGCATAAAAAGAGGTATTGAGGCAAGAGTGGATAACATTATTTTGCCATTATACAAATCATTGGTAAGACCTCACCTTGAGTATGCAGTGCAGTTTTGGGCACCAGTTCTAAAAAAGGATATACTAGAACTAGAGAGGGTACAGCGAAGAGCAACAAAATTAATTAAGGGAATGGAGGACTTGACGTATGAGGAATGACTAGACAAACTTGTTTTTTTTATTCAAGAGAAAATAGAAGATATTGTTACAATGTTTAAGTATATACAAGGCCAATACAAGGATCTTTCTGGCAAGCATCTTATTGTAAGTCCTGATCAAATTGCTACGGGCCACCCTTTAAAATTAGAGGAAAGGAGGTTTCAACTTCATCAGAGGAAGAGTTTTTTACAGTAAGGTCGTTGCCAGAGCATGTGGTAATGGCAGATACAATGGTTACATTTAAGAGAAGATCAGATGCATTTCTAAGAGAAGGGAAATTATAGGATTATACTGGTGTTAGCAGGTGAAATAGGAGGTTCTGGTAAACAGATTAATGCCCATTTAGGAGTTGGGAAGGTTTATATAATAATCATTTTCTTGTTTATACCATGGCAGAGGTTGAACTTGATGGATTTTTGTCTGTTTTATTATGTAACTTGCACTCAACAATCATTTATTTCCTTTTTTATTTTTACAGAGAGGGTGAGCGTGTGTGCTGGACTGGTCAGGACAGTCCTGTTTTTTATTTGTGTGTCCTGTGTTCTGGCCAGACCCCTTCCAGGCAATACAAATTCCTGGAATAAAGGGCGAAATGCACGAAATGTACGTAATCCTCTTTACAGTGTACTTTTCATGGCAAAATGATTAGCACCAAGATGGTACTGAAATGTGCATGTTTTTTTCATAAATAGCAAACTTTTTTTGTAAATGCATTTCAAAAAGTGGGCGTGGCTAAAATGTCAGCTGTTTTAGTGATTGTGTCTAATTCAGAAAGCCGTCAGGGCATACATTCACATAGCTGGCTAAATTCGTGTTACGGTTACCTTAGATCCAGCGACGCCTTGTGGGTTGATGCAGGTAATGTATAGCCTGAAATGTCGCCGTGGCGTCATCCCATGTGTCACTATGGGTACTGGGTCTGGGCATGCTGAGTGTCTTCAGTGGCCACCCATGTCCTCGTGCGAAGCGGAACTGCTCGGGGGATTGACGCAGGGAAGGGTCAGAGGTTGGGTGCATCTAGGCGCCATGCGTCACTGTCAGGTGCATGGTCGCAGGAATGATGCAGTGAACGTTGGAAAGTGACGCACCGCGTTCCCGTGCGTCAATTTCTGGTGCGAGGTTGCATTAGGTACTGGTCTCTGTCTTATACTAGTGGAAGCCTAGTAGCTTCACCTATCTACGTCCTGGATGCATTTTTATGGGAAACTGGATCTTCATCTGGTTACCCTTACATGTTGTTCTGTGCAGTTCTAAGTCCAGTTGTTCCTGTATTCTGTGTATGACCCGGCTTGTCTGACCATCCATCCTGGTGCTGACCTGGGGCTCTGTCCAGCTATCCTCCCAGTGTTTCCTTATTCCTCTGGACATCCTATCTGGTGCAGACCTGTGGCTCTGGCTTACTACCCGTTCCGTGTATTACCCTGGCTTGTCTGACTATCCTAGCTGGTGCTGACCTGTGGCTCTGTCTGTTGGCTCCTCTGTGTTGCCCCTTTTCCACAGACATCCATCCTGGTGCAGACCTATTGCTCTGGCTGACTACCCACTCTGTGTATGACCCTGGCTTGTCTGACAATCCTAGCTGGTGCTGACCATTGGCTCTGTCTGTTGGTTCTGCTGTGTTGCTCCTTTTCCACAGACATCCATCCTGGTGCAGACCTGTGGCTCTGGCAGACTCCAGCCTTACTGATTGCAGGCGTGAGTCAGTAGTCTCCATCATTGCCATCCATATTGGAGACTAGCTGTTCCCAGCTGACTGCAGGCGTGAGTAAGTAGCCTCCCTTGTTGCTACCTATCGGGAGATCGTGGATCTATTCTGTGTTCCACTCATTTCTACTGAGACTACCAGTTGGCTCCGGCCTAGTCTCCTGCAGTTGAGGTTGACCCATTGGCAGGCTCCTATTCCCGATAGAGTCACTAGCCTCTCGCCACCCTCTGCTTGTTTATTATTGCACTCTTATCATTGTAATAAAGGTGACTCAGTTGGTTAAATGGGAACTTTCACCTCATAAAAACTTTTGACCAGTTGTTTAAACATTCAAACAGCATAAGGAAACATACTTCTTATTTTTTATTTTTATGTACTTGTTAAGATTTTTAATGTCCAAACCGTGCACTTCCGTATTCTGTGGCACTGTGTTTCTTCCCAGCACTATCACATTCACCTCCCACCTCCCTCCCGGCTGTCAAAGGAAGCGCGTTCACTTTTCACTTCGGTGTGGTGTGAACGGCTCCTAGTGTTACAGCAAGCTACGATTAGCATTATACTGAGGTTGCAATCTCAATAATACTACTACTGTAAGCTCAGTATAATGCTAATCGTAGCTTGCTGTAACGCTGGGAGCCGTTCACACCACACCAAAGGGAAGCGTGAACGCGCTCCCTGGGGCAGCTGGGATGGAGGTGGGAGGAGAATGAATTAGTGCTGGGAAGTCCTGAGAGCTGTGCCTCAGATACACCGTGCCGCAGAATGCGGAAGTGCATGGTTTGGACATTAAAAATCTTAACAAGTATGTAAAAATAAAAATAAGAAGCAAGTTTCCTAATTCTGCTTGGATGTTTAACCCCTTAAGGACCCATGACGGTCCTGGTCCATCATGGGTTGTTATAACCTTAAGGACCCATGACGGTCATGGAATTCCGGGCTCCCTGCGTAGCTGCACGCTGTTCGGGGAGTCCAGAATCGGATTTCAAAAAAACAAAAAACAAAATGGTCCCTGGTCCTTAACCCCTTAACGACATGTGCCGTACTATGACCGTCATAGTCCTTGAAATACTTAAGGACCGATGACGGTCATAGTACGTCACGTACTTTTTACTTACAGAGCTCTACCGGGAGCGCTGTAAGTAAAAAATGGGGCCTGAAATTGACCGCTGCAAGATCGGAGCGATCTCTATCAGGCCCCAAAGTGACACCCCGATACACGCAACAGGTCACATGTACCAGCGTGTTGACGTGGTTCAATGCGGTCCTTATGGGACAGAAACGTCCCAGGACCGCCGGTCACTAAGGGGTTAAGTGACCGCATCGTGCGTGCTCCGCCAGTCCTTAAGGGGTTAAACAACTGGTCAAGAGTTTTTATGAGGTGAAAGTTCCCCTTTAATGCACCAGCTGTAGACTCTCTTCCAACCTCAAGGTCGCAGGTTGTGGCTCCAACAAGGTCAGCTCAGCCTTTCACCCTTCCAAGGTAAGTAAAATGAGTCCAGGACAAACTTAAAAACAAGAGGAAATCTCAGTGTATCTTTCCTGTAAAATGCTTTTACGAGAGACAATCTCAATGTACCATTCCTGGTAACATATTTTCACACAAAAAAAGTAGGCGCATTTAACTTTTCTGTTTACTTAGGAGCATGTGCTGTTAGCATCAAGGCATTAGTATGTTTCTTGCGCAAAAACGTGAGCAATCGCAACTAGAACATAAATTTATGGCGTTAAAAAAAACAGCGAATGCTCCACTTTCTTGCATTGCGCCCATAGCTTTTGTAACAGAATGTGATGCCTGTGCTGGGCTACAAGAAAATGGCCTCTACACAGTGTTCTAAACAGTACAGGGACAAATGAACCCTAGATCCTGATCTCAGATACAAGCAGCAGCTACGTTGTCTTATAGCATAAGGCTACGCTAAGATTGTCATCCATTTTCTTGTAGTCCAGCACAGGCAACGCTTTCTATCACATTAGTCAGATCTCACTGTCCTGTTTAGAACTCAGTGGTGCTCTAGGTGCAAGACATTAGCAGTGCACTGTTACATGTATACACAAGTAGGCGCAAAGGATAAAACATCTTTAACATTAAATGTACACATTTTTTGCCAATGAATTATGTGTTGTTCTATTCTGGGACTCTTTGTTGTCCCGGTGGGGGGGTGATGCGGGACACAGACCCCCAATAAGGGGCAGTCCCGGGCATTCTGGGACGTGTGGTCACCTTAGGCGGTAATGCAACCTGAGGACCTCCAACTAGAGAGGACTACCGTTCATCCCAAGCTATTTTTCATCTTTAGGACTGCATCATGTATTACGTTTCTTGCTAAGTGGCTGTTAAGTGAGGTTTCACTGGGTTATTGTAAAACCATACAATTGTTCTTCTCACAATCTCAAACTACTCCAGGCTCCGGGGGTGGGGAACCTCTATACACATACTACAGGTCATATATTGGTCAGGACTGCATAGATGGTGCTAAGATTACACTAATAACTCACCAGCCTGGTACGTGACTCTAGTTGAATCGAATGCAATATAACATTAGGGAAAAGTCTTTTTTTATACCCATGAGTGCCAGATGGGTGTTCAATGCATTGATTCACAATAATAAATATGCAATTTACACATTAAAGTTTGATTAGGTATTTATTTTCTCACAGCATCACTTTTGCTCAGTATAAACAGCAAATTACAACATTACACGTAAAGATTAAATCCTGCCATATTTGTGAAATTCCATTAAAACCCATACATCATGTTTCTTGGGTTCATTAGCCCTTTGAATTTCCTCTGGCAATCAAAGGGCTAATTTTTTTGCCAGAGAACTGTTACAGTAAGTTCCACCTCACTGTGACTAGACACTATGACCTTGGGTCATATGGAGCCCCCTCCTCCCAAAGGTCAGTTACAATGGCATTCACTGCAACCCCTGTATATTAGACCCCTGAGGCTGCTGACTTTAGTACAAGTGAGGTCCTACTGGTCTACAAGGCATGGGACATTACTACTGATTTACCTCTATACTGGTTACCTCCATGTGGTGAGGTCCTACTGGTCTACAAGGCATGGGACATTACTACTGATTTAACTCTATATTGGTTACCTTCATGTAGCGATGTCCTATTGGACTACAAGACATGGGACATTACTACTGATTTACCTCTATACTGGTTACCTTCATGTGGTGATGTCTAGTGATGAGCGAGCACCCCAATGCTCGGGTGTTCGGGTGCTCTGACCGAGCGCCCCCGGAGGCTCGAGTGCTCGGCCGAGCACCCGAGCCCCATTGAAGTCAATGGGAGGACTCGAGCATTACACCAGGCACCCCCTGCTCTGATGAGGGGAGGGTGCCTGGTCCATAGGAAAAGGGCAGAAAAGGATGGAAACACCACAGAAATGGTTCAGGGACAGCATAGGGAGGATGTCTGGATGCATCTTGGACTCCAACATCGCTGCTGGGAACGATCTTTCGCCCGTAGTACGCCATTTTTACAGACTGACCGTAAAACACACAAAAAGGAAAATAAAAACGACTTTAGGCGAAAAATTGTTACCAAACAATATTTGCTGTATATTTACTTGTATATCATCTGCAAATTCTCCCAAAAATTTCCTTGATTTTCTGAAGTGAGGCCATGATTAAGAGGGAAACGTGCGCAGAGGCAAATTATCCCAAAAATTTCCTTGATTTTCTGAAGTGAGGCCATGATTAAGAGGGAAACGTGCGCAGAGGCAAATTCTCCCAAAAATTTCCTTGATTTTCTGAAGTGAGGCCATGATTAAGAGGGAAACGTGCGCAGAGGCAAATTCTCCCAAAAATTTCCTTGATTTTCTGAAGTGAGGCCATGATTAAGAGGGAAACGTGCGCAGAGGCAAATTCTCCCAAAAATTTCCTTGATTTTATTGAACTGAGGCCATGATTAAGAGGGAAACGTGCGCTGAGCTGACCATCTAAAACATTATGGGTGAGGGTCTGCTGCAGAGCTGACCATCCTAAACATTATATGCGAAGGCCCGCTAGTGAGCTGACGCTATAAAACATTATATGAGAGGGCCCGTTAGAGAGCTGACCCAATAAAACATTATATGAGAAGGCCCGCTGGTGAGCTGACCTATATAAAAATTGTCAAACAGGGCCCGCTGGTGAGCTGGCCCTATATAAAAATTATATCACAGGGCCCGCTGGTGAGCTGGCCCTATATAAAAATTATAGCACAGGGCATATGGAAGAGGAGGAGGAGGATGAGAAGATTAAGAGTCAACCATATACCCGTTTTTTGGGTGGAAGGGGTGAATGGGAATACAGAGTATTCCCATCATTGTAAATAACATATATAAAGTGAGTTTATGTTCCCCCGGGGCTTTCCTCCAGTGGAGTGGAGAAGTCAGGGGAAATCCAGGCCTTGTTCATTTTTATAAGTGTCAACCTATCAGCATTTTCGGTGGAAAGGCGGATACGCTTATCTGTTATGATGCCACCAGCAGCACTAAATACCCGCTCAGACAGAACGCTGGCGGCAGGGCAGGCCAGCACCTCCAAGGCGTAGAGTGCCAGTTCATACCACGTGTCCAGCTTGGACACCCAGTAGTTGTAAGGCACAGAGGGATCATTGAGGACGCTGACACGGTCTGCTACGTACTCCTTCACCATCTTCCAAAACTTTTCCCTCCTTGTGACACTAGGCTGCGCATCAGGGTGAGGGTGCTGGCGGGGTGTCATGAAGGTGTCCCACGCCTTGGAGAGTGTTGCCCTGCCTTTGTCGGAACTGCTGTGTGCTCCCCTTTTCTCCCCTTCTCGGTTGGCCAAGGTAGCACGTACTCTGCCGCCAGCGTTGTCAGATGGAAAATTTTGGAGCAATTTTTCGACAAGAACCTTCTGATATTGCACCATTTTGCTTGTCCTCTCCACCGGAGGAATGAGAGATGAGAAATTCTCTTTGTAGCGGGGGTCCAGAAGGGTGAACACCCAGTAATCCGTGTTGTTTAAAATGCGTATAACGCGTGGGTCACGGGAAAGGCAGCCTAACATAAAGTCAGCCATGTGTGCCAGAGTACCAACAGTCAAGATTTCGCTGTCCTCACCAGGAGGATGACTCTCAATATCCTCATCCTCTTCCTCCTCTTCTGCCCACCCACGCTGAAGAGATGGAACTAAAGTTCCATGGCTACCCTCTGTAGCGGAGGCAACCGTGTCTTCCTCCTCCTCCTCCTCCTCCGCCTCCTCCAATTGTCGCTGAGAAGACGAAGTGAGGGTGCTCTGGCTATCACCTTGTGTAAGCTCTTCCTCCCCCATTTCCACCTCTTCCACATGCAAAGCGTCGGTTTTAATTGTGAGCAGCGAGCGTTTCAGTAGACACAGAAGTGGGATGGTTACACTGATAATAGCGTTATCGCCGCTCACCATCTGTGTCGATTCCTCAAAATTGCGTAAAACCTCGCAGAGGTCTGACATCCATTCCCACTCCTCACTTCTGATTACAGGAAGTTGAACGGAGAGGAGACGACCGTGTAACAGCTGGTACTCCACTACTGCCCTCTGCTGCTCACAAAGCCGGGCCAACATGTGGAAGGTGGAGTTCCAGCGCGTGCTCACGTCACACAGCAGCTGGTGAGCTGGCAATTGTAAGCGCTGCTGCAGCTTCAACAGGCCGGCCGAAGCTGTAGATGACTTACGGAAATGTGCACACACGCGGCACACCTTGGTCAAGAGATCATGCACATTGGGGTAGGTTTTTAGAAGTCGCTGAACCACTAAATTAAATACATGCGCTAGGCATGGTACGTGTGTGAGCTTGCCGAGCTCCAAAGCCGCCACCAAGTTACGCCCATTATCACACACAACCATGCCTGGTTGCAGGTTGAGTGGCGAGAGCCACTGCTCGGTCTGGTGACTAATCCCCTGCAACAGCTCTGAGGCCGTGTGCTGTTTGTCCACAAGGCAGATCAGCTTCAGCACGGCCTGTTGACGCTTCCCCACTGCAGTGCTACACTGCTTCCAGCTACTGGCTGATGGGGGAGTGGCGCTGCGTGTAGAGAATTCGGAGGTGGAAACGGAGGAGGAGGAGCCAATAACGTAGGTGCTGGCGGAAACCCTGATGGAGGTAGGGCCCGCAATCCTCGGCGTGGGTAGCACCCGTGCCATCCCAGGGTCCGAGTCGCTCCCAGCCTCCACGACATTCACCCAGTGTGCCGTCAGGGAAATGTAGCGTCCCTGGCCACAAGCACTTGTCCATGTGTCAGTCGTTAAGTGGACCTTCCCAGTAACTGCGTTGGTCAGGGCACGGGTGATGTTACGGGACACATGGTGGTGTAATGCGGGGATGGCACACCGGGAAAAGTAGTGGCGGCTGGGGACCGCGTACCGAGGGACAGCTGCTGCCATCAGGCTGCGGAAGGACTCAGTGTCCACAAGCCTAAATGGCAGCATTTCGATGGCCAGTAATTTGGAAAGGTGTGAGGTTAGTGCTATGGCCTGTGGGTGGGTGGCTGGGTATTTTCTCTTGCGCTCAAATGCCTGGGGTAACGACATTTGGACGCTGTGATGGGACAGGGAAGTGGATGTGGTCGCTGATGGTGCTTCAGATGGTACAGGTGCAGGGCGGGAGGTATGCGGGCCTGCGCCTTCGACAGGCGATTGGCCGGCACCGAAAACAGGGGAAGAGGAGGCAGTGGTGTGGCCTGCAGACACAGATGGGCGATCCAGACGTTCCTCCCACTTATTACGGTGCTTGGATGCCATGTGTCGGATCATGCTGGTGGTGGTGAGGTTTCTAGTGTTCATGCCTCGGCTCATTCTGGTGTGGCACAGGTTGCAAACTACAATTCTTTTGTCGTCCGCACTTTCCTTAAAAAAACGCCATACCGCGGAACACCTACCCTTTGGCAAGGTAGATTTACGCAAGGGGGTGCTCCGTGGAACATTTGCGGGCCGGTTTGGTGCGGTCTGCCTTCTTTCTGTAGCCACACCACTGCCTCTTCCAGCCTGTTGCGGTGCTGCAGATGGCTCACCCTCAGGACTGCTGTCATCGCTCGGCTCTACACCTTCCCAGGTGGGGTCAGTCACCTCATCGTCCACCAAGTCCTCCTCCACTTCCTCACTCTGATCATCCTCCTCATGTCTTGATCCCACCACATACTCAGTCATTGACAACTGTATAACATTCTCCTCAACAAGGTCTTGAGACGGTAATAGTGGTTGATTTAATGGCAACTGTGTCTCATCATCATCATCATCATCCACTACTTCCTTTGACCTTAAATGCCGTTCACATCTGTCATCTTCTTGTGATTGGGTACCCTCTAGAGGTTGTGAATCAGGGCACAAGATGTCATGTTCCTCTGCAAGCGTGCTTGGAGAGAGGGTCAAATGAAGGATTGGTGATGAGACGAGCTCCTCACTATATCCCAGTGTGGGATCACTTCTTTGACCAGACCGTGTATGGTGGGAGGAAGGATGATCAGAGTGAGGATTATGTTGACCAGACTCTTGGCTACTGAGAGTGGACTTGGTGGAAGACAGGGTGGTGCTTAACCGACTGGAAGCAGTATCAGCTGACATCCAACCGACCACCTGTTCGCAGTGGTCGGACCTCGAGAGTGATGTCCTGCGACGCCCTGTGAAATGAGACATGAAGCTAGGTATGGTGGATGTCTTTCTTTCTTGTGCTCTGGCACCAGGCACAGTTTCTCCGCGTCCTGACCCGCGCCCTGAACTATCAGGATCACGTCCACTTCCCCGTCCCTTTTTACCCGCCTTCTTCATCTTACACGGAATATGTGACTTTAATATTTGAGTTTGAAAACTTAACAGTATTTCTTCCTATTCTGCAACTGTGCAGAGTACACAGAATAGGCTGCTAAACTGCGGTGACACACACTGAATGGAATATGTGACTTTAATATTTGAGTTTGAAAACTTAACAGTATTTCTTCCTATTCTGCAACTGTGCAGAGTACACAGAATAGGCTGCTAAACTGCGGTGACACACACTGAATGGAATATGTGACTTTAATATTTGAGTTTGAAAACTTAACAGTATTTCTTCCTATTCTGCAACTGTGCAGAGTACACAGAATAGGCTGCTAAACTGCGGTGACACACACTGAATGGAATATGTGACTTTAATATTTGAGTTTGAAAACTTAACAGTATTTCTTCCTATTCTGCAACTGTGCAGAGTACACAGAATAGGCTGCTAAACTGCGGTGACACACACTGAATGGAATATGTGACTTTAATATTTGAGTTTGAAAACTTAACAGTATTTCTTCCTATTCTGCAACTGTGCAGAGTACACAGAATAGGCTGCTAAACTGCGGTGACACACACTGAATGGAATATGTGACTTTAATATTTGAGTTTGAAAACTTAACAGTATTTCTTCCTATTCTGCAACTGTGCAGAGTACACAGAATAGGCTGCTAAACTGCGGTGACGAACACAGAATGGAATATGTGACTTTAATATTTGAGTTTGAAAACTTAACAGTATTTCTTCCTATTCTGCAACTGTGCAGAGTACACAGAATAGGCTGCTAAACTGCGGTGACGAACACAGAATGGAATATGTGACTTTAATATTTGAGTTTGAAAACTTAACAGTATTTCTTCCTATTCTGCAACTGTGCAGAGTACACAGAATAGGCTGCTAAACTGCGGTGACGAACACAGAATGGAATATGTGACTTTAATATTTGAGTTTGAAAACTTAACAGTATTTCTTCCTATTCTGCAACTGTGCAGAGTACACAGAATAGGCTGCTAAACTGCGGTGACGAACACAGAATGGAATATGTGACTTTAATATTTGAGTTTGAAAACTTAACAGTATTTCTTCCTATTCTGCAACTGTGCAGAGTACACAGAATAGGCTGCTAAACTGCGGTGACACACACTGAATGGAATATGTGACTTTAATATTTTAGTTTGAAGACTTAACAGTATTTCTTCCTATTCTGCAACTCTGCACAGTACACAGAATGTGCTGCTAAACTGCGGCGAAGCACACTGAATGGAATATGTGACTTTGATATTTGAGTTTGAAGACTTAACAGTATTTTTCCTATTCTGCAACTCTGCACAGTACACAGAATGTGCTGCTAAACTGCGGCGACGCACACTGAATGGAATATGTGACTTTGATATTTTAGTTTGAAGACTTAACAGAATGTGCTCTAATCTGCAACTTTGCACACTAAACAGAATGTGCTCTAATCTGCAACTTTGCACACTAAACAGAATGTGCTCTAATCTGCAACTTTGCACACTAAACAGAATGTGCTCTAATCTGCAACTGTGCACACTAAACAGAATGTGCTCTAATCTGCAACTTTGCACACTAAACAGAATATATGTTTTTTTTTTTTTTTTTTTTTTTTCCCCCCACACAAAATAACCTGCTGCCCCCACACACAGTAGTCCTAAAAAGGACTTTTGGTTCTTTTTTTTTCACAATCGCTTTTTTTCTCCCTACACTGACTTTCCCTTCCTATCCTCATCTCTCCCTGGCTAAGACTGAGCCGAACTCGCTGGTCAGGTGCTATACAGCACCCGACCACGGGTTCTGGCCAGCCAATCAGTGTAATGCCAGCAGCCAACATGGCTGCTGGCATTACACTGATGTCAAAGCCTCCCTGCACGTTTATTGGCTGCGCAGCAGCCGCAAAACGTGCGGGGAGGAGACCCGAACATGGCGGGCGAGCACATGCGGTACTCGTACGAGTACCGCCATGTGCCGAGCAGAGCGATGCTCGAGCCGATCCGAGTATCGGCCGAGCATGCTCGCTCAACACTAGTGATGTCCTATTGGACTACAAGACATGGGGAATTATACTGATTTACCTCTATATTGGTTACCTTCATGTGGTGATGTCCTGTGGGACTACAAGACATAGGGTATTACTACTGATTTACCTCTATACTGGTTACCTTCATGTAGTGAGGTTCTGTTGGAGTACAAGGCATGGGGTATTACTACTGATTTACCTCTATACTGGTTACCTCCATGTGGTGATGTCTTACTGGTCTACAAGGCATGGGGTATTACTACTGATTTACCTCTATACTGGTTACCTCCATGTGGTGATGTCTTATTGGTCTACAAGGCATGGGGTATTACTACTGATTTACCTCTATACTGGTTACCTTCATGTAGTGAGGTTCTGTTGGACTACAAGGCATGGGACATTATTACTGATTTACCTCTATAATGGTTACCTTCATGTAGTGAGGTTCTGTTGGACTACAAGACATGGGGTATTACTACTGATTTACCTCTATAATGGTTACCTCCATGTGTTGATGTCTTACTGGTCTGCAAGGCATGGGACATTACTACTGATTTACCTCTATACTGGTTACCTTCATGTGGTGATGTCCTACTGGACTATAAGACATGGGGTATTACTACTGATTTACCTCTATACTGGTTACCTTCAAGTGGTGAGGTCCTGTTGAAGAACAAGGCATGGGGTATTATACTGATTTACCTCTATACTGGTTACCTTCATGTAGTAAGGTCCTGTTGGACTAGAAGGCATGGGGTATTATACTGATTTACCTCTATACTGGTTACCTTCATGTGGTGATGTCCTGCAGAACTACAAGGCATGGGGTGTTACTACTGATTTACCTCTATACTGGTTACCTTCATGTGGTGATGTCCTGCAGAACTACAAGGCATGGGACATTACTACTGATTTACCTCTATACTGGTTACCTCCATGTGGTGATGTCCTGTTGGAGAACAAGGCATGGGACATTACTACTGATTTACCTCTATACTGGTTACCTTCATGTGGTGATGTCCTACTGGACTATAAGACATGGGGTATTACTACTGATTTACCTCTATACTGGTTACCTTCATGTAGTAAGGTCCTGTTGGACTAGAAGGCATGGGGTGTTACTACTGATTTACCTCTATACTGGTTATATTCATGTGGTGAGGTCCTATTGGATTACAAGACATGGGGTGTTAATTCTGATTAAACTCTGTACTGGTTACCTTCATGTCCCTTTATCTCATGTTTGTATTTGTATTATGTGTCTAATTGTGCATTAGCCATTTCAACAATATGTTATATTTTGGTCATATTGATTATGCAGGATTTTTCCCTTTATCATCTTTTTCTTGGGTTCATTTTGATTCATGCTCTTTTGTGCAGCTGGTATGTTCCCGAATTCTTCCTCTTTTGGTTATTGCATAAAATACGTAAACATGGCTAAGGTTACTCCCCCCGCCCACCACATGCACTGTGCACTGCATAACAATGCAAGAAGAGGACCAACTGAGGGTACACACTTGCATTGCTAATTATACTGAAGATATAAGTCCATCCAGTTCACCATTAACTACAGTAAATGTCAGGTAATGACAACTCAATGATCGTTCCCGACTCTAAGACAGGCATTTGTTTGCTCCCAGCCCAGAACTCCCAGCATTCCGCACAGAACGCTCCCAGCACAGCATTCCGCACAGAATCCTCCCAGCACAGATCTCCCAGCATTCTGCACAGAAAGCTCCCAGCACAGCACTCCAAGCATTCCGCACAGAATTCTCCCAGCACAGCACTCAAAGCATTCTGCACAGAATTCTCCCAGCACAGAACCCCCAGCATTCCGCACAGAACGCTCCCAGCACAGAACTCCCAGCATTCTGCACAGAATGCTCCCAGCACAGAACTCCCAGCATTCCGCACAGAACTCTCCCAGCACAGAACTCCCAGAATTCAGAACAGAATGCTCCCAGCACAGAACTCACAGAATTTTGCACAGAGTGCTCGCAGCACAGAACTCCCAGCATTCCGCACAGAATGCTCCCAGCACAGAACTCCCAGCATTCCGCATAGAACGCTCCAAGCACAGAACTCCAGCATTCAGAACAGAATGCTCCTAGCACAGAACTCCCAGCATTCCTCACAGAACGCTCCCAGCACCGAACTCCCAGTATTCCGCACAGAATGCTCCCAGCACAGAACTCCAGCATTCAGAACAGAATGCTCCCAGCACAGAACTCCCAGAATTCCGCACAGAATGCTCCCAGCACAGGACTCCCAGCATTCCACACAGAATGCTCCCAGCACAGAACTCCCAGCATTCCGCACAGAATGCTCCCAGCACAGAACTCCCAGCATTCTGCACAGAACGCTCCCAGCACAGAACTCCCAGCATTGCGCACAGAACGCTCCTGGCACAGAACTCCCAGCATTCCGCACAGAATGCTCCCAGCACAGAACTCCCAGCATTCCACACAGAATGCTCCCAGCACAGAACTCCCAGCATTCTGTGTGTTCTGGCAGTCTCTACTGCGCATGACGGCTTCTGACAAACATCCTAACAAATTATTATATAGGATTATTTTGAGCCGCGGACAGTGAGGGTAAGGACATCAGAAGTACACAAGGGTAATATAGACACACCAGCGACGTTTAAGCCCGCAACGTGACAATCTCACCAATTTGATGCGGGCGAGATTGTCACGTCACCCTTTTCATTCTGGCGATATATTTAATGCACTGTTTAATTGTTCGCCCCATTGGGGGTGACATTTTCATAAAGAACCGAGAAACAGAGGGATCCGTACATAGAGAGAGCGAAATAGATACAGAGATACAAATAGGGAATTTGTAATTATTTCCTACTAGTGTAAAAAGCACGTATACACAGGCCAAGGTTCAGAACCCTTTGCGTGCCATTGCTTTGCAATGCTTTACGTACCCCTGTTGCACTCAGCGGGTTAAGCTGTCGCTACCTCACTGCTCCACGCGATGCAGTCTTGCGTCGCCTCACTGATGCGATTCAATCATGCGCAGTAGAGACTGCCCGAATGCACGCAGTCTCTACTGCGCATAACGGCTTCTGACAAACATCCTAGTGAATTATTATATAGGATACACTTTACTATCCCTTTACTGTAAAGAAATTTGTTAAAGGCGAAACCTCCATTCCTTGAATCTTAAAGGGATAATAAACCTTGAAAATAAGTTTATTTTATATTGTAGCCCTTAAAAAAACATGAAAAATGATATAAGTCTTATCTCCCAAACCTTTATGGTTTGGGAGATATTCAGAAGTAAAATAAAGTTCCCTTTTCCTGGCTGTTTCAGCCAAGTCTGCCATCTAGTGGACAGATTTGGAATTTGGTCCAGAGAGCAACAGGCAGCTCTTAGCAGTGCCGAGATCACGATGTTTAAATAGAACTACTTAACTGGAACTGTCTACAAGGTGTGCCTGCCTTGCAAGCACACTTTGTAGACCATTCCATTTAAGAAATTATTTTTAAAGATCGTGATCTTGGCACTGCTGGAGAGGCACAGCCGGTCCCGGGACCGGATTCCAAATCTGAGAGCTAGAACGGTGACTTCCCTCAGGGGGAACTTTGCTTCTGAATATCTCCCAAACCATAAAGGGCTACAATATAAAATAAGCTTATTTTCAAGGTTTACTATCCCTTTAAGAGGTGGCTTCTAGTTATTTGATCAGAACTAGGAATGAAATGTTGAGAGATCCTTATATTGACCTTGCATACACTTGAACAATGTAACAAGATCCACCATTAGGAGCCTTTTCTCCAGAGCGCTGTTTCAACATCAGTCCTCAGGGCACCAACCAATCAGCTTTTCCAGATATCCCTGCTTAATCACAGGTAAGTAATCAGTGGCTCAGTCATTGTGATTGAGCTGCCCGTGCTCCATTTTGGATATCCTGAAAATCTGACCTGTTGTTTCCCCCCCAAGCACCGCAGCTGAGAATCATTGCTGTAGAGTAAATAAACCAACTCTGTCTAGACGTTCTCCATACGTCACATTTTACACTCCCTTCTCCTATCAAGGACCAGTGCAACGCGTTGCACAATCCTCTTGTCCTTAAGGGTTAAATAGCATCGCTGCTCCGCTCTTCACACTCTCCGATTTGAGAATATCCTTATTTGGTGCCCAAAACTGTACTGCATACGGAACTGGATTTCACAACAGGCAGAGCTGCCTAGAGAGCCAAATTTTGAAGGGCACACAATATATAGATAATCCTGACTGCTTCAGGATGGACTCCTGCCTCGGCCAGTGATTCAGTCATTTGCTTGGTTGCTAAAAACATCTTAAAGGGATAGTAGTCCATTTAAACTTTAGCACTGTGTATTAAGTACTAGTTTTCTTAACATATTACGCTATGTATATGTACTTTACAGATTTGTAGATCAAAAGCTATTGATGCCAAAAGGATCCCCCTATCGCCCCTTTCCCCAGCATTACTGATCCTCTCTCTCTGTATACCTCCCAACATTTCAAATGATCAAAGAGGGACAATCTGTGTTCAGGGGGTGTAGCTGGTGGGTGGGGCATTGCCAATAATTTCAAGTTATTTCATGACCTATTGATACCTCTTTGTGTAACTGATTAAATGATTTAGAACAAGACCATTATTTACACAGACTAATATATAAACACATATACTGACGTTTACACAAACATTAATGTGAGTTTTATTGCTGTAGAAAAATGTGATGCACTTATATACACACCACACAGTCTGATCTCCTAAACACAGGGACACCAGGGTGATACACTTATATACACACCACACAGTCTGATCTCCTAAACACAGGGACACCAGGGTGATAGGCTTATATACACACCACACAGTCTGATCTCCTAAACACAGGGACACCAGGGTGATACACTTATATACACACCACACAGTCTGATCTCCTAAACACAGGGACACCAGGGTGATACACTTATATACACACCACACAGTCTGATCTCCTAAACACAGGGACACCAGGGTGATACACTTCTATACACACCACACAGTGTGATCTCCTAAACACAGGGACACCAGGGTGATACACTTATATACACACCACACAGTCTGATCTCCTAAACACAGGGACACCAGGGTGATACACTTATATACACACCACACAGTCTGATCTCCTAAACACAGGGACACCAGGGTGATACACTTCTATACACACCACACAGTCTGATCTCCTAAACACAGAGACACCATGGTGATACACTTATATACACATCACACAGTCTGATCTCCTAAACACAGGGACACCAGGGTGATAGGCTTATATACACACCACACAGTCTGATCTCCTAAACACAGGGACACCAGGGTGATAGGCTTATATACACACCACACAGTCTGATCTCCTAAACACAGGGACACCAGGGTGATACACTTCTATACACACCACACAGTCTGATCTCCTAAACACAGGGACACCAGGGTGATACACTTATACACACACCACACAGTCTGCTCTCCTAAACACAGGGACATCAGGGTGATACACTTCTATACACACCACACAGTCTGATCTCCTAAACACAGGGACACCAGGGTGATACACTTATATACACACCACACAGTCTGATCTCCTAAACACAGGGATACCAGGGTGATACACTTCCATACACACCACACAGTCTGATCTCCTAAACACAGGCACAGCAGGGTGATACACTTCCATACACACCACACAGTCTGCTCTCCTAAACACAGGGACATCAGAGTGATACACTTATATACACACCACACAGTCTGATCTCCTAAACACAGGGACATCAGGGTGATACACTTCTATACACACCACACAGTCTGATCTCCTAAACACAGGGATGCCAGGGTGATACACTTCTATACATACCACACAGTCTGATCTCCTAAACACAGGGACACCAGGGTGAAACACTTATATACACACCACACGGTCTGATCTCCTAAACACAGGGACACTGGGGTGATACACTAATATACACACTACAAAGTCTGATCTCCTAAACACAGGGACACCAGGGTGATACACTTATACACACACCACACAGTCTGATCTCCTAAACACAGGGACACCAGGGTGGTACACTTCTATACATACCACACAGTCTAATCTCCTAAACACAGGGACACCAGGGTGATACACTTATATACACACCACACAGTGTGATCTCCTAAACACAGATACACCAGAGTGACACACTTATATACACACCACACAGTCTGATCTCCTAAACACAGGAACACCAGGGTGATACACTTATACACACACCACACAGTCTGATCTCCTAAACACAGGGACACCAGGGTGATACACTTATACACACACCACACAGTCTGATCTCCTAAACAGAGGGACACCAGGGTGATACACTTATATACACACCACACAGTCTGATCTCCTAAACACAGGGACACCAGGGAGGTACACTTCTATACATACCACACAGTCTGATCTCCTAAACACAGGGACACCAGGGTGATACACTTATATACACACCACACAGTGTGATCTCCTAAACACAGATACACCAGAGTGACACACTTATATACACACCACACAGTCTGATCTCCTAAACACAGGGACACCAGGGTGATACACTTATATATACACACCACACAGTCTGATCTCCTAAACACAGGACACCAGGGTGATACACTTATACACACACACCACACAGTCTGATCTCCTAAACACAAGGACACCAGGGTGATACACTTATACACACACCACACAGTCTGATCTCCTAAACACAGGGACACCAGGGTGATACACTTATACACACCACACAGTCTGATCTCCTAAACACAGGGACACCAGGGTGATACACTTATATACACACCACACAGTCTGATCTCCTAAACACAGGGACACCAGGGTGATACACTTATATATTCACCACACAGTCTGATCTCCTAAACACAGGGACACCAGGGTGATACACTTATATACACACCACACAGTCTGATCTCCTAATCACAGGGACACCAGGGTGATACACTTATATACATACCGCACAGTCTGATCTCCTAAACACAGGGACACCAGGGTGATACACTTATATACACACCGCACAGTCTGATCTCCTAAACACAGAGACACCAGGGTGATACACTTCTATACACACCACACAGTCTGATCTCCTAAACACAGGGACACCAGAGTGATACACTTATATACACACCACACAGTCTGATCACCTAAACACAGGGACACCAGGGTGATACACTTATATATACACACCACACAGTCTGATCTCCTAAACACAGGGACACCAGGGTGATACACTTATACACACACCACTCTTTAGGAGGGACACTTGGGAGGTATGTGTCTGGTCTGGATGGAATGCGGCGAGGGACAATCTTCAGTAAGGAAAAGGGAAATTGTCAAGGAGGGCGGGGTTTTCCTTATACTTAATGAATGAAGATTGTCCCTCGCCGCACTCGTCTGGTCCCATGATCGGATTCCATATCTAAGTGGAGGCGTCAAGAAGGGACGGGAGGCGGATTCTTTCAGCTTCAGTAGCTTCTGAACTACAAATCTGTAAGTACCTATATGTAGCGCAATATGTTAAAATACTTGTACATAATACTTGGAGCTAAAGTTTAAATGAGCTATTGCTATCCCTTTTATCGTATTGCAATATAACGCATTGGTAATGTCTCTGGCATTCAAGGAGTTAAACAAATTATAACACAAATAATAATAATAATAACACAAACTGTGCACTACTGGGCAGGGAGGGGACAGTAACAGGACCAAATTCACCTTTATTAATCCCTTGTATGCTTGAAGCTTCTCCAAGATGTCTCTAGCATTTAATGGGTTAAATCTGGGGACAAAACTTGCAAATCACTGAGTATACGATCGTCAGCTCTGCCGACTTGCCACAATTTCAAGCACACCGTGCTATTAACCCTTTGCACTCCAGAGTGGTATCCAATACTCCTCTGGCACTCAAAGGTTTAAAGGAGAACGAATGCCTCCTAATAACCCCCCCAAATGCTTTACAAAGGCCAGAAATATCCTAATGGCCCCAATGAATTTTGCCCTTATGTCTTTGCCTACTTCACGTTTAAAGGACCAAAGGGATGTGTAACCCATTGTGACGCAATGCACTGAACACCTGTCTGGTATTTAAAGGGTTAAGATTAGCATGTGCAGAGAGCAGAGTTTGAGTCCTGCGGTCCTGACAGCTACCGTCATGGCCGCCTCCATGGACACGACATCCGTGACTGATTGAACATGTTATCTCTTGAACAAAGTCTCAAAGGCAAAACTCACAGGGGCTGTTAGGATTTTCTGGACATGGCAAGGTAAGTGGATGGCCAGTTTTAGGAGGTGCTATTTCTTTAAGAGAAATGTGTGAACCCGCCAGAGCTGTGTATAGACGTATGAGCTGCCCTTATATATGGGTTTGCTTTAAATGGGCAGTAATACTTAACATGTAAAAAATATGTATTGTAGTGTTTATTCCCCTGAGTAAAACAAGGGAACAACCACTGCTGAGAGATGTTTCATTCAAAAGTCATTACAGCCCAAACTTACATTTTTTTTAGCTGCAGTCTCACAGTGGCCTGAAATTGGACAGTGGTGCTGTTGCTACACACTTCTATAGACACCTCTGGTCAACTGAACATAAATCTCTATAAGATGGTGCAGCAACAGCACCACCGTACAATTTCTGGACACTGTGATACTGCACCTAAAAAGTACAAGTTTGAGCTGTATTAACTTTTGAATAAAACACCATTCAGCAGTGGAAGTTCCCTTATTTTAAACACTACAGCATATTTTTTTTTATATTTTAAGTATTACTATCTCTTTAAGCTGACCACACCTTCCCTTTAATTGGGAACACATAGGAAATAGGCATATTTCGGGACTGCACTGAAGTCAAAGCTGCCCTGCAGTTATACATGTTTCATATGTGTCCCCGGTTAAAGGTGAGGTCTAGTCACCCTGCTTTAAGAAAAATGTGTAAACCCGCCGGAGCAGTGTATAGACCAGTGGTACTCAATCTTAACACTGAATATGGCATTTTCAGGGCACCCCTAGCATTTCACAGATCTTTCTTAAAGGGATAGTAATACTTAAAATGTAAAAAAAAATTTGTTGTAGGGTTTATTCCCCTGAGTAAAACAAGAGTACTCCCACTGCTGAAAGGTGTTTCATTCAAAAGTTATTAATTTTCAAAGCTGAATTTTTTAGGTGCAATATCACAGTGGCCTGAAATTGTACAGTGGCGCTGTTGCTACACCATCCTATGGACAGCTCTGCTCCCAGGACCATAAATCTCCATAGGATGGTGTAGCAACAGCGCCACTGTACAATTGCAGGCCACTGTGATATTGCACCTAAAAAATTCAACTTTGAAAATTAATAACTTTCGAATGAAACACCTTTCAGCAGTGGGAGTACTCTTGTTTTACTCAGGGGGATAAACCCTACAACATTGTTTTTTTTACATTTTAAGTATTACTATCCCTTTAAAGAAGTAATGAAGGAGACAGATATATAACTACTGTATAAAGCTGTATTTGGTCTCACCATGACAATGACAAAACAAGCAATTTCCAAAAATATACATTGTAAACGCCACATTCCCATTTTTGCTAAACTGTTCATAGGAAAACAGGGCCACTGCAAACCAAGTGATGGGCGCACCAAAGTACGAGGCCGCCCTGCTTGAGAACCACTGGTTTAGATGTATGAGCCGCGCTTATATCTGGGTTTGCTAATGGGGCTCTTGTCCCTGTAATTACATGCAGATGTCTTAGTACATTGCACAGCGCCGCCAGCACCGATTTCCACATTTCCTCCTCTTATGATTATTGTATACACCCTAAAGGGCAGTATACATAAAGTAAAAAGAGGGGAGGGGCGATTATGGACGATAACAAACGCCCCACAGGATACATCCTAAAGGGCAGTATACATAAAGTAAAAGAAGAGCAATTGTGGACGGTAACAACTGCATCGTAGCGGACAGATAAAATTGTACAGACCCCCTATTGCAAAGTTAGTAGAATACATCCTAAAGGGCAGTATACATAACGTAACAAGGGGGGCAAGGATGGACGGTAACGACTGCATTGTAGCGGACAGATAAAATTGCAGTAACCCCCAGAATTGCTAATAGTTAGCTTTTCACATAATGCCCAAAGTGACCCTTTTTTTAGCGTTTTGCTTCTCACCCAGTCTGTGGCAGAGGCAGCGCACAAATACAGTCATTTGTGCTTAACCCTTTTTGTGCCAGAGGGGTGCGCAACGCATTGCAAAGCAATGCGTTGAGTACCCCTCTGTCGCTCAAAGGGTTAATTTAGCCCGGAGGCCTGGATCTACATTCCCCTTTATTCAGGGGCGGACTGACAGGACCCAGGGCCCCTGGTCCAAAAAGAGGTCTGGGCCCCCTGCAGAAATCTCCACATTGCCCCTTCATCTCCACATTGCCCCTTCATCTCCACAATGCCCCCTTCATCTCCACAATGCCCCTTCCACAATGCCCCTTCCACAATGCCCCATCTCCACATTGCCCCCTTCATCTCCACAATGCACCTTCCACAATGCCCCCATCTCCACATTGCCCCCTTCATCTCCACATTGCCCCTTCATCTCCACAATGCCCCCTTCATCTCCACAATGCCCCTTCCACAATGCCCCCATCTCCACATTGCCCCCTTCATCTCCACAATGCCCCCATCTCCACATTGCCCCCTTCATCTCCACATTGCCCCCTTCATCTCCACAATGCACCTTTCACAATGCCCCCATCTCCACATTGCCCCCTTCATCTCCACATTGCCCCTTCATCTCCACAATGCCCCCTTCATCTCCAAAATGCCCCTTCCACAATGCCCCCATCTCCACATTGCCCCCTTCATCTCCACAATGCCCCCTTCATCTCCACATTGCCCCCTTCATCTCCACAATGCCCACATCTCCACATAGCCCCTTCCACCATGGCCCTTCATCTCCACACTGTCCCTACCTGCAGTCCCTGGTGGTCTAGCGGCGTGGCTTAACACTGCGCAAAGTCCCGCGCACCTCTAGTAATGCAGAGGCTGGGAGATGAGGTCATCTCCCAGCGCTCTGTATTACTAGAACGGCGCGCCGGCGGCCGTTGTTAGAGAGCTGCTGAGCAGCGCTGGAAGCAGTGGCGGGCCCCCTTCGGTCACGGGCCCTCGGTCCGTGACCAAATGCCCATATGGTCAGTCCGCCCCTGCCTTTATTATGTCTTATAAAAATCACTGGACCTTCAGTGCCACCAATCTGCAACATCCCCCCAAAATTGATCAATATTTGTGAGTTATGAACCCCAGAGTCCAGTGGTGGCGCTACAATGTACGCAGAATGAACGGCTGCTTATGGCCCCCACTTAGCGCGTATACAGTACCGCCGCCACATGTAAACAAAATCAGATAGCAATGTCTTATTAGAAATAACGATGCGGGAATAAAAAGGGGGAATCCCATGTTAATTTTTCAGTTAGGGCCCCGAAAAACCCTGAGACGCTCCTAGGAGGTGGACACCCCTAGAAAGGGAACACAGGTACGTGCTGTGTCTGGGTTAGTAGCTGAAGCTCCCCAGGACCAGAGGTTTAGTAAAGTGACCTTTCTCTGCCGGTTCTAGGTGATCTAGAATTCCAACTTGCCTGAGAAGCCCAAGGGGTCGCCGTGAGGTCTCCGGAACTTGCCAAAATCATCAGTGAACATTCCCAGCGTCTTGTCCATGTACTTGTCCCGGGGCTGGCTGGAGGAGGAGGAGGAGGACGAACTGTGCTTGTAACTGTGTTCCGATCGAAAGGCAGAGGAAGATGTCAGGTTCATTGAAGTTACAGTCTGGATTTAGAGGAAAAACCGAACCCAGAGAGAGCGACCAATGAGAGGGAAGATCAGAACCAGAAGGACAGGGAAGGTGTGACTGGAGAGGTCCGGCAGGTGCCTGTGTGTGTGTGTGTCCGTGTGAAGAGGACTTGTGGTGCATCCAAGGTTTATATAGTGACGTGGGAGCAGATTGCAGGGCGCCCCCCAGCCTCTTGTCTATCCTTCTATATTTAGGAGCCTGTAGCATCTCACCGGCAGCTGTGGAAAGTTTCTGTGTTGAGAGGAGGCTGTGACCCCTCTGTGATCAGACACTGGGAGGCATGTGAGCTCATTCCACAGATAGCAGGGAGAGAGGACAGGGCCTGGCACCACACAGCAGATCTTCTGTATAGTCCCTGGGGGTTTCCACACAATAGAGATTAACCCTTTGGGTACCACGGGGGGGAAGCTCCTGCCTACAGAGCTCAAATGGTTAATGGAAAACTACTGCAAAAATGCAGAGTTGTTACTGTATGTACAAACAGGCTACCACATTCAAATATACGTATATATATGTGTGTGTGTGTGTGTGTGTGTGTATGTGAGTGCGTTCTTGTACGCGTTTGTGTGTGTGCATGTATGTGAGGTCTGTGTGTGTGCATTTAGACATGTATGTATTTGTGAGTCTCTGTGTGTGTATGTGAGTGTATGTGTGTGTGTGTGTGTCTGTCTGTGTGGATGTGTTCTTGTATGTGTACCTCCCAAGTGTCCCTCTTTAGGAGGAACAGTCCCTCTTTCAGACCCAAATTCCTCTGCCCCTCTTTTCAGGAGATCAGAATGAGTAGTGTGTATCATATTGCTCCACAGCAATATGATACACAATGTGAAGTTAATCTTTAATATTTGTGTTTATAAATTAGTCTGTGTAAATAAAATACTTTGGTCTTGCTCTAAATCATTTATTCAGTTACACAAAGAGGAACCAATAGGTCATGAAATAGCCTGAAAATTCTCGGTAATGCCCCGCCCACCAGCCACACCCCCAGCAACACCACCTAAAACACAACTGTCCCTCTTTGGCCATGTGAAATCTTGATAGGTATGTGTATGTGAGTGTGTGTGTGAGTGTATGCGTGTATGTGTGTGTCTTCATCTGTGTGTGTGTGTATGTGTTTGTGTATGTGTGAATGTATATGTGAGTATGTGTGTTAATATGTATGTGTGTGTATTCATATATGGGTGCGTATTTATGTATGTGTGCATTCATATATATGTGCGATAATGTATTTGTGTTCATAAATGTGTGTGTGTATTTTTTTTTTGTGTATATGCGTGTATTCGTGTATGTGTGTGTGTTTGTGTGTATGTATTTTCTGCAGCGTTTGGAAGCAATTTCCCTTATACTTACACCTTCCTGCTGTGAACAGTGCAGCCTCCTGACACACACACACACGAAGACATATATACACACACGTATGCATACATACACACACACACACACATACACACAAGAATACAGATGCACACACACATGTAGAAACACACACACACGCATGCATAGAGAGGCTCACACACACAGAGGAAGACACAATCAGACATGCACAGAGGCACACACAAACCCACACACATACAGGTAAATACAGATGCACACAAAAATACCCACATTTTGGCACAGACAGAGACACACACATGCAAAGACACAATCACACACACACAACGACAACACACACACGCACGCACATACAGAGGCACACACACACAAACACACATAGAGGAAGACACAAGCAGACACACAGAGAGACACACACAAACACACACACATACAGTTAAATACAGATACACACAAACATACCCAAATTTGGGCAGACGCAGAGAAACACACAAGCATACGTTTCCATAAGCTAGCAGAATTACCGCGCCAAGAAAATGGTGGAACCCATTACTCATTTCAGATGCTACTTGGAGACCCTGACCCTGATTAGTAAGGAGAAGCAAGTCACCAGTGTTGCCCAGTCTTAGAGTTCTATGTTCATGATAAAAGTGTTCTGGTGCAGAGAGCCAGGGTTTCAGTTCCAATAAAGGTTAAGTCCAATCCCCTGCTTTCTGCCGCAAACTGCCCAACTCCTGCCCCAGTCCCTAGGTCTCAATTCACCCCATAGACTTTGTAGCCTTAGAGACTACAGATTCAGCACATAAAACAGGCAGTCTGCATGTACACAAAGATAACATTGTGTCTGAGCATGTGCAGAATCCCATCAAAATATGCCATCCTCTCAAGGTGGTTATCAGGCTGATGATATTAGCTGGAGGACTCCAGGAGATGAGAGAAATCTGACCATCTCATTGTGCAACATAGGGTTTGTCGGCGGGATGGTATTTGTTGATTTGAAACCCAGCTCCTTGCTGACTATATCCTGATTGGCTGGTTCAGGTTACCTTACCTCCGGATTGGTTGCTCTGGCCTCTGGAGGTTGAGTGGTGGGACTCAGGCTAGTGGCCTCTTTAGAGTTCCAGGGGAGTAGGGTTTAAAGGTTGGGTTTGGGTGCTGTCTTGATCTGTCATGTATTTAACCACATGGTGGGTATAGTCTTCGAACGTATAAACAGAGAAACTTTGACAAATGAAAAGGACCATCTTGTACGTTCGGTCAGATCATTTCCATATCTAATTAAAATACACATTCTTTCATACTTCTCAGAATAGACTTTGGACTATCCCAGACATTTTTGAATTCCCCTAACAGTATTAGTCCCTATCATCTCATGTGGAGAGGCTGTTCCATAAATCATCATTTCCGTATAGTTTGATGCCCAAGAATGTCTGTGGAATAAAACCTTTTGGGATTCCAACCCATCCAGTCTGATCTGATTAATCTGGACCCATGGTGGTGGTCTCCTCCTAGCAGGAGGCTTGCTCCATAACTGGTGTCAGTGGTGGGATCAGGCTGAATCACCAGGGCATGTTGGACTACAATCGCTAGATGGCCACCCACGTTAGGAACCGATTTCAGAAACTAAGAACTGAAGGTGACCAGAATCTGGATAGGGCAGAGTTGCTACAACATGTGAGAGGAATGGTTCCAGTAGAAACAGAGTTATATACAATGTTTCTGTCTTCCCAGGAGCACTTCGTACCATTCAGACAAGCTAGGAGTTTTCAGTCTCAGGTTCAGGAATACCAAGCCTTACTTGATGGAGTTTTGACTGATGTACATTGACCTCAAGCTGTGGAGTTTGCAACACAACAGAGCCAGTTCAGACAGGAGCAATGCCGATTCTTCTCTGGAAGACGGAACAGCTTAACTTGGTGTCACGGTTACCCAGAGAAGTTCAGGAGTCAGTACGGTTTAGTTAATGCAGTTTATTTACAAATGACATACAACGGGTATATGCAATATATACAATAAGAATACGCACAGGGTAATAGCCCGCAAGCCTGCTATCAGAAATAATAGGTTGCAAAGCTAAACCACTGTGCTGGAGACTAGGCCTTAGCCACTGGAAGTCTCGGCTGGAACCAGGAACAGGACCAGGAACCCAGGATCTTGATCCGAAGAGGAATAGGGTCTGACTCAGCCTTCAGTCAGATATGCGAGTCTACCAGAGTCCCAGGCCTGCACTATATTGGGTGTCTGATCACCAAGGGAAAAGACGAAAGAATAGTCAGAAAGAGCCACCAGTCAGCACCAGAGGGGGTAGTCAGACAAGCCGGGTCATACACAGATCAGGTAGTCAGCCAGAGCCACAAGTCTGCACCAGATTGGATGTCCACTATTAGGGGTTAGGCAAAAGAATAGTCAAACAAAGCCACAGGTCAGCACCAGAATGGATGGAAGACTAGCCAGGTCATACATGGAGCCCAATTCAACAGATCTGCTTCGAACAAAAAACGCAAGGGCAACTGAGTCAGGCCTCAGACTGACCTTTAAACCCCTCCACAGGAAGTAGGAGGAGCAGCTCAGAGGGAGGAAGTAGGAAGTGGGTAGGAGGAGACTACAGTAAGCAAACAGATAAAACAGAGGCCTGCAGCATGCTAGAAGCCTCGCGCCTGAAAGTGATGCTGAAGTCAAGGTAAGCTGTGACACTTGGATAGTAATGTAGTAACATAGTAACAAAATGCGTCTGGACCCATGGTGGTGGTCTCCTTCTAACAGGAGGCTTGATACAAGGCAAATATATTTTACAAAGAATATAATTTTTCAGAATGGCAATAAGAAAAAGAGAGTATGCATGTAAATGCTTGTAGTCTGGCTGGTAAGATGGGGGAACTAGAACTGATTGCAGTGTATTAGCAGTATGATCTAACCGGTGTGTCTGAAACCCGGTTAGATGATACATTTGATATGAAAATCAATCTATAGGGTTATTCACTTTTTAGGAGGGATAGGGTTAATAAAAGGGAAGGAGGGGAGTATATTTATATGTAAAGCTTATATATAATGGAAGATATAACTGAAGGGTCCAGTTAGAATGAAAAGGCCCTGTGGGTTGAAATACACACTGGGGGCACACATAATGAAA
>CM074724.1:398128225-398150009 GCA_037306005.1 Rhinophrynus dorsalis | reverse complement strand
TAAACACAGGGACACCAGGGTGATGCACTTATACACACACCACACAGTCTGATCTCCTAAACACAGGGACACCAGGGTGATACACTTATACACACCACACAGTCTGATCTCCTAAACACAGGGACACCAGGGTGATACACTTCTATACACACCACACAGTCTGATCTCCTAAACACAGGGACACCAGGGTGATACACTTATACACACACACCACACAGTCTGATCTCCTAAACACAGGGACACCAGGGTGATACACTTCTATACACACCACACAGTGTGATCTCCTAAACACAGGGACACCAGGGTGATACACTTCTATACACACCACACAGTGTGATCTCCTAAACACAGGAACACCAGGGTGATACACTTATATACACACCACATAGTCTGATCTCCTAAACACAGGAACACCAGGGTGATACACTTCTATACACACCACACAGTGTGATCTCCTAAACACAGGAACATGGGGTGATACACTTATACACACACACCACTCTTTAGGAGGGACACTTGGGAGGTATGTGTCTGGTCTGGATGGAGAGCGGTGAGGGAAAATCTTCAGTAAGCAAAAGGAAAATTGTCAAGGAGGGCGGGGTTTTCCTTATACTTAATGAATGAAGATTGTCCCTCGCCACACTCGTCCGGTCCCATGATCGGATTCCATATCTAAGGGGAGGCGTCCAGAAGGGACGGGAGGCGGATTATTTCAGCTTCAGTAGCTTTTGAACTACAAATCTGTAAGTACCTATATGTAGCGCAATATGTTAAAATACTTGTACATAATACTTGGAGCTAAAGTTTAAATCAGCTATTGCTATCCCTTTTATCGTATTGCAATGTAACGTATTGGCAATATCTCTGTCATTCAAGGAGTTAAATTATAACACAAATAATAACACAAACTGTGCACTACTGGGCAGGAAGGGGACAGCAACAGGACTAAATTCACCTTTATTAACCCCTCGTATGCTTGAAGCTTCTCCAAGATGTCTCTAGCATTTAAGGGGTTAAATCTGAGGACAAAACTTGCAAATCACTGAGAATACGATCGTCAGCTCTGCCGACTTGCCACAATTTCATGCACGCCGTGCTATTAACCCTTTGCCCTCCAGAGTGGTATCCAATACTCCTCTGGCACTGAAAGGGTTAAAGGAGAACGAATGCCTCCTAATAACCCCCCCCAAATGCTTTACAAAGGCCAGAAAAATCCTAATGGCCCCAATGAATTTTGCCCTTATGTCTTTGCCTACTTCACGTTTAAAGGACCAAAGGGATGTGTAACCCATTGTGACGCAATGCACTGAACACCTGTCTGGTATTTAAAGGATTAAGATTAGCATGTGTAGGGAGCAGAGTTTGAGTCCCGCGGTCCTGACAGCTACCGTCATGGCCGCCTCCATGGACACGACATCCGTGAACAAAGTCACATGGGCAAAACTCACAGGGGCTATTAGGATTTTCTGGACATGGCAAGGTAAGTGGACGGCCAGTTTTAGGAGGTGCTGTGTCTTTAAGAGAAATGTGTGAACCCGCCAGAGCTGTGTATAGACGTATGAGCTGCGCTTATATATGGGTTTGCTTTAAATGGGCAGTAATACTTAACATGTAAAATATTATATATATATTGTAGTGTTTATTCCCCTGAGTAAAACAAGGGAACAACCACTGCTGAGAGACGTTTCATTCAAAAGTCATTACAGCTCAAAGTTACATTTTTTTTAGCTGCAGTCTCACAGTGGCCTGAAATTGGACAGTGGCGCTGTTGCTACACCATTCTATAGACACCTCTGGTCAACTGAACATAAATCTCTATAAGATGGTGCA
Organism: Rhinophrynus dorsalis; assembly: GCA_037306005.1. Classification (NCBI taxonomy): domain Eukaryota; kingdom Metazoa; phylum Chordata; class Amphibia; order Anura; family Rhinophrynidae; genus Rhinophrynus; species Rhinophrynus dorsalis. The sequence goes on along the minus strand of CM074724.1, from coordinate 398,148,179 downwards.
GCAACAGCACCACCATACAATTTCTGGACACTGTGATACTGCACCTAAAAAGTACAAGTTTCAGCTGTATTAACTTTTGAATAAAACACCATTCAGCAGTGGAAGTTCCCTTATTTTAAACACTACAGCATATTTTTTTTTTATATTTTAAGTATTACTATCTCTTTAAGCTGACCACACCTTCCCTTTAATTGGGAACACATAGGAAATAGGCATATTTCGGGACTGCACTGAAGTCAAAGCTGCCCTGCAGTTATACATGTTTCATATGTGTCCCCGGTTAAAGGTGAGGTCTAGTCACCCTGCTTTAAAAAAAATGTATAAACCCGCCGGAGCAGTGTATAGACCAGTGGTACTCAATCTTAACACTGAATATGGCATTTTCAGGGCACCCCTAGCATTTCACAGATCTTTCTTAAAGGGATAGTAATACTTAAAATGTAAAAAAAAATTTGTTGTAGGGTTTATTCCTCTGAGTAAAACAAGAGTACTACCACTGCTGAAAGGTGTTTTATTCAAAAGTTATTAATTTTCAAAGCATAATTTTTTAGGTGCAATATCACAGTGGCCTGAAATTGTACAGTGGCGCTGTTGCTACACCATCCTATGGACAGCTCTGCTCCCAGGACCATAAATCTCCATAGGATGGTGTAGCAACAGCGCCACTGTACAATTCCAGGCCACTGTGATATTGCACCTAAAAAATTCAACTTTGAAAATTAATAACTTTCGAATGAAACACCTTTCAGCAGTGGGAGCACTCTTGTTTTACTCAGGGGGATAAACCCTACGACATATATTTTTTACATTTTAAGTATTACTATCCCTTTAAAGACATAATGAAGGAGACAGATATATAACTTCTGTATAAAGCTGTATTTGGTCTCACCATGACAATGACAAAACAAGCAATTTCCAAAAAATATACATTGGAAACTCCACATTCCCATTTTTGCTAAACTGTTCATAGGAAAACAGGGCCACTGCAAACCAATGTGATGGGCGCACCAAAGTACGAGGCCGCCCTGCTTGAGAACCACTGGTTTAGATGTATGAGCTGCGCTTATATATGGGTTTGCTAATGGGGCTCTTGTCCCTGTAATTATATGCAGATGTCTTAGTACATTGCACAGCACCGCCAGCGCCGATTTCCACAATTCCTCCTCTTATGATTATTGTATACACCCTAAAGGGCAGTATACATAAAGTAAAAAGAGGGGCGATTATGGACGATAACAACCACATCACAGGATACACCATAAAGGGCAGTATACATAAAGTAAAAAGAGGGGCGATTATGGACGATAACAACCGCATCACAGGATACACCCTAAAGGGCAGTATACATAAAGTAAAAGAAGTCAACTGTGGACGGTAACAACTTCATTGTAGCGGAGAGATAAAATTGTACAGACCCCCTATTGCAAAGTTAGTAGAATACATCCTAAAGGGCAGTATACATAACGTAAAAAGAGGAGGAAGAATGGACGGTAATAACTGCATTGTAGCGGAGAGATAAAATTGCACTAACCCCCAGAATTGCTAATATTTAGCTTTCCACATAATGCCCAAAGTGACCCTTTTTTTAGCGTTTTGCTTCTCACCCAGTCTCTGGCAGAGGCAGCGCACCCTTTTTGTGCCAGAGGGGTGCGCAACGCATTACAAAGCAATGCGTTGAGTACCCCTCTGTCGCTCAAAGGGTTAATTTAGCCTGGAGGCCTGGATCTACATTCCCCCTTTATTCAGGGGCGGACTGACAGGACCCAGGGCCCCTGGTCCAAAAAGAGGTCTGGGCCCCCTGCAGAAATCTCCACATTGCCCCTTCATCTCCACATTGCCCCTTCATCTCCACAATGCCCCCTTCATCTCCACAATGCCCCTTCCACAATGCCCCCATCTCCACATTGCCCCCTTCATCTCCAAAATGCCCCTTCCACAATGCCCCCATCTCCACATTGCCCCCTTCATCTCTACAATGTCCCTTGCACAATGCCCCCTATCTCCACATTGCCACCTTCATCTCCACAATGCCCCCTTCATCTCCACAATGCCCCTTCCACAATGCCCCCATCTCCACATTGCCCCCTTCATCTCCACAATGCCCCTTCCACAATTCCCCCATCTCCACATTGCCCCCTTCATCTCCACAATGTCCCTTGCACAATGCCCCCTATCTCCACATTGCCACCTTCATCTCCACAATGCCCGCATCTCCACATCGCCCCTTCCACCATGGCCCTTCATCTCCACACTGCCCCTACCTGCAGTCCCTGGTGGTCTAGCGGCGTGGCTTAACACTGCGCAAAGTCCCACACGTCTCTAGTAATGCAGAGGCTGGGAGATGATGTCATCTCCCAGCGCTCTGTATTACTAGAACGGCGCACCGGCGGCCGTTGTTAGAGAGCTGCTGAGCAGAGCTGGAAGCGGCGGCGGGCCCCCTTCGGTCACGGGCCCTCGGTCCGTGACCAAATGCCCGTATGGTCAGTCCGCCCCTGCCTTTATTATTTCTTATAAAAATCACTGGACCTTCAATGCCACCAATCTGCAATATCCCCCCAAAATCGATCAATATTTGAGAGTTATGAACCCCAGAGTCCAGTGGTGGCTCTACAATGTAAGCAGAATGAATGGCTGCTTATGGCCCCCACTTAGCGCGTATACAGTACCGCCGCCACATGTAAACAAAATCAGATAGCAATGTCTTATTAGAAATAAGGATGCGGGAATAAAAGGGGGGTCCCATGATAATTTTTTACTTAGGGCCCCGAAAAACCCTGAGACGCACCTAGGAGGTGGACACCTCTAGAAAGGGAACACGGGTACGTGCTGTGTCTGGGTTAGTAGCTGAAGCTCCCCAGGACCAGAGGTTTAGTAAAGTGACCTTTCTCTGCCGGTTCTAGGTGATCTAGAATTCCAACTTGCCTGAGAAGCCCAAGGGGTCGCCGTGAGGTCTCCGGAACTTGCCAAAATCATCAGTGAACATTCCCAGTGTCTTGTCCATGTACTTGTCCCGGGGCTGGCTGGAGGAGGAGGAGGAGGACGAACTGTGCTTGTAACTGTGTTCCGATCGAAAGGCAGAGGAAGATGTCAGGTTCATTGAAGTTACAGTCTGGATTTAGAGGAAAAACCGAACCCAGAGAGAGCGACCAATGAGAGGGAAGATCAGAACCAGAAGGACAGGGAAGGTGTGACTGGAGAGGTCCGGCAGGTGCCTGTGTGTGTGTGTGTCCGTGTGAAGAGGACTTGTGGTGCATCCAAGGTTTATATAGTGACGTGGGAGCAGATTGCAGGGCGCCCCCCAGCCTCTTGTCTATCCTTCTATATTTAGGAGCCTGTAGCATCTCACCGGCAGCTGTGGAAAGTTTCTGTGTTGAGAGGAGGCTGTGACCCCTCTGTGATCAGACACTGGGAGGCATGTGAGCTCATTCCACAGATAGCAGGGAGAGAGGACAGGGCCTGGCACCACACAGCAGATCTTCTGTATAGTCCCTGGGGGTTTCCACACAATAGAGATTAACCCTTTGGGTACCACGGGGGGGAAGCTCCTGCCTACAGAGCTCAAATGGTTAATGGAAAACTACTGCAAAAATGCAGAGTTGTTACTGTATGTACAAACAGGCTACCACATTCAAATATACGTATATATATGTGTGTGTGTGTGTGTGTGTGTGTATGTGAGTGCGTTCTTGTACGCGTTTGTGTGTGTGCATGTATGTGAGGTCTGTGTGTGTGCATTTAGACATGTATGTATTTGTGAGTCTCTGTGTGTGTATGTGAGTGTATGTGTGTGTGTGTGTGTCTGTCTGTGTGGATGTGTTCTTGTATGTGTACCTCCCAAGTGTCCCTCTTTAGGAGGAACAGTCCCTCTTTCAGACCCAAATTCCTCTGCCCCTCTTTTCAGGAGATCAGAATGAGTAGTGTGTATCATATTGCTCCACAGCAATATGATACACAATGTGAAGTTAATCTTTAATATTTGTGTTTATAAATTAGTCTGTGTAAATAAAATACTTTGGTCTTGCTCTAAATCATTTATTCAGTTACACAAAGAGGAACCAATAGGTCATGAAATAGCCTGAAAATTCTCGGTAATGCCCCGCCCACCAGCCACACCCCCAGCAACACCACCTAAAACACAACTGTCCCTCTTTGGCCATGTGAAATGTTGATAGGTATGTGTATGTGAGTGTGTGTGTGAGTGTATGCGTGTATGTGTGTGTCTTCATCTGTGTGTGTGTGTATGTGTTTGTGTATGTGTGAATGTATATGTGAGTATGTGTGTTAATATGTATGTGTGTGTATTCATATATGGGTGCGTATTTATGTATGTGTGCATTCATATATATGTGCGATAATGTATTTGTGTTCATAAATGTGTGTGTGTATTTTTTTTTTGTGTATATGCGTGTATTCGTGTATGTGTGTGTGTTTGTGTGTATGTATTTTCTGCAGCGTTTGGAAGCAATTTCCCTTATACTTACACCTTCCTGCTGTGAACAGTGCAGCCTCCTGACACACACACACACGAAGACATATATACACACACGTATGCATACATACACACACACACACACATGCACACAAGAATACAGATGCACACACACATGTAGAAACACACACACACGCATGCATAGAGAGGCTCACACACACAGAGGAAGACACAATCAGACATGCACAGAGGCACACACAAACCCACACACATACAGGTAAATACAGATGCACACAAAAATACCCACATTTTGGCACAGACAGAGACACACACATGCAAAGACACAATCACACACACACAACGACAACACACACACGCACGCACATACAGAGGCACACACACACAAACACACATAGAGGCAGACACAAGCAGACACACAGAGAGACACACACAAACACACACACATACAGTTAAATACAGATACACACAAACATACCCAAATTTGGGCAGACGCAGAGAAACACACAAGCATACGTTTCCATAAGCTAGCAGAATTACCGCGCCAAGAAAATGGTGGAACCCATTACTCATTTCAGATGCTACTTGGAGACCCTGACCCTGATTAGTAAGGAGAAGCAAGTCACCAGTGTTGCCCAGTCTTAGAGTTCTATGTTCATGATAAAAGTGTTCTGGTGCAGAGAGCCAGGGTTTCAGTTCCAATAAAGGTTAAGTCCAATCCCCTGCTTTCTGCCGCAAACTGCCCAACTCCTGCCCCAGTCCCTAGGTCTCAATTCACCCCATAGACTTTGTAGCCTTAGAGACTACAGATTCAGCACATAAAACAGGCAGTCTGCATGTACACAAAGATAACATTGTGTCTGAGCATGTGCAGAATCCCATCAAAATATGCCATCCTCTCAAGGTGGTTATCAGGCTGATGATATTAGCTGGAGGACTCCAGGAGATGAGAGAAATCTGACCATCTCATTGTGCAACATAGGGTTTGTCGGCGGGATGGTATTTGTTGATTTGAAACCCAGCTCCTTGCTGACTATATCCTGATTGGCTGGTTCAGGTTACCTTACCTCCGGATTGGTTGCTCTGGCCTCTGGAGGTTGAGTGGTGGGACTCAGGCTAGTGGCCTCTTTAGAGTTCCAGGGGAGTAGGGTTTAAAGGTTGGGTTTGGGTGCTGTCTTGATCTGTCATGTATTTAACCACATGGTGGGTATAGTCTTCGAACGTATAAACAGAGAAACTTTGACAAATGAAAAGGACCATCTTGTACGTTCGGTCAGATCATTTCCATATCTAATTAAAATACACATTCTTTCATACTTCTCAGAATAGACTTTGGACTATCCCAGACATTTTTGAATTCCCCTAACAGTATTAGTCCCTATCATCTCATGTGGAGAGGCTGTTCCATAAATCATCATTTCCGTATAGTTTGATGCCCAAGAATGTCTGTGGAATAAAACCTTTTGGGATTCCAACCCATCCAGTCTGATCTGATTAATCTGGACCCATGGTGGTGGTCTCCTCCTAGCAGGAGGCTTGCTCCATAACTGGTGTCAGTGGTGGGATCAGGCTGAATCACCAGGGCATGTTGGACTACAATCGCTAGATGGCCACCCACGTTAGGAACCGATTTCAGAAACTAAGAACTGAAGGTGACCAGAATCTGGATAGGGCAGAGTTGCTACAACATGTGAGAGGAATGGTTCCAGTAGAAACAGAGTTATATACAATGTTTCTGTCTTCCCAGGAGCACTTCGTACCATTCAGACAAGCTAGGAGTTTTCAGTCTCAGGTTCAGGAATACCAAGCCTTACTTGATGGAGTTTTGACTGATGTACATTGACCTCAAGCTGTGGAGTTTGCAACACAACAGAGCCAGTTCAGACAGGAGCAATGCCGATTCTTCTCTGGAAGACGGAACAGCTTAACTTGGTGTCACGGTTACCCAGAGAAGTTCAGGAGTCAGTACGGTTTAGTTAATGCAGTTTATTTACAAATGACATACAACGGGTATATGCAATATATACAATAAGAATACGCACAGGGTAATAGCCCGCAAGCCTGCTATCAGAAATAATAGGTTGCAAAGCTAAACCACTGTGCTGGAGACTAGGCCTTAGCCACTGGAAGTCTCGGCTGGAACCAGGAACAGGACCAGGAACCCAGGATCTTGATCCGAAGAGGAATAGGGTCTGACTCAGCCTTCAGTCAGATATGCGAGTCTACCAGAGTCCCAGGCCTGCACTATATTGGGTGTCTGATCACCAAGGGAAAAGACGAAAGAATAGTCAGAAAGAGCCACCAGTCAGCACCAGAGGGGGTAGTCAGACAAGCCGGGTCATACACAGATCAGGTAGTCAGCCAGAGCCACAAGTCTGCACCAGATTGGATGTCCACTATTAGGGGTTAGGCAAAAGAATAGTCAAACAAAGCCACAGGTCAGCACCAGAATGGATGGAAGACTAGCCAGGTCATACATGGAGCCCAATTCAACAGATCTGCTTCGAACAAAAAACGCAAGGGCAACTGAGTCAGGCCTCAGACTGACCTTTAAACCCCTCCACAGGAAGTAGGAGGAGCAGCTCAGAGGGAGGAAGTAGGAAGTGGGTAGGAGGAGACTACAGTAAGCAAACAGATAAAACAGAGGCCTGCAGCATGCTAGAAGCCTCGCGCCTGAAAGTGATGCTGAAGTCAAGGTAAGCTGTGACACTTGGATAGTAATGTAGTAACATAGTAACAAAATGCGTCTGGACCCATGGTGGTGGTCTCCTTCTAACAGGAGGCTTGATACAAGGCAAATATATTTTACAAAGAATATAATTTTTCAGAATGGCAATAAGAAAAAGAGAGTATGCATGTAAATGCTTGTAGTCTGGCTGGTAAGATGGGGGAACTAGAACTGATTGCAGTGTATTAGCAGTATGATCTAACCGGTGTGTCTGAAACCCGGTTAGATGATACATTTGATATGAAAATCAATCTATAGGGTTATTCACTTTTTAGGAGGGATAGGGTTAATAAAAGGGAAGGAGGGGAGTATATTTATATGTAAAGCTTATATATAATGGAAGATATAACTGAAGGGTCCAGTTAGAATGAAAAGGCCCTGTGGGTTGAAATACACACTGGGGGCACACATAATGAAAATATATTAGTGGGATAGTAATGTGTCACAAAAACAGCAGCTCCAATTAATCGTCATAGTATTTGTTCCATGGAGGGTGTTATTTCAATACTGTCAGAGTTGTAGGACAAGAGTAATTGAATGATAAAGTATCCCCCTCCTGCCCCTTTTACCTAGTGTAAGCCGCTTCCCCTCCGATGTGGAATCTGGTCTCTTGACCGGACAGGTCACAGCAAGGGACAATCTTCTTACTGTGATCATAAGGAAACCCTGCCCCCTTTGACAGCTTTTTCAGGTTTTTCCTTATGATCACTGAAGATTGTCCCTCTCTGTGATCCATCTGGACAGTCTTGCTGCTCTGAGGTGAGCAGTGTTACATCAGTAAAAGAGGCGGGAGGGGGATACTTTATCAATCAATTACTGTTGTACTACAACTCTGACAGTACTGAAATAACACTCTCCATGGACCAAGTACTATGAAGATTAATTGGAGCTGCTTTTATTGTGAAATATTACTATCCTTTTAATGGGAATTTGCTACAAGCCACCTAATATTGGGGAGTTTGAGGAAGCTCAGCTGTTACTGCAAATGGAAAAGGCTTCTAGGTCAGGAATTGTAATCATAATAGGAGATTTCAAATATTCTGTAATTGAATGGAGAAATATAACACCTTAAAAAATTATTTTCTTCTGTATACACAAAGGAAGCTACAATGACAGGCTATGGGCAAAGAGAAACCGCAGAATTTCCACCATCATGCACGTGGATTATTGAGGACAAAGTCCAAAAGAGACTGGAAAATGTTATGGTGAATAAAGTACCTGGACATGATGGCATACACCCAAGGATACTCAAATAACATAGTTCAGTAATAGCAAGACCCTTATACTTAATATGCATTGATTCACTTTCATCAGGCATAGTGCCCTGTGATTGGAGGAAAGCTGATGTAGTTCCATTGTTTAAAAAGGGAGCAAGATCCAAACCAGGAAATTATAGACCTGTGAGCTTGACTTCCATAGTGGGTAAGATACTAGAAGGGTTATTAACTGACAGTATTCAGAACTACGTGACTTCCATAGTGGGTAAGATACTAGAAGGGTTATTAACTGACAGTATTCAGAACTATGTGACTTCCATAGTGGGTAAGATACTAGAAGGGTTATTAACTGACAGTATTCAGAACTATGTGACTTCCATAGTGGGTAAGATACTAGAAGGGTTACTAACTGACACTATTCAGAACTATGTGACTTCCATAGTGGGTAAGATACTAGAAGGGTTATTAACTGACAGTATTCAGAACTATGTGACTTCCATAGTGGGTAAGATACTAGAAGGGTTATTAACTGACAGTATTCAGAACTATGTGACTTCCATAGTGGATAAGATACTAGAAGGGTTACTAACTGACAGTATTCAGAACTATGTGACTTCCATAGTGGGTAAGATACTAGAAGGGTTATTAACTGACAGTATTCAGAACTATGTGACTTCCATAGTGGGTAAGATACTAGAAGGGTTATTAACTGACAGTATTCAGAACTACGTGACTTCCATAGTGGGTAAGATACTAGAAGGGTTATTAACTGACAGTATTCAGAACTATGTGACTTCCATAGTGGGTAACATACTAGAAGGGTTATTAACTGACAGTATTCAGAACTATGTGACTTCCATAGTGGGCAAGATACTAGAAGGGTTATTAACTGACAGTATTCAGAACTATGTGACTTCCATAGTGGGCAAGATACTAGAATGGTTATTAACTGACATTATTCAGAATTATGTGAAGATAAACAATATTATTAGTAGGAATCAGCATGGTTTTATGCAAAATAGATCATATCATACTAATTCACTTGCATTTTATGAAAGGGTAAGTAGTAATTTTGAAAAGGGAATTGCTGTTGATGTAGTATACTTGGATTTTGCAAAAGCCTTTGACACAGTGCCTCACAACAGGTTACTGCATAAATTAAAAGGCTTCGGTTTGGGCGGTGTTATCTGTACATGGACTGAGAACTGGTTACATGATACATGGCAGAGAGTTGTTGTAAATGGAACCTTTTCCAGTTGATCTAAAATTGTATTTAAGCAGATAGGATATTGATCCAGGTAAGTGGGAGGAACAGGGTGGGAAGGAAGAGAAGTGGGCAGGAAGTGGGAAGAACATGGTGAGAAGAAGAAAAAGTGGGCAGAACAGAGTGAGAAGGAGGAGAACTGGACAGGAAGTGGGAGAAACAGCATGGGAAGGAGTAGAAGGGGACCGAATAGGGTGAGAAGGAGGAGAAGTGGACATGAAGAGGGAGGAACAGGGTGGGAAGGAGTAGAAGTGGGCAGAACAGGGTGGGAAGGAGGAGAAGTGGACATGAAGAGGGAGGAACAGGGTGGGAAGGAGTAGAAGTGGACAGGAAGTGAGAAGAACAGGATGGGGAGGAGGAGGAGAAGTGGACAGGATGTGGGTGGAACAGGACGGGAGGGATGAGAAGTGGGCAGAACAGGGTGAGAAGGAGGAGAAGTGGACAGGAAGTGGGAGGAACAGGGTGGGAAGGAGGAGAAGTGGAGGGAAGTGGGAGGAACAGGGTGGGAAGGAGGAGAAGTGGACAGGAAGTGAGAAGAACAGGATGGGGAGGAGGAGGAGAAGTGGACAGGATGTGGGTGGAACAGGACGGGAGGGATGAGAAGTGGGCAGAACAGGGTGAGAAGGAGGAGAAGTGGACAGGAAGTGGGAGGAACAGGGTGGGAAGGAGGAGAAGTGGAGGGAAGTGGGAGGAACAGGGTGGGAAGGAGGAGAAGTGGGAGGAACAGGATGGGAAGGAGGAGAAGTAGGTAGGAAGTGGGAGGAACAGGATGGGAAGGAGGATGGGAAGTGGGTGGAACAGGGTAGGAAGAAGGAGAACTGGGAGGGAAGTGGGTGGACGAGGGTGGGAAGGAGGAGAAGTGGGTGGAACAGGGAGGGAAGGAGAAGTGGGTAGGAAGTTGGTGGAACAGGGAGGGAAGGAGGAGAAGTGGGTGGGAAGTCTGTGGAACAGAGAGGGAAGGAGGAGAAGTGGGTGGAACAGCGAGGGAAGGAGGAGAAGTGGGTGGAAGAGGGTGGGAAGGAAGAGAATTGGATAGGAAGTGGGAAGAACAAGGTGGGAAGGAGAAGTGGGTGTGAAGTTGGAGTTATAGGGTGGAAGGAGGAGAAGTCGATGGGAAGAGAGAGGAACAGGGTAGGAAGGAGGAGAAGTGGGTGGAACAGGGATGGAAGGAGGAAAAGTGGGTGGGAAGTGAGTAGAACAGGTATGGAAGGAGGAGAAGTGGGTGGAAAAGGGCAGAAGGGGGAGAAGTTAGTGGAACAGGGCAGGAAGGAAGAGAAGTGGGTGGGAAGTGGGTGGAACAGGGAGGGAAGGAGAAGTGGGTGGAACAGGGAGAAAAAGAGGAGAAGTGGGTGGAACAGGGAGGGAAAGAGAAGTGGGTAGAACAGGGAGGGAAGGAGGAGAAATGGGTGGAACAGGTTGGGAAGGAGGAGAAGTGGGTGGAACAGTGCAGGAAGGATGAGATGTGGGTGGGAAGTGGGTGGAACAGGGAGGGAAGGAGAATAAGTTGGTGGGAAGTCGGTGGAACAGGGAGGGAAGGAGGAGAAGTGGGTGGGAAGTGGGAAGAACAAGGTGGGAAGGAGAAGTGGGTGTGAAGTTGGAGTAACAGGGTGGAAGGAGGAGAAGTTGGTGGGAAGAGAAAGGAACAGGGTGGGAAGGAGGAGAAGTGGGTGGAACAGGGCAGGAAGGAAGAGAAGTGGGTGGAACAGGGAGAGAAGGAGAAGTGGGTGGAACAGGGAGAAAAAGAGGAGAAGTAGGTGGAACAGGGAGGTAAAGAGAAGTGGGTGGAACAGGGAGGGAAGGAGGAGAAGTGGGTGGGAAGAAGAAGGTGGGAAGAAGAAGGTGGGAAGGAGAAGTGGGTGGGAAGTTGGAGTAACAGGGTGGGAAGGAGAAGAGTGGGTGGAACAGGGCGGGAAAGAGGAGAAGTGGGTGGAACAGGGAGAGAAGGGGGAGAAGTGGGTGGGACAGGGTGAGGAGGAGGAGGAGAATTGGTCAGCCTCTGTCCCCGGAAATCTGGTAATTAACTTTCAAAACTGGAGTCTCCTAAGCAGATCCGGACAAGTCCCAGGTATGGTCCTGTGGTCCTGCTATCATCTCTCATGTCAGCCCCATAGACATGGTATCTGGTACTTACTGAAGATATTATCGCAGGCAAAGGCACCAGGGCAGAATTCATGGGGGTCATTAGGAGTTTCTGGTAAGTGGGGGTTGTTGTTAGTTCTCCTTTAAAAGGACAAAAGTGGAAAATATCTCAGGCATTTCTACTGATGGATCTTTGCCAGGAGACTGTGTGGGCTGATTCATCCTAGTAATCCCTGGCTGACTGTGTAGAGCACAGTAATGTAATATAGTACAGAGTACAGTAATGTAATATAGTGCAGAGCACAGACATATAGTGCAGAGCACAGTAATGTAATATAGTGTAGAGCACAGTAATGTAATATAGTACAGAGTACAGTAATGTAATATAGTGCAGAGCACAGACATATAGTGCAGAGCACAGTAATGTAATATAGTGTAGAGTACAGTCATGTAATATAGTGCAGAGCACAGTCATATAGTACAGAGTACAGTAATGTAATATAGTGCAGAGCACAGTCATATAGTACAGAGTACAGTAATGTAATATAGTGCAGAGCACAGTCATATAGTACAGAGCACAGTAATGTAATATAGTACAGAGCACAGACATATAGTGCAGAGCACAGTAATGTAATATAGTACAGAGCACAGACATATAGTACAGAGCACAGACATATAGTGCAGAGCACAGTAATGTAATATAGTGCAGAGCACAGTCATATAGTACAGAGCACAGTAATGTAATATAGTGCAGAGCACAGACATATAGTGCAGAGCACAGTAATGTAATATAGTGTAGAGTACAGTAATGTAATATAGTACAGAGTACAGTAATGTAATATAGTGCAGAGCACAGACATATAGTGCAGAGCACAGTAATGTAATATAGTGTAGAGTACAGTAATGTAATATAGTGTAGAGCACACTAACGTAATATAGTGCAGAGCATAGTCATATAGTACAGAGTACAGTAATGTAATATAGTGCAGAGCACAGTCATATAGTACAGAGCACAGTAATGTAATATAGTACAGAGCACAGACATATAGTGCAGAGCACAGTAATGTAATATAGTGTAGAGCACAGTCATATAGTACAGAGCACAGTAATGTAATATAGTACAGAGCACAGACATATAGTGCAGAGCACAGTAATGTAATATAGTACAGAGCACAGACATATAGTACAGAGCACAGACATATAGTGCAGAGCACAGTAATGTAATATAGTGTAGAGCACAGTAATGTAATATAGTGTAGAGCACACTAACGTAATATAGTGCAGAGCACAGACATATATAGTACAGAGTACAGTAATGTAATATAGTGCAGAGCACAGTAATGTAATATAGTGCAGAGCACAGTCATATAGTGCAGAGCACAGTAATGTAATATAGTGCAGAGCACAGTAATGTAATATAGTGCAGAGCACAGTAATGTAATATAGTGCAGAGCACACATATATAGTACAGAGCACAGTAATGTAATATAGTGCAGAGCACACATATATAGTACAGAGCACAGTAATGTAATATAGTGCAGAGCACAGTCATATAGTACAGAGCACAGTAATGTAATATAGTGCAGAGCACAGTAATGTAATATAGTGCAGAGCACAGTAATGTAATATAGTGCAGAGCACAGTCATATAGTACAGAGTACAGTAATGTAATATAGTGCAGAGCACAGACATATATAGTACAGAGTACAGTAATGTAATATAGTGCAGAGCACACATATATAGTACAGAGTACAGTAATGTAATATAGTGCAGAGCACAGTCATATAGTGCAGAGCACAGTAATGTAATATAGTGCAGAGCACAGTAATGTAATATAGTGCAGAGCACACATATATAGTACAGAGTACAGTAATGTAATATAGTGCAGAGCACAGTCATATAGTACAGAGCACAGTAATGTAATATAGTGCAGAGCACAGTCATATAGTACAGAGCACAGTAATGTAATATAGTGCAGAGCACAGTCATATAGTGCAGAGCACAGTAATGTAATATAGTGCAGAGCACAGTAATGTAATATAGTGCAGAGCACAGTCATATAGTGCAGAGCACAGTAATGTAATATAGTGTAGAGCACAGTAATGTAATATAGTGCAGAGCACAGACATATAGTGCAGAGCACAGTAATGTAATATAGTGCAGAACACAGTCATATAGTGCAGAGCACAGTAATGTAATATAGTACAGAGCACAGTAATATAGTGCAGAGCACAGTAATGTAATATAGTGCAGAGCACAGTAATGTAATATAGTGCAGAGCACAGTAATGTAATATAGTACAGAGCACAGTCATATAGTGCAGAGCACAGACATATAGTGTAGAGCACAGTAATGTAATATAGTGCAGAGCACAGTAATGTAATATAGTACAGAGCACAGTCATATAGTGCAGAGCACAGACATATAGTGTAGAGCACAGTAATGTAATATAGTGCAGAGCACAGTAATGTAATATAGTGCAGAGCACAGTAATGTAATATAGTGCAGAACACAGTCATATAGTGCAGAGCACAGTAATGTAATATAGTGCAGAGCACAGTAATGTAATATAGTGTAGAGCATAGTAATGTAATATAGTGCAGAGCACAGTAATGTAATATAGTGCAGAGCACAGACATATAGTACAGAGTACAGTAATGTAATATATTGCAGAGGACAGACATATAGTACAGAGCACAGTAATGTAATATAGTGCAGAGCACAGTAATATAGTGCAGAGCACAGTAATGTAATATAGTGCAGAGCATAGTAATGTAATATAGTGCAGAGCACAGTCATATAGTGTAGAGCACAGTAATGCAATATAGTGCAGAGCACAGTCATATAGTGCAGAGCACAGTAATGTAATATAGTGCAGAGCACAGTAATGTAATATATTGCAGAGCACAGTAATGTAATATAGTGCAGAGCACAGTAATATAGTACAGAGCACAGTAATGTAATATAGTGCAGAGCACACATATATAGTACAGAGTACAGTAATGTAATATAGTGTAGAGCACAGTAATGTAATATAGTGCAGAGCACAGTAATATAGTACAGAGCACAGTAATGTAATATAGTGCAGAGCACAGTAATATAGTGCAGAGCACAGTAATGTAATATAGTGCAGAGCACAGTAATGTAATATAGTGTAGAGCACAGTAATGTAATATAGTACAGAGCACAGTAATGTAATATAGTGCAGAGCATAGTAATGTAATATAGTGCAGAGCACAGTAATGTAATATAGTGTAGAGCACAGTCATATAGTGCAGAGCACAGTAATGTAATATAGTGTAGAGTACAGTAATGTAATATAGTGTAGAGCACAGTCATATAGTGCAGAGCATAGTAATGTAATATAGTGTAGAGTACAGTAATGTAATATAGTGCAGAGCACAGTAATGTAATATAGTGCAGAGCACAGTCATATAGTACAGAGCACAGTAATGTAATATAGTGCAGAGTACAGACATATAGTGCAGAGCACAGTAATGTAATATAGTGCAGAGCACAGTCATATAGTGCAGAGCACAGTAATGTAATATAGTGCAGAGCACAGTCATATAGTGCAGAGCACAGTAATGTAATATAGTGCAGAGCACAGTAATGTAATATAGTGCAGAACACAGTAATGTAATATAGTGCAGAGCACAGTAATGTAATATAGTACAGAGCACAGTCATATAGTGCAGAGCACAGTAATGTAATATAGTGCAGAGCACAGTCATATAGTACAGAGCACAGTAATGTAATATAGTGCAGAGCACAGACATATAGTGCAGAGCACAGTAATGTAATATAGTGCAGAGCACAGTCATATAGTACAGAGCACAGTAATGTAATATAGTACAGAGCACAGTCATATAGTGCAGAGCACAGTAATGTTATATAGTGCAGAGCACAGTAATGTAATATAGTGCAGAGCACAGTAATGTAATATAGTGCAGAGCACAGACATATAGTGCAGAGCACAGTAATGTAATATAGTGCAGAGCACAGTCATATAGTGCAGAGCACAGTAATGTAATATAGTGCAGAGCACAGTAATGTAATATAGTGTAGAGCACAGTCATATAGTGCAGAGCATAGTAATGTAATATAGTGTAGAGTACAGTAATGTAATATAGTGCAGAGCACAGTAATGTAATATAGTGCAGAGCACAGTCATATAGTACAGAGCACAGTAATGTAATATAGTGCAGAGCACAGACATATAGTGCAGAGCACAGTAATATAATATAGTGCAGAGCACAGTCATATAGTGCAGAGCACAGTAATGTAATATAGTGCAGAGCACAGTCATATAGTGCAGAGCACAGTAATGTAATATAGTGCAGAGCACAGTAATGTAATATAGTGCAGAACACAGTAATGTAATATAGTGCAGAGCACAGTAATGTAATATAGTACAGAGCAC
Source organism: Rhinophrynus dorsalis (assembly GCA_037306005.1). NCBI lineage: Eukaryota > Metazoa > Chordata > Amphibia > Anura > Rhinophrynidae > Rhinophrynus > Rhinophrynus dorsalis. Next base: position 398,132,021 of record CM074724.1, on the reverse strand, counting down.
AGTCATATAGTGCAGAGCACAGTAATGTAATATAGTGCAGAGCACAGTCATATAGTACAGAGCACAGTAATGTAATATAGTGCAGAGCACAGACATATAGTGCAGAGCACAGTAATGTAATATAGTGCAGAGCACAGTCATATAGTACAGAGCACAGTAATGTAATATAGTACAGAGCACAGTCATATAGTGCAGAGCACAGTAATGTTATATAGTGCAGAGCACAGTAATGTAATATAGTGCAGAGCACAGTAATGTAATATAGTGCAGAGCACAGACATATAGTGCAGAGCACAGTAATGTAATATAGTGCAGAGCACAGTCATATAGTGCAGAGCACAGTAATGTAATATAGTGCAGAGCACAGTCATATAGTACAGAGCACAGTAATGTAATATAGTGCAGAGCACAGACATATAGTGCAGAGCACAGTAATGTAATATAGTGCAGAGCACAGTCATATAGTGCAGAGCACAGTAATGTAATATAGTGCAGAGCACAGTCATATAGTGCAGAGCACAGTAATGTAATATAGTGCAGAGCACAGTAATGTAATATAGTGCAGAACACAGTAATGTAATATAGTGCAGAGCACAGTAATGTAATATAGTACAGAGCACAGTCATATAGTGCAGAGCACAGTAATGTAATATAGTGCAGAGCACAGTCAAATAGTACAGAGCACAGTAATGTAATATAGTGCAGAGCACAGACATATAGTGCAGAGCACAGTAATGTAATATAGTGCAGAGCACAGTCATATAGTACAGAGCACAGTAATGTAATATAGTACAGAGCACAGTCATATAGTGCAGAGCACAGTAATGTAATATAGTGCAGAGCACAGTAATGTAATATAGTGCAGAGCACAGACATATAGTGCAGAGCACAGTAATGTAATATAGTGCAGAGCACAGTCATATAGTGCAGAGCACAGTAATGTAATATAGTGCAGAGCACAGTAATATAATATAGTGCAGAGCACAGTCATATAGTGCAGAGCACAGTAATGTAACATAGTGCAGAGCACAGACATATAGTGCAGAGCACAGTAATGTAATATAGTGCAGAGCACAGTCATATAGTGCAGAGCACAGACATATAGTGCAGAGCACAGTAATGTAATATAGTGCAGAGCACAGTCATATAGTGCAGAGCACAGTAATGTAATATAGTGCAGAGCACAGTAATATAGTGCAGAGCACAGTAATGTAATATAGTGCAGAGCACAGTCATATAGTGCAGAGCACAGACATATAGTGCAGAGCACAGTAATGTAATATAGTGCAGAGCACAGTCATATAGTGCAGAGCACAGTAATGTAATATAGTGCAGAGCACAGTAATATAGTGCAGAGCACAGTAATGTAATATAGTGCAGAACACAGTCATATAGTGCAGAGTACAGTAATGTAATATAGTGCAGAGCACAGTAATGTAATATAGTGCAGAGCACAGTAATGTAATATAGTGCAGAGCACAGTAATGTAATATAGTGCAGAGCACAGTCATATAGTGCAGAGCACAGTAATGTAATATAGTGCAGAACACAGTCTTATAGTGCAGAGCACAGTAATGTAATATAGTGCAGAACACAGTCATATAGTGCAGAGCACAGTAATGTAATATGTGCAAAATGGTGGCAACCCTTTTATCACTATCGGGACTGGAAATAACACCTCGTAATTATAGTCAGACTTACCTTACTATGGCCAAAGAATCCTAATGGCCCCTATGAACCAGTTCTGTGTGGACTGGTTCAAAAATACAAATCTTTATTTAGACCTGGATATCACATTCTTTGTTGTTGGACTCAAGAACACAAAACTCCTCCTGCTTTTTGTGTTCTTTGTAAGGAGCTAGATTTAAGTAGGAGGAGTTTAGTGCACTGGAGTCTGGTAACAGAAAATCATGTCTGCCTCAAGAGTGGTATCCAGTGCGATACCCCATGGCACTCAAAGGGTCAGTGGGCAGGACTAATTACATTCTGGGCAAAGGAAGCATTTCACACAGTATTGATTCAAAAGCGCCATTAGGATATTCTGACCAGATTAAGGTAAGTGGCCAGCAATGGAGTAACAATAGGGGTTGCTGGGGTCGCACCTGCGACCGGGCCTGTCACTCCAGGGGCCCGTCCGCCCCCTGTTACCTCCCCCGCCCGGGCCGGCGCCCGCAACATGGTGAGGTCTGTGCCTTCTTCGGCACAGGCTTTTAACTGCTGAGCTCCCTCGTCAGCTCTTTAGTAAAGCAGAGCGCTAGGAAATGACATCATGTCCATGTCATCATCTCCATTACATCATCTCCCAGCGCTCTGCATTAATGAAGAGAAGACCGCACGGGAGCTCCAGCAGCTACAGGTCTGTGCAGAAGGAGGAGCGGAACTCTCCTGCCACACCGCTGGACCGCCAGGGAGGAGGTAGGAAATGGACGGAGGGGGCTCAATGTGAGGGCAATATGGAGCTTATGGGGGGGAAATGTGAGGGTAATATGGAGCTGATGGGGGGGCAATGTGGGGGCAATATGGAGTTGATGGGGGCAATGTGAGTGATGGGGGGGCAATGTGAGGGCAATGTGGAGATGATGGGGGCAATATGGAGCTGATGGGGGGTAATGTGAGGGCAATATGGAGATGATAGGGGCAATATGGAGCTGATGGGGGGTAATGTGAGGGCAATGTGGAGATGATGGGGTAATATGGAGATGATAGGGGGCAATGTGGAGATGATGGGGGAAATATGGAGCTGATGGGGGGTAATGAGAGGGCAATGTGGAGATGATGGGGTAATATGGAGATGATAGGGGGCAATGTGAGGGCAATGTGGAGATGAGGGGGGCAATGTGGAGGTGTCCAGTGGAGATGGCCAATGGGGGGGTCAATGTGGTTGGGGGGCGTATGGCAACCTTTGCACCAAGGCCCGGTGGCTTCTAGTTACACCTCTGGTGGCAGTTAATTATTGGTAATTGAATCCTTTTTAATTTGTTTATTAATGATCTAGAAGTGGGAATTGAAAGTAGCATCTCAATCTTTACTGATGACACCAAGCTGTGTAAGGAAATACATACAGAGCTGGATGATTTTTCTCTGCAGAAGGATTTAGATAAACTGAGTGAATGGGCAGAAAAGTGGCAGATGACATTTAATGTACATAAATATAAGGTTATGCATTTGGGCTGTAGAAACAAACTTGCTACATATACTCTAAATGGGAAACAACTTTGGAAATCCTCATTAGAGAAAGATTTAGGAGAACTGATAGACAATAGTCTTCACAGCAGTGTGCAGAGTCACTCAGCTGCTGCAAGAGCAAATAGAGTACTAGCCTGTATAAAAAGAGGTGTAGAAGCAAGGGATGCTAATATTATCCTACCCCTGTATAAATCCTTGGTTAGGCCTCATCTAGAATATGGAGTACAATTTTGGGTGCCATTTCTTAAAAATACATTATTGAACTTGAGAAAGTGCAGAGGCGTGCAACAAAACTGATAAAGGGATTGGAGGATCTGAGTTATAAAGAGAGACTAGCCAAACTGGGTTTGTTTACATTAGAGAAGAGACATCTAAGGGGTGATATGATCACCATTTACATATATATTCAAGGTCCATAAAAATAACTATCCAATGAATTATTTACTCAAAGAGCTGAGCTAAGAATGAGAGGACTAAATGAAAGGAGCTTTTAACTAAAACAAAGACAGGGTGTTTTACACTAAGGGTGGTAAAGCTATGGAATTTTCTGCCTCGGGATGTAGTGCTTGTAGATGTAACTGCTTTCAAAAAAACAATTGATACCTATCTA
>CM074724.1:398086666-398128025 GCA_037306005.1 Rhinophrynus dorsalis | reverse complement strand
GTGCAGAGCACAGTCATATAGTACAGAGCACAGTAATGTAATATAGTGCAGAGCACAGTCATATAGTGCAGAGCACAGTAATGTAATATAGTGCAGAGCACAGTAATGTAATATAGTGCAGAGCACAGTAATGTAATATAGTGCAGAGCACAGTCATATAGTGCAGAGCACAGTAATGTAATATAGTGTAGAGCACAGTAATGTAATATAGTGCAGAGCACAGACATATAGTGCAGAGCACAGTAATGTAATATAGTGCAGAACACAGTCATATAGTGCAGAGCACAGTAATGTAATATAGTACAGAGCACAGTAATATAGTGCAGAGCACAGTAATGTAATATAGTGCAGAGCACAGTAATGTAATATAGTGCAGAGCACAGTAATGTAATATAGTACAGAGCACAGTCATATAGTGCAGAGCACAGACATATAGTGTAGAGCACAGTAATGTAATATAGTGCAGAGCACAGTAATGTAATATAGTACAGAGCACAGTCATATAGTGCAGAGCACAGACATATAGTGAAGAGCACAGTAATGTAATATAGTGCAGAGCACAGTAATGTAATATAGTGCAGAGCACAGTAATGTAATATAGTGCAGAACACAGTCATATAGTGCAGAGCACAGTAATGTAATATAGTGCAGAGCACAGTAATGTAATATAGTGTAGAGCATAGTAATGTAATATAGTGCAGAGCACAGTAATGTAATATAGTGCAGAGCACAGACATATAGTACAGAGTACAGTAATGTAATATATTGCAGAGGACAGACATATAGTACAGAGCACAGTAATGTAATATAGTGCAGAGCACAGTAATATAGTGCAGAGCACAGTAATGTAATATAGTGCAGAGCATAGTAATGTAATATAGTGCAGAGCACAGTAATGCAATATAGTGCAGAGCACAGTCATATAGTGCAGAGCACAGTAATGTAATATAGTGCAGAGCACAGTAATGTAATATATTGCAGAGCACAGTAATGTAATATAGTGCAGAGCACAGTAATATAGTACAGAGCACAGTAATGTAATATAGTGCAGAGCACACATATATAGTACAGAGTACAGTAATGTAATATAGTGTAGAGCACAGTAATGTAATATAGTGCAGAGCACAGTAATATAGTACAGAGCACAGTAATGTAATATAGTGCAGAGCACAGTAATATAGTGCAGAGCACAGTAATGTAATATAGTGCAGAGCACAGTAATGTAATATAGTGTAGAGCACAGTAATGTAATATAGTACAGAGCACAGTAATGTAATATAGTGCAGAGCATAGTAATGTAATATAGTGCAGAGCACAGTAATGTAATATAGTGTAGAGCACAGTCATATAGTGCAGAGCACAGTAATGTAATATAGTGTAGAGTACAGTAATGTAATATAGTGTAGAGCACAGTCATATAGTGCAGAGCATAGTAATGTAATATAGTGTAGAGTACAGTAATGTAATATAGTGCAGAGCACAGTAATGTAATATAGTGCAGAGCACAGTCATATAGTACAGAGCACAGTAATGTAATATAGTGCAGAGCACAGACATATAGTGCAGAGCACAGTAATGTAATATAGTGCAGAGCACAGTCATATAGTGCAGAGCACAGTAATGTAATATAGTGCAGAGCACAGTCATATAGTGCAGAGCACAGTAATGTAATATAGTGCAGAGCACAGTAATGTAATATAGTGCAGAACACAGTAATGTAATATAGTGCAGAGCACAGTAATGTAATATAGTACAGAGCACAGTCATATAGTGCAGAGCACAGTAATGTAATATAGTGCAGAGCACAGTCATATAGTACAGAGCACAGTAATGTAATATAGTGCAGAGCACAGACATATAGTGCAGAGCACAGTAATGTAATATAGTGCAGAGCACAGTCATATAGTACAGAGCACAGTAATGTAATATAGTACAGAGCACAGTCATATAGTGCAGAGCACAGTAATGTTATATAGTGCAGAGCACAGTAATGTAATATAGTGCAGAGCACAGTAATGTTAGTGCAGAGCACAGACATATAGTGCAGAGCACAGTAATGTAATATAGTGCAGAGCACAGTCATATAGTGCAGAGCACAGTAATGTAATATAGTGCAGAGCACAGTAATGTAATATAGTGTAGAGCACAGTCATATAGTGCAGAGCATAGTAATGTAATATAGTAGCTAGAGTACAGTAATGTAATATAGTGCAGAGCACAGTAATGTAATATAGTGCAGAGCACAGTCCATATAGTACACGAGCACAGTAATGTAATATAGTGCAGAGCACAGACATATAGTGCAGAGCACAGTAATGTAATATAGTGCAGAGCACAGTCATATAGTGCAGAGCACAGTAATGTAATATAGTGCAGAGCACAGTCATATAGTGCAGAGCACAGTAATGTAATATAGTGCAGAGCACAGTAATGTAATATAGTGCAGAGCACAGTAATGTAATATAGTGCAGAACACAGTAATGTAATATAGTGCAGAGCACAGTAATGTAATATAGTACAGAGCACAGTCATATAGTGCAGAGCACAGTAATGTAATATAGTGCAGAGCACAGTCATATAGTACAGAGCACAGTAATGTAATATAGTGCAGAGCACAGACATATAGTGCAGAGCACAGTAATGTAATATAGTGCAGAGCACAGTCATATAGTACAGAGCACAGTAATGTAATATAGTACAGAGCACAGTCATATAGTGCAGAGCACAGTAATGTTATATAGTGCAGAGCACAGTAATGTAATATAGTGCAGATCACAGTAATGTAATATAGTGCAGAGCACAGACATATAGTGCAGAGCACAGTAATGTAATATAGTGCAGAGCACAGTCATATAGTGCAGAGCACAGTAATGTAATATAGTGCAGAGCACAGTGATATAGTACAGAGCACAGTAATGTAATATAGTGCAGAGCACAGACATATAGTGCAGAGCACAGTAATGTAATATAGTGCAGAGCACAGTCATATAGTGCAGAGCACAGTAATGTAATATAGTGCAGAGCACAGTCATATAGTGCAGAGCACAGTAATGTAATATAGTGCAGAGCACAGTAATGTAATATAGTGCAGAACACAGTAATGTAATATAGTGCAGAGCACAGTAATGTAATATAGTACAGAGCACAGTCATATAGTGCAGAGCACAGTAATGTAATATAGTGCAGAGCACAGTCAAATAGTACAGAGCACAGTAATGTAATATAGTGCAGAGCACAGACATATAGTGCAGAGCACAGTAATGTAATATAGTGCAGAGCACAGTCATATAGTACAGAGCACAGTAATGTAATATAGTACAGAGCACAGTCATATAGTGCAGAGCACAGTAATGTTATATAGTGCAGAGCACAGTAATGTAATATAGTGCAGAGCACAGTAATGTAATATAGTGCAGAGCACAGACATATAGTGCAGAGCACAGTAATGTAATATAGTGCAGAGCACAGTCATATAGTGCAGAGCACAGTAATGTAATATAGTGCAGAGCACAGTCATATAGTGCAGAGCACAGTAATATAATATAGTGCAGAGCACAGTCATATAGTGCAGAGCACAGTAATGTAACATAGTGCAGAGCACAGACATATAGTGCAGAGCACAGTAATGTAATATAGTGCAGAGCACAGTCATATAGTGCAGAGCACAGACATATAGTGCAGAGCACAGTAATGTAATATAGTGCAGAGCACAGTCATATAGTGCAGAGCACAGTAATGTAATATAGTGCAGAGCACAGTAATATAGTGCAGAGCACAGTAATGTAATATAGTGCAGAGCACAGTCATATAGTGCAGAGCACAGACATATAGTGCAGAGCACAGTAATGTAATATAGTGCAGAGCACAGTCATATAGTGCAGAGCACAGTAATGTAATATAGTGCAGAGCACAGTAATATAGTGCAGAGCACAGTAATGTAATATAGTGCAGAACACAGTCATATAGTGCAGAGTACAGTAATGTAATATAGTGCAGAGCACAGTAATGTAATATAGTGCAGAGCACAGTAATGTAATATAGTGCAGAGCACAGTCATATAGTGCAGAGCACAGTAATGTAATATAGTGCAGAACACAGTAATGTAATATAGTGTAGAGCATAGTAATGTAATATAGTGCAGAGTACAGTAATGTAATATAGTGCAGAACACAGTAATGTAATATAGTGCAGAGCACAGTAATGTAATATAGTGCAGAGCACAGTCATATAGTGCAGAGCACAGTATGTAATATAGTGCAGAACACAGTCTTATAGTGCAGAGCACAGTAATGTAATATAGTGCAGAACACAGTCATATAGTGCAGAGCACAGTAATGTAATATGTGCAAAATGGTGGCAACCCTTTTATCACTATCGGGACTGGAAATAACACCTCGTAATTATAGTCAGACTTACCTTACTATGGCCAAAGAATCCTTATGGCCCCTATGAACCAGTTCTGTGTGGACTGGTTCAAAAATACAAATCTTTATTTAGACCTGGATATCACATTCTTTGTTGTTGGACTCAAGAACACAAAACTCCTCCTGCTTTTTGTGTTCTTTGTAAGGAGCTAGATTTAAGTAGGAGGAGTTTAGTGCACTGGAGTCTGGTAACAGAAAATCATGTCTGCCTCAAGAGTGGTATCCAGTGCGATACCCCATGGCACTCAAAGGGTCAGTGGGCAGGACTAATTACATTCTGGGCAAAGGAAGCATTTCACACAGTATTGATTCAAAAGCGCCATTAGGATATTCTGACCAGATTAAGGTAAGTGGCCAGCAATGGAGTAACAATAGGGGTTGCTGGGGTCGCACCTGCGACCGGGCCTGTCACTCCAGGGGCCCGTCCGCCCCCTGTTACCTCCCCCCCCCGGGCTGGCGCCCGCAACATGGTGAGGTCTGTGCCTTCTTCGGCACAGGCTTTTAACTGCTGAGCTCCCTCGTCAGCTCTTTAGTAAAGCAGAGCGCTAGGAAATGACATCATGTCCATGTCATCATCTCCATTACATCATCTCCCAGCGCTCTGCATTAATGAAGAGAAGACCGCACGGGAGCTCCAGCAGCTACAGGTCTGTGCAGAAGGAGGAGCGGAACTCTCCTGCCACACCGCTGGACCGCCAGGGAGGAGGTAGGAAATGGACGGAGGGGGCTCAATGTGAGGGCAATATGGAGCTTATGGGGGGGAAATGTGAGGGTAATATGGAGCTGATGGGGGGGCAATGTGGGGGCAATATGGAGTTGATGGGGGCAATGTGAGTGATGGGGGGGCAATGTGAGGGCAATGTGGAGATGATGGGGGCAATATGGAGCTGATGGGGGGTAATGTGAGGGCAATATGGAGATGATAGGGGCAATATGGAGCTGATGGGGGGTAATGTGAGGGCAATGTGGAGATGATGGGGTAATATGGAGATGATAGGGGGCAATGTGGAGATGATGGGGGAAATATGGAGCTGATGGGGGGTAATGAGAGGGCAATGTGGAGATGATGGGGTAATATGGAGATGATAGGGGGCAATGTGAGGGCAATGTGGAGATGAGGGGGGCAATGTGGAGGTGTCCAGTGGAGATGGCCAATGGGGGGGTCAATGTGGTTGGGGGGCGTATGGCAACCTTTGCACCAAGGCCCGGTGGCTTCTAGTTACACCTCTGGTGGCAGTTAATTATTGGTAATTGAATCCTTTTTAATTTGTTTATTAATGATCTAGAAGTGGGAATTGAAAGTAGCATCTCAATCTTTACTGATGACACCAAGCTGTGTAAGGAAATACATACAGAGCTGGATGATTTTTCTCTGCAGAAGGATTTAGATAAACTGAGTGAATGGGCAGAAAAGTGGCAGATGACATTTAATGTACATAAATATAAGGTTATGCATTTGGGCTGTAGAAACAAACTTGCTACATATACTCTAAATGGGAAACAACTTTGGAAATCCTCATTAGAGAAAGATTTAGGAGAACTGATAGACAATAGTCTTCACAGCAGTGTGCAGAGTCACTCAGCTGCTGCAAGAGCAAATAGAGTACTAGCCTGTATAAAAAGAGGTGTAGAAGCAAGGGATGCTAATATTATCCTACCCCTGTATAAATCCTTGGTTAGGCCTCATCTAGAATATGGAGTACAATTTTGGGTGCCATTTCTTAAAAATACATTATTGAACTTGAGAAAGTGCAGAGGCGTGCAACAAAACTGATAAAGGGATTGGAGGATCTGAGTTATAAAGAGAGACTAGCCAAACTGGGTTTGTTTACATTAGAGAAGAGACATCTAAGGGGTGATATGATCACCATTTACATATATATTCAAGGTCCATAAAAATAACTATCCAATGAATTATTTACTCAAAGAGCTGAGCTAAGAATGAGAGGACTAAATGAAAGGAGCTTTTAACTAAAACAAAGACAGGGTGTTTTACACTAAGGGTGGTAAAGCTATGGAATTTTCTGCCTCGGGATGTAGTGCTTGTAGATGTAACTGCTTTCAAAAAAACAATTGATACCTATCTAGCACAGAACAATATTGAGAATTATGACAGATGGCTTCAAAGCAGATAGGTTGTTGATCCGGGTAAATATCAGAAGTCAGGAAGGAATTTTATTTATCCCACTTGGTGCTTAAATGGCTTCAATGGTGATTTGTTTTTGTGCCTTCCTCTGGATAAACAGGTGTGATATGGCATGGGATGAACTTGATGGACGTATGTCTTTTTTCAGCCTCATAAACTATGTTACTATGTTACTTAAAAGCAACTTTAGTAATACTGAAAATGCTTTAAAATCACCTATATGTAGTATTAACCATTTTTAATTTAGAAAACTAGTTTTGAGTTATTTAGATGTATACATTATGCTAAAACGGGCATGCCGTGCAGGTATTTCCTACTTATCTTTACATCACCTCCCTCACTCACTGACACTGCTCAACAATACATTACCTACCTCCCCTAGCAGTGACTTCCTGTCTTATCTCTACATTACCTCCTCCACTCACTGACACTGCTCAGCAATGCATTACCCACCTCCCCTAGCACTGACTTCCTGTCTTATCCCTACATTACCTCCCCACTCACTGACACTGCTCCACAATGTATTACCCACCTCCCCTAGCACTGAATTCCTGTCTTATCCCTACATTTCCTCCCCCACTCACTGACACTGCTCAGTAATGTATTGCCCACCTCCCCTAGCACTGACTTCATGTCTTATCCCTACATTAACTCCCCACTCACTGACACTGCTCAGGAATGCATTACCCACCTCCCCTAGCACTGACTTCCTATCTTATCCCTACATTACCTCCCCCACTCACTGACACTGCTCAGCAATGCATTACCCACCTTCCCTAGCACTGACTTCCTGTCTTATCCCTACATTACCTCCCCACTCACTGACACTGCTCAGCAACACATTGTCCACCTCCCCTATCACTGACTTCGTGCCTTATCCCTACATTACCTCCCCACTCACTGACACTGCTCAGTAATGTATTACCCACCTCCACTAGCACTGACTTCCTGTCTTATCCCTACATTACCTCCCCCACTCACTGACACTGCTCAGCAATGCATTACCCACCTCTCCTAGCACTGACTTCCTGTCTTATCCCTACATTACCTCCTCACTCACTGACACTGCTCAGCAATGCATTACCCACCTCCCCTAGTACTGACTTCCTGTCTTATCCCTGCATTACCTCCCCCACTCACTGACACTGCTCAGCAATGCATTACCCACCTCCCCTAGTACTGACTTCCTATTTTATCCCTACATTACCTCCCCCACTCACTGACACTGCTCAGCAATGCATTACCCACCTCTCCTAGCACTGACTTCCTGTCTTATCCCTACCTCCCCACTCACTGACACTGCTCAGCAATGTGTTACCCACCTCCCCTAGCACTGACTTTCTGTCTTATCCCTACATTACCTACCCACTCACTGACATTGCTACTTAATGCATTACCCACCTCCCCTAGCACTGACTTCATGTCTTATCCCTACATTACCTCCCCACTCACTGACACTGCTCAGGAATGCATTGTCCACATCCTCTAGCACTGACTTCCTGTCTTATCCCTACATTACCTCCCCACTCACTGACACTGCTCAGCATTGCAATACCCACCTCCCCTAGCACGGACTTCCTGTCTTATCCAATCATTACTTACCCCACTCACTGACACTGCTTAACAATACATTGCCCACCTCCCCTAGCACTGACTTCCTGTCTTATCCCTACATTACCTCCCCACTGACTGAAATGGCTCAGCAATGCATTACCCACCTCCCCTACCACTGACGTCCTGTCTTATCCCTACATTACCTCCCCACTGACTGAAACTGCTCAGCAATGCATTACCCACCTCCCCTATCACTGACTTCGTGCCTTGTCCCTACATTACCTCCCCACTCACTGACACTGCTCAGTAATGTATTACCCACCTCCACTAGTACTGACTTCCTGTCTTATCCCTATATTACCTCCCCCACTCAGTGAAACTGCTCAGTAATGCATTACCCACCTCCCCTAGTACTGTCTTCCTGTCTTATCCCTACATTACCTCCCCACTCACTGACACTGCTAGTTAATGCATTGCCCAGTTCCCTTAGCACTGAATGAATTACATGTCAGTGAGTGGGGAATAATGTAGGGCTGAGACTGAAACCGCCTGCAGTGAATACCTTAATTGCCATCCATAAATATCTCAAAACTAGTTTTCAAAATAAAAAATGATGAATACAACACAGAGGTGGTTTTAAAAGCTTTCACAATCACTAAAGTTGTTTTGGGGTCCATTTAATGAAACTATTTATGAAGCTGTGACATAAATAAATCTGTTGTGACACATCGGTATTGGACCTTTGGTTTAGTTTATAACCCCGCTGTACAGAATAACACAGCTTATTGGTGCTTTATAGGATTATCATAGTCACTGGTCCATGCTGACGTGATTCTGCCAGATAGAAATATTTACAAGCCATTGAGGGGGATCCTAAATCTGTGCTTAGGCCTCACTGACAGAAACAGGTTCAGTGTTTTATGGGCCTTACGTAGGAATCTATTTACTATAAATATGGGAGTCATCGCATGGAGCACAGTGACAGGATTTGCACCTCTGCCTGCATGTAGGCAAACCTCCCAAAGTTTCAAATGGCCAAAGAGGGACACTTGTGTTTTATGTGGTGTTACTGGGGGCGTGAGTGGTGGGCGGGGCATTACCGAGAAGTATTAGGTTATTTCATGATCTACTGACACCTCTTTGTGTAAATGAATAAATGGTGTAAAGATCAAAGTATTTTATTTACACCAACTCATTTATAAACACAGATACTGAGGTTTATACACACCTTAAAGTGAGTTTTATTACTGTGGAGCAATGTGATATACTTATATATACACACCACACAGTCTGATCTCCTAAACACAGGCACATCAGGGTGATACACTTCTATACACACCACACAGTCTGATCTCCTAAACACAGGGACACCAGGGTGATACACTTATATACACACCACACAGTCTGATCTCCTAAACACAGGGACACCGGGGTGATACACTTATATACACACCACACAGTCTGATCTCCTAAACACAGGGATACCAGGTTGATACACTTATATACACACCACACAGTCTGATCTCCTAAACACAGGGACAGCAGGGCGATACACTTATATACACACCACACAGTCTGATCTCCTAAACACAGGGACACCAGGGTGATACACTTTTATACACACCACACAGTCTGATCTCCTAAACACAGGGACACCAGGGTGATACACTTATATACACACCACACAGTCTGATCTCCTAAACACATGGACACCAGGGTGATAAACTTCTATACACACACAACACAGTCTGATCTCCTAAACACAGGGACACCAGGGTGATACACTTATATACACACACACAACACAGTCTGATCTCCTAAACACAGGGACACCAGGGTGATACACTTATATACACATCACACAGTCTGATCTCCTAAACACAGGGACACCAGGGTGATACACTTATATACACACCACACAGTCTGTTCTCCTAAACACAGGGACACCAGTGTGATACGCTTATATACACACCACACAGTCTGATCTCCTAAACACAGGGACACCAGGGTGATACACTTATATACACACCACACAGTCTGATCTCCTAAACACAGGGACACCAGGGTGATACACTTATATACACACCACACAGTGTGATCTCCTAAACACAGGGACACCAGGGTGATACACTTATATACACACCACACAGTGTGATCTCCTAAACACAGGGACACCAGGGTGATACACTTCTATGCACACCACACAGTCTGATCTCCTAAACACAGGGACACCAAGGTGATACACGTATATACACACCACACAGTCTGATCTCCTAAACACAGGGACACCAGGGTGATACACTTCTATACACACCACACAGTCTGATCTCCTAAACACAGGGACACCAGGGTGATACACTTATATACACACCACACAGTGTGATCTCCTAAACACAGGGACACCAGGGAGATACACTTCTATACACACCACACAGTCTGAACTCCTAAACACAGGGACACCAGGGTGATACACTTCTATACACACCACACAGTCTGATCTCCTAAACACAGGGACACCAGGGTGATACACTTATATACATACCACACAGTCTGATCTCCTAAACACAGGGACACAGGGGACTCAGGGGATCTAGAGGAAAGTGAAGCCTAGGCAGGTTGTGGTGGTAGGGGACTCCATTATTAGGAGAACAGATAGGGTAATCTGTGGCTCTGATCGCAGCAACCGAATGGTTTGCTGTCTCCCGGGTGCCCGGGTTTGGCATGTTGCAGACAGGGTGGACAGATTATTGGGAGGGGCTGGAGAGGATCCAGCTGTCTTGGTGCATATTGGTACCAATGACAAAGTAAGAGGAAGGTGGAGAGTCCTAAAAGGTAATTTTAGGGATTTAGGGAGTAAGATTAGGAACTGGACCTCCAAGGTAGTATTCTCAGAGATACTACCTGTGCCATGCGCTACGCCAGAGAGACAGCGGGAGATTAGGGAGCTCAATGCATGGCTGAAGTCTTGGTGTAAGAAGAAGGGCTTTGGATCTTTAGAGCACTGGGCTGATTTTGCTTTGGGGTACAATCTCTATAGTAGGGATGGATTGCACCTGAATGCAAGAGGTTCTCAAATGCTTGGGGAGAGGATGACTAGACGGTTGGAGGAGATTTTAAACTAGGAAGGGGGGGGAGGGGCCAATAAATACTGGGCTAGATTAGTATAGAAAGGAAAGGTGATGCAGTTAATAACCAGGTGGGAGGATCTGGGGGTGGGGTTAGTACAGATGATAGGGAGAAGCCTATAAACCACATTAAAATTAAATCACAAATGGAACACAGCAGTGGCATAAATTGTATGCTTGCAAATGCCAGAAGTTTAACTGGTAAAATAGGGGAACTGGAGCTGGTAGCTGAAATCGAAAACTATGACTTGATAGGCATAACAGAAACATGGTGGGATGACACACATGATTGGTCAATCAATTTGGAGGGCTACATGTTGTTTAGAAAATATAGGTCAAACAAAAGAGGTGTTGGCGTCTGTCTGTATGTCAAACCAGCATTATTGCCTCAATTGCGGGAAGATATATGTGATGACAGTAGTGAACATGTGGAATCCCTGTGGGCTGAAATAGTCACTGGGGGTAAAACTGCCCAGAAAATATTTGTGGGAATTTGTTATAAACCACCAAACACTGGTGACCTTGAAGAATCACAGGTGTTAATGCAAATAGAAAAGGCTTCCCAAATAGGGAGAACTATAATTATGGGAATTTTAATTATACAGAAATAGACTGGAAAAATGGAACAGCTAATTCTGCTAAAAGCAGTAGGTTTCTGAACTTGTTGAATGACAATTTTTTGTCTCAACTAGTGCAGACCTCAACCAGAGGGAATGCGTGTCTGGATCTGGTATTAACTGACAATGAAGAACTTATCTCTAACATCCAAGTAAGGGAGCACTTGGGGAATAGTGACCATAACATGGTATCGTTTGAGATAAATTCAGAAAAGCAATTTGGTATGGGTTCCACCAAAACACTGAATTTTAAAAAGGCCAACTTTAGCAGGTTTAATTCATCCCTTGGTCTCGTTGACTGGGATAGAATATTTTCAGGAAAAAACACAGAAGCTAAGTAGAATGCCTTCAAAATAACATTGCAAGAATACACATATAAATGTATCCCTGTTGGAAACAAATACAAAAGAAGTCAATTAAAACCAATGTGGCTAACCAGTAAAGTAATTCATGAAACAAATGACAGGAAAGCGGCATTTAAACATTATAAAGCTGAGGGATCAGCAGAAGCATTTGCAGAATACAAAAATGTCAATTAAACCTGTAAAAAGGCTATTAAATGAACTAGACTGGAGAATGAAAAAAAATATTGCTAAGGAGAGCAAGAGCAACCCAAAAAAATGTTTAAATACATTAATGGCAAAAAATTGAATGGTGTTAAGGTAGACAAAGCCCCGGGACCAGATGGTGTACACCCACGGGTACTTAAAGAGCTAAGCCTGGGGAGCTACCGCGCCTAGGAGATGGACGCGTGTTGATCTAGCTCCTGAGCATCCAGCTTATAATTTGGCGTATAATTCCCCTAATTGTGAATTTTTTTGTTGGATTCCTCTTCCCACTCTCATCCTGCAGTCTATACGGATGTCTAAAACCCGGTCTCACCGTCAGGGTGGGAGAAGTCAGAAACTGAAATCGGTTCCCGCGCAGGCAGTAGACATTGCCTCCTTACTGCGTCACAACCCCGGAATCTCCAGGACTGGACCAGACGACGCGGAGGTCGGCTCATCCCCTGTGTCTCACACCGCTGGTGTTCCCCAAGAGAACTTACTTGTCACCCAAGACGGGCAAATGGAAGCTGGCACGCCATCGGACTTGGCATCACCTCCTACCAAGGCGGATTTACTTAACCTGGCGGCGGATATTAAGCAGGCCCTGAAAGCTGATATTGCGGACTTGAGGAAGGATTTTCTGAGCCTAGGCCATAGAGTTCACCAGGTGGAGGAATCGGTGGAAGGGCTGAGAGCTCAACTTCTCAATTTGGAACAGATTGTGTCTGACCAGACTGACTCTCTCACAACTTTGCAATATAAAATTGACGACTTAGAAAACAGAGGACGGAGGAACAATGTCCGGATACGGAATGTTCCTGAATCAACCCCAGCTAAGGACTTACCAGCATTTCTACAGAGCCTCTTTGCTCATATGTTGGGGACACCGCCGGACTCTGCTATTCTTCTGGACCGGGCACACAGGGCGCTCAGACCACGGGGCCTCCCTTCCGATCCTCCGAGGGACATAATCTGCCGCTTCCATTACTACGCAGATAAGGAACGCGTGATGGCTAAAGCTAGGGAGATGGATATAATCAAGTATGCTGGTTGTGACCTACAGTTTTATCAGGATATTACTCCCTTTACCCTGCAACAACGAAGGGCGTTGAAACCCCTGGCTGACCATCTGCGTAACCTGCAGATTCGCTATAAATGGGGGTTCCCTTTCCATCTTCAGGTGCAACGGGAGGGCCGCACACATGTCCTGAGGTATCCGGAAGAAGTGGATACCTTTTGCGCGGCCTTGGGGATAGCGGTCCCAGTAGTTCCTCAGGATCGTCCAAAACACCAGGAGGTGCAACTGCAGGCGAACCAGAGGATGCGGTGGCACTTGGTTGGTGAGCCTCTACCGAAGCGACGCCGTAACAAAACCCCTCCTGACCCTCAGCCACAAATGGACGCTACCCCAGCTTGAAGAGTCTCCTATATTACCTAGTGGCTGTTCGTCTTGTCTCTGAGGTTCGACGGTGCTTGTTGCCTGTCCCTCGACTACCAGATTTCACAGCTAGTGGACTCTTTGGACTGTACCTGTTTTCAACTGTTCTGTATTTATCTGGGACTGGTAACGTATACAGGAATTTACAGACTTTAATTTTTCATTATATGCCATTTGGGGTATGGGGGTGGGATGAAGTGGATTTCAATATGTTTTTTGGGCACATGTTTGCTTGACTTTATTTTAGGCAGCTACCTATACATTTTATGTTTCTTGTGTTAGGCCTCCTGTATATTTAGAGGGGGGGATATACCCCTGGGTTACATACCACTTGGGTTATTGTTTGATCTGACTGTGATGATCCCTAGGTGTGTACTCCCCTCTCAGTCCGGTATAGACACTAGTTTCGGTGGACTAAATGCCCTCATGAGTGCATTCATAATTAACGGATCTCCAGGCTTGGCGAGGGCTTGCTTTGTGGACCGGGTCTGATCTGGCTATTTTGCTCTTTCAACCCCCTCTGGCTGCCCGGGATTGACTCTTAGGCGGACTCGGGGGGTGCCCAGCGTTGCTTGGACATCCCTATATGTTCTTTTGCATGGGGAATTATGTTTGTGTTATATATGACTCATGTAGATGCTCTTTTTTGTATGTGTTACTGTTCGTTAATGGATAACTCTCTCAATATTTTGTTTCTTAGTATCACGTTCATCTGGTTGTCATATTGCAAGTGCCCTTTGGGCTATGGCTCGCTCTCCAGGCCCTTGGGCCCTTGTCGCTTACACCTCCTGAGACGCTCCTTGGTGGTTTCTGGGGTGGCGCCTCAGGACGCGACTTATTCTGCTACTTGGGAATGTTGTGTTACTAATGTGTTATTTTCTTATTCTGATATTGATGATCACTGTGGGCATAACTGCTTTACTCTTCTCCCTTTGTTTTCCTCCTCTCCTTTTGTCTCCCTCTTTCCTTCTTCCCGTTCCCTGGACTTGACTCCCCTGTTCTCCTTTCAACTCCCTCCCTTTCCACTCCCCATCCCTCCCTTTTCTCTTTCCCGTCCTTTCTCGTCACCTCCCTTCTCCCTCTCCCCCCCTCTTTTTTTTTTTTTTTTCTCCCCCTCTCTTTCCTTGGGACCACCTGTGCAACTTTTGCTCCTGCGCAGCTCATTCCCTGTAGATAATCATGGCTGACCTTAATTTCCTGTCATACAACGTCAAGGGTTTGAACAGTCCATATAAACGCTCTATGATTTTTCGGGAACTTTCCCGCCTAAAGTCACAG
Source organism: Rhinophrynus dorsalis (assembly GCA_037306005.1). Taxonomy (NCBI): domain Eukaryota; kingdom Metazoa; phylum Chordata; class Amphibia; order Anura; family Rhinophrynidae; genus Rhinophrynus; species Rhinophrynus dorsalis. Next base: position 398,112,895 of record CM074724.1, on the reverse strand, counting down.
ATTGTATTTCTGCAGGAGACCCATCTTGCTCGTGGTCGACATCCTCCATTATCTTCTTCACACTTTCATACTGTGTGGCTTGCCTCTTCGGCAGAGAAGACTAAAGGTGTAGCAATCTTGATTCATAAGTCCCTGCCATGGACTCTGCTGGATACTGTGGTGGATCCGGAAGGGCGTTACTTGTTTGTCAAAGGTATGATGGGTGATAACATTTTTACCCTGGCTAATGTCTATTGCCCAAATTCGGGCCAGTTGCCCTTTCTGAGGCGAATTCTGGAAATCCTGGACTCTTTTCAGGCGGGCACCATTGTGTTTGGGGGTGACTTTAATGTTCCCCTCAATCCTGCAGTGGATTGTTCCTCTGGGACATCGTCGCTCAGGTATTCTCTGCTGCGGTCTATTAACTCTTTGCTCTCTGCTAGTAACTTACTGGATTCTTGGCGTACTTTACATCCTTCAGATAGGGACTATTCCTTTTACTCGGCAGTACATAAGTCTTATTCTAGGATCGATTACCTCTTTATTGATCGTTTCCATCTCGACTTTTTGACATCTGCGTCTATTGGATCTCAGACTTTATCGGATCATTCCCCTATCTCTATAACCCTTGCTTTGAGTCCACGTGAGAAGGCTAACACCTCTTGGAGGCTTAATGATTCTTTGCTCAATGACCCTTCGGCGGTGGCTCTTATAAAATCGGAAATTTCTCATTTTCTGATGGATAATATGACTCCCGACGTCCCATTGCCTATCATTTGGGAATCCTACAAGTGTGTCATTAGGGGGCATCTTATTAAATTGTGCGCCTTTAAGAAACGTGAAAGGACTAAGCGTATTGATCACCTCTTGGCCACCATCCGTGCTTTAGAGAGTCGACACAAATTGCTGCAGTCTCCGTTGCTCTTAAAGGAATTGTCACAGGCACGTGCTGACCTGCATAGTCTCCTACAGGCCCAATGCATTAAGTCACATATGTGGTTTAAGTATCAAAATTACTTGAGGGGTAATAAATCTGGGAAATTACTGGCTAAGCTCGTTAAGATGAAGAGGGATCAGATGTTCATTTCCCAAATACGCCGTGATGGGAACTCTTTAGCCTCCAGGACTGCGGACATTCTTGAGGAATTTCGACTTTACTATGCATCTTTGTACAATTTGGGTGCTTCGAGGGTCGACGCGTCGGCTGAACCTTCATCTGTAATCGCTGACTTTTTGCGCAAAGCCAACCTACCGAGACTTCCAGCGGAGGATGCTCAAACACTTGATCTTCCGTTCACCAAGATCGAGCTTGAGGATGCCCTTAACTCGACGCCGCTGGCCAAGAGCCCAGGACCCGATGGTTATCCGGCTTCATATTATAAAACTTTCAAGGACACTCTGCTGTCATTTATGCTGGACACCTTTAATACTATTCGGTTGGGGGCTTCATGGCCCACTCAGTCTCTGGAGTCTCACATTACGGTCTTACACAAGCCAGGCAAAGATCCTCTTCATTGTAGCAGCTATAGGCCCATCTCCCTCCTTAATGTTGATCTAAAGCTTTTTGCGAAATTATTAGCAAGGAGATTGCAGCAATTCTTGCCTTCCTTGATCCACGTGGACCAGGCAGGGTTTGTGTCTGGACGATTAGTGAGGGACAATACCATCAAGGCGATAACTCTCTTACATCATGCTCAGAAGGTTGGCAGGGCTACGGTATTTCTATCCTTAGATGCCGAAAAGGCCTTTGATAGAGTTCAGTGGCCTTACATGAAGGCGGTCCTGGAGTGGATTGATTTGGGCCCTAATTTTCTATCCTCTATCCTATCCTTATATGCTGCCCCTACCGCACGGGTAAAGGCCAATGGAGCGTTATCCTCAGGGTTCTCTATCTCAAATGTGACTAGGCAAGGTTGTCCGCTCTCTCCACTTATTTTTGTACTGACATTGGAACCCTTGCTAGCACTTATTAGATCTGATCCCTTAATCAATGGTATTTTGGTTGGCTCTGAGGAATTTCATCTGGCGGCATTTGCAGACGACATCCTGCTGTTCCTTACTAATCCAACTTCCTCACTTTCTAGGTTGACTGATCTTCTGTCTCACTTTGCTACATTTTCGGGGTTCAAGATTAATCTGACTAAATTAGTTATTAGGCATACATGTTCCATTTGCAGATAAGGTAGAAATTGAGGGGTCCCTTCCGTTTCGATGGGCGACCAACTCTATTAAATACCTCGGTATCCTCCTAACTCCCTCTTTAGATGAAATCATTCAACTAAATTTTTCCTCGCTACTCTCCTCCTTGAAGCAGGATTTTCTTAGATGGAATTCTCTCTATGTTTCATGGATAGGGAGGACTCATCTGGTCAAAATGATAATACTGCCTAAACTATTGTACTTGTTTCAGACCATCCCTTTAAGAATTTCATCTTCTTTGCTCAAAGAGATGCAGTCATTGATTCTCTCCTTTGTCTGGAGATATAGGAGGCCCCGTCTACCACGCTCGCTGCTGTTTCAGCCTGCGTCCCGTGGTGGATTAAGCGTTCCAGACATGTCTTTGTATTACACAGCCTGTCATACGGCTGTTTTGTTTGTTCTGGGTCGTGGATCCGCACGGCAGGCTGGCTGGATCTCGGTCCTACAGCAATCATTTCCTGAGGTTACTCTTGACCAACTTATCTGGTGTAGGAAAAGTGATATCCCTAGGGGCTGTTTGGAACACCCGATCCTTGGCCATCTTTTAGTATTTTGGCACCGTCTCAACGCCCAACGAGCCCTGGCCCCTTTCCCATCCCCTCATCTCTCTTTTCTAGGTAATCCTAGCTTCCCACCTGGGCTATCCCCTGGGACATTCTCTAAGTGGTCTTCTGTGGGATTGCATACTGTAAATTCCTTTCTTTCTGATTCTGATTTCTCATCTTTCCAGGTTCTTTGCGAAACCCATTCTTTACCAGCGTCGGAATGGTGGCGGTATATTCAGATACGCAACTTTCTGGGTAAGCACTTCAAAAGGGTGCCTCTCACAGACTGCCTCACTCCCTTTGAAAAATCCTTTGCCAAAGATAAGTTTATTTCTAGGGCTATATCACGCATTTATAACTTCCTCCTGCTTCCCCGTCGTCGGGTTAGATGGGCTTTCCAGGTGGCCTGGGAGAGGGACTTAAACTGCATAATATCTAGTGATGTTTGGAAATCATCAATCTCCCTTACGTCCTCGATGTTAACAAGTACGTCTCCCAGGGAAATCAACTACAAAATCTTAACGAGATGGTACATGACCCCTCAAAAAATTGCACGCTTTTATCCTTCAGTCTCCGGAGAATGCTGGAGATGTCGGCTACATCAGGGCACGATGGGTCATATATGGTGGTTTTGCCCAGCCATTAGCAAATATTGGACAGAGATTTTTACAGAACTAAATCAGCTTTTCCCGCATTGCCCTCCTCCTTCACCGGAAATGGTTTTGTTGAACATTCTGCCCACCTCAGCTAGATCAGCTCGGTTGCCTAAGTACCAATGGTTACTAGCGATCACGATTGCAAAAGCTTGTATTCCTTTGCATTGGAGATCTGAACACCCCCCCACGCTGGCGGAATGGAAAGGCAAATTGAAAGCCATCTTTGATATTGAACGTTATCATGCCGCCTGTGTGGGTAGGCTGGAATCGTTTTCCCTCCAGTGGGCTAGGTGGACTGTCTACTTTGGTGTGGCGGCGTCGCAGGTTTAGCAGTTGTGATCAATCTTGGTCCCAGGAATTCCTTTCCCCTCCCATATTTTTTTTTTTTTTTCTCTCTCTCTCTCTCGTCCCCCTTCTTATTCTTTCCCGCTTTCCCCTTTCTCTCTACATTCTACTAGGAAATTTGAGTAGTATTATTTGTCTGTCAGTTCAGATATGGCTCATTTGAGATGTCTTATAATGTCCTGAGTGTTCAGTCTGCTACTGTAACTGTAAGTTTGTCCTTCTTTGTAACATTCCCTATTTGATTCATATGTGAATTTTCCACTGTGCATTGTATTTTGTATGTTTTTCGAATTCAATAAAGCTTTTGGAAAAGGTAAAAAAAAAAAAAAAAAAAAAAAAGACAAAGACAATGATCCTAAACATACAAGCAGGTGTACAAAACAAGGGCTGCAAAAGAGGATATTACACATTTTGCAATGACCTAATCAATTTCTGAACCTAAATCCCATAAAAAAATTGTGACAGGACCTGAAGCGAGATGTCCATTCAAGTAAGCACTCAAATGTCACCAAGTAAAAGAAACTCTGTAAAGAAGAATGGTTCAAGTTGTAGGTATGCTACCAGGTACTGGATCTACATGTAGACCTACTTTTTCACACACTGAATATTAAATCAGTTGTGCATAAATAAATGTTGACAAAACATCAAAAAAAAAAAAAAAAAAAAAAAAAAAAAGAGCTAAGCCTGGCCCTGGACAGACCGTTATATTTGATTTTCAGGACTTCTTTTATTTCAGGTATGGTACCCATGGATTGGCGTAAAGCAGATGTGGTGCCCATATTTAAAAAGGGATCAAAGTCACAACCAGGAAATTACAGACCCGTAAGCTTGACATCTATGGTAGGGAAGCTGTTTGAAGGGTTGCTAAGGGAATATATTCAAGAATTCACCTTGAACAGGAATATCATTAGCAGGAGCCAACATGGCTTTGTGAAATACAGGTCTTGTCAAACTAACATGATCGCATTTTATGAAACAGTGAGTAATAATATAGATAAGGGAGCGGCGGTTGATGTGATCTATTTAGCCGTTTCCAAGGCATTTGATACAGTTCCACACAAGAGGTTACTGTACAAATTGAATGAAATACGCCTAGGGGAATATATTTGTGTGTGGATTGGAAATTGGCTGAAAGACAGAATGCAAAGAGTGGTAGTAAATGGCAAGTTCTCCAGTTGGATAAACGTGATAAGTGGAGTACCTCAGGGATCTGTCCTGGGTCCTCTTCTTTTTAATTTGTTTATTAATGACCTCCCAGAGGGCATAGGGAGCCATGTATCAGTGTTTGCCGATGACACAAAGTTAAGTAAGGTAATAAAGTCTGAACTGGATGTGTCTTCATTACAAGAGGAATTGGGCAAATTGAGTAACTGGGCAGGCAAGTGGCAAATGAGATTCAATAAAGACAAGTGTAAAGTTATGCATTTTGGGTATAATAATAAAAAATGCAACATATAGTTTAAATGGTGTTTCTCTGGGGAAATCTACTAATGAAAAGGATTTGGGAGTAATGGTAGACAATAGACTTAGCAGTAGTATGCAGTGCCAGCTGGCAGCTGCAAAGGCCAATAAGATATTGGCATGTATTAAAAGGTGTATTGACTCAAGGGAGGAAGATATAATTATGCCTCTTTACAGGTCCATGGCAAGACCCCACCTAGAATATGCTGTTCAATTCTGGGCGCCCTTTCTGAAAAAGGACATTATGGAACTAGAGAGAGTGCAGAGGAGGGCTACAAAACTAGTAAGGGGAATGGAAAGTTTTAGTTATGAAGAAAGGCTATAGAAGTTAAACTTGTACACACTAGAGAAACGGCGTCTTAGAGGGGATATGATAACACTATATAAATATGTTCAGGGCCCATACAAAGGGCTCTCCAAAGACCTGTTCATTAACAGAACAGTACAAAGGACAAGGGGGTCACCCGCTTAGACTTGAGGAAAGGAGATTTCATCTACAGCAGCGGAAGGGTTTCTTTACAGTAAGGACAATAAAGGTATGGAATTCACTGCCTGAGGAGGTGGTGCTATCGAATACATTAGATGCCTTTAAAAAGGGCCTGTCTACTTATTTAAAAGAGCATAACATAGAGGGCTATGTACATTAGTATTGGGATTAATAATTAGGGCTTGTTGATCCAAGGAGAAATCTGATTGCCATTTGGAATCAAGAAGGAATTCCCCCCCCATTCAAGGCAGAATTTTAAATTGCTATATTGAGGGTTTTTTTTTGCCTTCTTTTGGATCAATGATGGTAAACAGAATAGGAAAAGGGCTTAACTAGATGGACGCAAGTCTTTTTTCAACCTAAATTACTATGTTACTATGTTATATACACGCCACACAATCTGATTTCCTAAACACAGGGACACAGGGTGGGAAAGAAGGACAAAGGGATTTGGGTCTCAAAGAGGAGCTTGGGAGGTACATACCTTTAATAGCTCCTAAAGAGGGACACTTGGTAGTTACAAACCACAAATATCTCTTAAAATGGGACACTTGGGAGGTACAGACCCCTAATATCTCCTAAAAAGGGACACTTGGGAGGTATGGACCCCTAATATCTCCTAAAGAGGGACTCTTGGGAGGTATGGACCCCTAATATCTCCTAAAGAGGGACACTTGGGAGGTATAGACCCCTAATATGTCCTAAAGAGGGACACTTGGGAGGTACGGACCCTAATATCTTCTAAAGAAGGACACTTGGGAGGTATGGACCCCTAATATCTCCTAAAGAGGGACACTTGGGAGGTATGGACCCTAATATCTCCTAAAGAGGGACACTTGGGAGGTATGGACCCTAATATCTCCTAAAGAGGGACACTTGGCAGGTACGGACCCCTAATATCTCCTAAAGAGGGACAGTTGGGAGGTATAGACCCCTAATATATCCTAAGGAGGGACTTGGGTGGTATGGACCCTAATATCTCCTAAAGAAGGACACTTGGGAGGTACGGACCCCTAATATCTCTTAAGGAGGGACACTTGGGAGGTATGGACCCTAATATCTCCTAAAGAGGGACACTTGGGTGGTATGGGCCCTAATATCTCCTAAAGAGGGACACTTGGGAGGCATAAACCTCTAATATCTCCTAAAGAGGGACAGTTGTGAGGTATGGACCTCTAATATCTCCTAAAGAGGGACAGTTGTGAGGTATAATGGCAACAAAATGAATTGTATGTTGGTGAATACAAGAAATATGGTGTGCAAAATAGGACAGCTGGAATTGCTAGTGTTTAATGAGCGTTTGGACATAAGTAGTATTTTTTCAGAAGACTGGAATCAAGGTAGTCCAAGTCAGAAGTCAGGTCAGTGAAGACATTTGCTTAGATTGAGTGCGCAGGATAACTCTCAGAAATAACACAGCTCAAACCAGAGTGTAGATGTATCTGCACAGGCAACTGCAGAATGGGAACTGGCCTCTTAACCATTTCTGTGCCAGAGGGGTGTGTGATGGATTTCATACCCCGTAGAATTCAAAGGGTCAAAACGAATAAGTGTGCCAAGATGTGCAGGGAGAGTGAAATCCAAAAATGCTAAAAAGATGCATTCAAAAGTTGCTAGGAGGCTCACAAGAGAGCTCACTCAAACCTCCAAACTCTCCACCCCTTCACTGCTTGTGTCCTTTGCTCCTCTTGTCTTGCTCAGATACCGCACGCTGCACTCAGGTCCCTCCAGGGCGGATTTACATCTCAGGAGCCTGTAGGCACAGAAAGCTGAAGCGCCCCCCCCCCCGCCAAAAAAAAAAAAAAAAGTTCAAAAAGTTTTGACTGAAATATTTTTCGATTAATCGGATAAAAAAAATGCTAATTTTTCATTATTTAAACTGATTTAATGAACAGTGTTAAAAACAAACAGCAGAATAAAAAACTTAACACATTAACATGTGTCATTGTTATTATTTTACTATGGGGTCTATGCACCTCTTTCTCCCCCCTTGTACTTCTCTCTCTCCCCCTTGTGCCTCTACTTCTCCCCCCTTGTACTTCTCTCCCCCCCTTGTGCCTCTATTTCTCCCCCCTTGTACTTCTCTACCCCCCTTGTGCCTCTCTCCCCCATGTACCTCTTTCTCCCCCATGTACTTCTCTCTCCCCCTTGTGCCTCTTTCACCCCCATATACTTCTCTCTCTCCCCCTTGTGCCTCTTTCACCCCCATATACTTCTCTCTCTCCCCCTTGTGCCTCTTTCACCCCCATATACTTCTCTCTCTCCCCCTTGTGCCTCTTTCACCCCCATGTACTTCTCTCTCTCCCCCTTGTGCCTCTTTCACCCCCATGTACTTCTCTCTTTCGCTCCCCCTTGTGCCTCTTTCACCCCCATATACTTCTCTCTCTCCCCCTTGTGCCTCTTTCACCCCCATGTACTTCTCTCTCTCCCCCTTGTGCCTCTCTCCCCCATGTACTTCTCTCTTTCGCTCCCCCTTGTGCCTCTCTCCCCCATGTACTTCTCTCTTTCGCTCCCCCTTGTGCCTCTCTCCCCCATGTACTTCTCTTTCGCTCCCCCTTGTGCCTCTCTCCCCCATGTACTTCTCTTTCTCTCCCCCTTGTGCCTCTATCTCTCCCCCGTACCTCTTTTTCACTTTCCTGCACTGATGACAGCCGGAGCGCAACCACTCCAAACGCGGAGACGCCGCATGGAGCGTGAAGGGGTTTTCTTCCTCTGTCTGGGCGCCAGTTTTAAACTGGCCTCAGAACAGAGGAAGAAAATACCTGCACGCTCCACGCGGCGTCTCCGCGTTTGGAGTGGTTGCGCTCCGGATGTCATCAGTGCAGGAAGACAGCAGTATCCGGCGGCTGTGGGGCTGCTGGGCTGCTGGGCGGCACAAAAAAAAAAAGTGTAAAAAACCCAAAACGATCCCAATGACAGGCGCCCCTCTGTGGGGTGCGCCTGTAGGCAGATGCCTACTCTGCCTTATTATAAATCCGGCCCTGGGTCCCTCTTAGATTCCCATCATGCTTTGGTTCCTGGCAAGTTGGGAACCTAAAAGTTTATGGAGACGGAGTCCAGAATGCGGCATCTGAACGCAATGAGACTTAACCCTTTAAGTGCCATAAATGTATCCAGTGCATAGCTCTCTGGCATTCAAAGGGTTAAGAGACAAGATGAGTAACTGGAGCTACCAGAGAAGAAGAGTAGAGGTCAGAGTTTTGTCTATAATGCAAGTTACCCATATAATGCATGTTAACCCTTTACACCATCCAATAAAGGGAAGGGGAACCCTTCTTTGGGAGACACATTGGTGGGGGAGGAAGATAAAAGGAGAGTAAAGACTTCATATCGACAGGTTCAGTGCCAGAAGATTGCTGTAAAGCCAAAGTGGTTCTTTATTTAAGTAGGAACTAAATCAGAACCTAGGAATTAAAGACCTGTGAGTCTGACCTTGGTAGTGGAAAAAATTCCTAATGGGATGATAAGGGATTCTATTCAGGATTCCACTATGAAAAATAAAATTATTAGCAGGAATCAGATTTTTTATAAGGAAGAGATCCTGCCAAACAAATCTTTTGAGCGTCCATGAAGAAGCAACCTAAATAATGGTAAATCAGTAGATGTAGTATATCTAGATTTTGTGAAGGCATTTCATACAGTGTCACAGAGTAGGCTGGTGTATAAATAAGGAAATTCAATTTGGGGATAATTGTATAGAAAACTGGTTGGAGGATAGGGAACAGTGTGTTGTTGAAATGGGAAATGCAATAAAGTTAAAGTTCAGAGTGGAGTACGTCAGGGTTCAGTACTTAGTCCACTGGTTTTTAACATGTTTATAAATGACCTGGAAATAGACCTAGAAAGAAAAATGTCAAGATTTGCAGATAACACTAAATTACGCAGGGAAATACATTCAGAGCAGGAAGTTTGTTCTCTACAGAGGGATTTATATAAAATGGCAGATTGGGCAAACAGATGTGAGATTTAAAGTTAAAGGGATACTAATGATTCTGAATAAAAGCAGCTCTAATTAATCATCATAGTATTTGGACTTTGGAGAGTGTTATTTCAATTCTGTCAGAGTTGTAGTTCAAGAGTAATTCAATGACAAAGTATCCCCCTCCCGCCCCTTTTACTGATGTAACACTGCTCAGCCAGATCAGAAGGGAGGTGCCCAGGTAGACTGCAGAGAGGGACAATCTTCAATTAAAATAAGGGAAAAACCTGAAAAACTTGTCAAGGGGGGCAGGGCTTTCATTGTTCTCATAGGAAGAAGATTGTCCCCTGCTGTTATCTGTCTGGTCTATGGATTGGATTCCACATCTGAGAAGAGATGACTTACACTAGGTAAAAGGGGCGGGAGGGGAAACATTGCTTGTGAATATCTCTCAAACCATAAAGGTTTGAGAGATAAGACTTATATCGTTCTTCATGTTTTTTTAATGCCTACAAAATAAAATACAGATAAAACGAAGTATTACTATCCCGTTAAGCATTTGGGAAGAACAAATAAGCATGACACTTATGAACTTATTGGCAGCTTTCTAGGAGTCTCGTTGCTAGAGGAAGATCTCTGGAGTCAATGTAAAGTGCAAACTTGGAAATCGTGATCAGCGTCAAACAGGAGCGTCAAAAGCAAACAGAATATTATCCTGCAAAAAAGGGCATTGCAGTAAGAGTGGATAAAACAATATTGCTACTGTACATGTTGTTGGAATACAGTGCGGTTTTAGTCACCTGTTATTGAAAGGTGTATTCTAGAACTGGATAACGTACAGATCAACAAAATTAATTATGTGAATGGAAGAAATGAGGTATGAAGAACATCTAGCCAAACTTGGTTTAATTACTCTAGAGAAAAGATGACTAAGAGGAGATCTTATTACAGTGTATATATATATGTATATGCAAGTCAATCAATACAAGGATCTCTCTGGGGAACATTTTTATTCCAAGGCCTGATCCAATAACTAAGGGCCACCCCGTAAGATTAGACAAAAGGAGATTTCAACTTCAGCAGGAAAGGTTTTTTTTTGTAAGGTCTGTTCATTTGTGAAATATTTTGACCAGGGATGTAGTAATGGCAGATACAATAGATACAATTAAGAGAAGATTAGATAGATTTTTAGCAGAAGGGAACATACAGGGTTATATTATATATTCATTGGTTAAACAGGAAGTTCTGGTAAATAGTCACAAACATCTTGGAGCCGGGAATAGGGTTGCCACCTTTTCTTCAAAAAAATACCGGCCATGGCATTCCCTCCATAGACTTAACATTGGACAGAAGCCAATTTTTTTCCGGCCTGCCGGTAAAATACCGGCTGGGTGGCAACCCTAGCCGGGAAGGATTGTGCAATTCTCACATTCTGGGTTATACTGCGACAAAGGCTGAACTTGATGGACTTTTGTCATTTTTTCAACCTAATTTATTATGTAACTATACATAACTATATAATTATGAGTTCATCTGTGTGTGTGTGTGTGTGTGTGGTATGTGTCTGAGTGTTTATGTGTAAATGCTTATGTTTGTGTTTGTTTGTCTCTGTGTATGTGTCTTTGTACATATCTAGTGTGCATTTGTGTGTGGATTTGTGTTTGTCTGGATGTGTGTGTGTCTAAATGTTTATTTGTGTATATGCGAGTGTGTGCCTCTCAAAGTGTATGTCTGAGTGTGTATGTGTCTGCATGTTTACATTTGAGTTTATCTGTGTGTGTATGTCAGATTGTACTTGTACTTGTGTATATGCATGTGTGTATCTGTGTGTGTGCATATGCGTGCATCATGTTTGTGCATATGTGTGTATATGAGTGCTGTGTATGTGTGTCAGTGTGTACAGTGAGGGCATGTATGTATGTGTACAATGTGTGTGGTATGTGCAATGTGTGTGTGTGCAATAAGTGTGTGCATATGTGTGCGATGTGTTTGTGTGTATGTGTGAGTGCATGTATGCATGTGCAATGTGCGTATGTGTGTGTATGTGTGAAATGTGTTTGAGTGATGTGTGTGCAATGGTGTATATATGTTTGGGTGTGTGTATGTGTGCAATGTTTGTGTGTGTGTGGGGGTTCATGTGAGTGTATGCAATGTGAGTGGTGTGTATGTGGTATAATATGTGCATGCGCTTGTGTGTGCATGTATGTGTGTGTAATGTGTGCATATGTGTGTATGTGCAATCTGTGCATATATGTGTATGTGTGCAATGTGTACTTTGTTCATGTGTGTGCATGTGTGCAATGGTGCATATGTATGTGTGCAATGTGTGTGTGGGTGCATGTGAGTGTATGCAGTGTGTGTGTGGTCTGTATGTAGTACAATGTGTGTGTGCGCAAACTTTCTTTCACACACAAACCACAAAGTACGAATATCTTAAAGTGAACTTACATATAAATATCATGCATCCCGAGCCAACGCAGAGCAATTTGTAGGTATGAAACGCGTTGGGTTTCTAGCGGGGTATTTATTAGTTACCTGACAGTAAACATGTGAGTTTTATCTTTACAAGATGTGTATTCTTCCGGATCCTGGCAGGATCGTGCACTGCATATTTGTATCTACAAGCATAACAAGCTAGTGTCTATAAAAACATAGACTGTCCCCTATGGTTCAGATGGTTTGCCCCAGAATTGTTCCACTTTCTATATGATCATATTCCAGGATCTGTCAAGCTGGGGGTTAACCCACGTATCTTTATAAGGATGCACAGTATCACTGCTATTCATGTGACGGGAGCCCGTGCCCAGTGCCTGTACTTAGATGGCCATGTCTGGCTGTGTGCAGATATGCTGCAGGAATAGGGAGAGCGGTCAGGTCTGTAAATATGAGCACTCAGTGTCCCAGGCGCTTAGTAATGCCAGCCGCTGGCTGAGTCATGGCTCAGACTATAGCATGACATCAGTCCCAAGGCCTCTGTGTCCTCGTCCCTTGTCCCTCGCTGCCTGTCCAGCTGGAGGGGAGGGAAGGGTGCTAGACTGACACAAAAATACTCGTGTAACAGGAGAGCAAGCAAATGTCTTAACCCTTTGCGTATCCGATGCGTTGCATACCCCTCTGGCACTCAAAGAGTTAATAGTAAACCCTGCTTACCTCCCCATGGCCAGAAAAACCCAGTAGCCCCTATGAATTTAGCCCTGGTGTCTTGGTGCAAGAGATAACCGCTTCAGTCCATCTTATCATTTTTATTATACTTTATTTATATAACGATGTCACGTCCATGGAGGCAGACATGACAGTTGTTAGCAGGACCACACCCCCTCAAACTCTGCCCATTGCACAGGATAATCATAACCATACCTCCCAACATTTCAAGTGTCCAGAGAGGGACACTTGTGTTTTAGGTGGTGTGTGTGGGGGCGTGGTTGGTGGGTGGGATATTACCGAGAATTTTTAAGCCATTTCATGACCTATTGACACCTCCTTGTGTAACTGAATAAATAACTTATAACAAGACCAAAGTATTTTATTTACACAGATTAATTCATAAACACATATACTGACGTGTAAACAAACATTAATGTGAGTTTTATTGCTGTAGAGCAACATTATACACTTATATGCACACTACAAAGCCCTACAAAGCCCTAAAAAGAGGGACACCAGGGTCAGAAAGAGGGACAGAGGGATTTGGGTCTCAAAGATGGACTGTCCCTCCTAAAGAGGGACACTTGGGAGGTACGGACCCCTAATATCTCCTAAAGAGGGACACTTGGGAGGCATGGACCCCAATATCTCCTAAAGAGGGACACATGGGAGGTATGGACCCCTAATATCTCCTAAAGAGGGACACTTGGGAGGGATGTCATAACTCTTTAAAAGGATAGTAATACTTAATATATAAACAAATGTAGGGTTTATCCCCCTGAGTAAAACAAGGGGACTCCCACCACTGAAAGTTGTTTTATTCAAAAATTATTACAGCTCAAACTTGAATGTTTTAGTTGCAGTATCACATTGACCTGACATTGTACAGTGGAGCTGTTGCTATACCATCCTGTGGAGATTTATGGTCAACTGACCAGATCTGTCCATAGGATGGTGTAGCAACAGAGCCACTGTACAATTTCAGGCCACTGTGATACTGCACCTAAAAAATAAAAGTTTGAGTTGCAATGACTTTTGAATAAAACACCTTTCAGCAGTGGGAGTTCCCTTGTATTACTCAGGGGATAAATGTCCGCCACCGTGGAGCTGATATCCAGAACGGATTGAAGATGTTATCTCTTATAGGCACAACTGCAGAATTCATAGGGGCAATTAGGATTTTCTGACCATAGTAAGGAAAGTGCGGTATTATTGTTCAGTCTCATCACACCTCTGCAAGTAGAAGCATCTTAAAGGGATAGTAACATTGCTGAGAGATCTTTTATGCAAAAGTTATTACAGCCCAAACTGAAGTTGGTATCTGTCATATCTTGATGAGCTGAAATGTTAACGTGGTGCTGTTGCTACACCAGGGCTGTCCAAATTCAGTCCTCAAGGGCCACCAATAGGTGAGTCAGTCACAATGAATGATACACTGACTGACTCACCTATGCTTAAAGGGTCAGTGATGCCCGTATTTAACTTTATCTAATATTGTAGAGGTTACAAAAACAAAGTATTTGGAGAAGTTCAATTTCTCAAACCCTTACAGTTTGAGAGATATTCGCCTCTAAAGTTCCTCCCTCCCCTTCTTCTGACGTCAGCGCTGTTCTGAAGCAGGAGATCCCTGTCCGGGGACCAACCGGTGGCTCTTCAGCAGAGCCGAAATCACGTTATTTCAAAAGAACTACTTCATTGGAACGGTCTACAAAGTGTTCCTGGTTTGCAAGCACACTTTTTAGACCATTCCAAAGAAGTCTTTCTTTTTAAATCGCACTGTTATGGCTCTGCTGAAGAGCCTCTTCGTGTCGGCCGACACGGATCTCCTGCTGTCAGCTTTACAGCTGACATCAGGAGAGGGGAACTTTAGCGGCGAATATCTCTCAAACTGTAAGGTTTTGAGAGATGACACTTCCCCAAACATTTTATTTTTGTAACCTCTACAATATTAAATAAAGTTAAAAATACAGGCATCACTGACCCTTTAACCCCTTCCCGACAAGTGACTTACCAGGTACGTCACGCAAAAATGTCACTTAGTGACAAAGGACGTACCTGGTAAGTCACGGAAGTCATTCGCTACAATGCAGAAAAAAAAACCCCCGTCGTTAAGTGCCGGCCGCGTGCGCTCGCGGCCGGTCACTAAGGGGTTAATCAGGGAAATCCTTACATCCTGGCCTGTTGGTGGCCTTTGAGGACTGAACTTGGACAACCCTGTGCTTCACCATTTTATGGACAGCTCTTGTCAGATGATGTACCAACAGCGCCAGTGTACAATTTCAGGCCATTGACATATTGCACCTGAAAAAAATTCAAATTTGAGCTGCAATAAGTAGTACACAAATACCTCTCAGCAGTGATAGTTGATGAAACTGAAAAAAGACATGCGTCCATCAAGTCCAGTCCATGGCCAAATCACCCTTGTTGATCCAGAGGTAGGCAAACACATAAACATTAAGCCATTTCCAATTAAGCCCCCAAGTGAAGATAGTAAAGAAATTCCTTCTTGACTCCAAATGTCAGTCAGATATTTCCCTGGATCAACATCCTATCTGCATTGAAGCCAACTGTCATAATTCTCAATATTGTTCTGTGCTAGACAGGTATCCATTGGTTGTTTGACAGCAGTTACAGTATCAGCAAGCACAGCATCCCGTGGCAAATAATGCCATCATGCGGATAAAGCATATGTAAGTCTGCACATAAAAATAGGACTCATCAGCATGGTTGTCTTCTGCATGACCTTTACTAATCTATGGACTGCTCCTGGTCTCTTCTCCACCGGCCTGGCTTCTATGTGACCTACACTTGTGTATGGACTGCTCCCGGTCTCCTGTCCACACATCTGGCTTCTATTTGATCTATACTAGTCTATGGACTGCTCCCAGTCTCCTGTCCACACATTTGGCTTCTGAGTGACCTATACTAGGCTATGGACTGCTCCTGGTCTCCTGTCCACAGGTCTGGCTACTATGTGACTGTCATAGTACCTTGTTTCCAGTGCCACCGCTTCAGCGACGATCGGAGTCCTTCCACGCATCATCTGCAGGCAAGAGGATTCAAGCATGCTGCAGGTCTCTGTTTTATGTGTGTTTGTTTCCTGTAGTCTCCTCCTACCTACTTCCTCCCTCTAGCTGCTCCTCCTACTTACTTCCTGTGGAGGGGTTTAAAGGGCAGACTGAGTCCTGATTCAGTCACCCTTACGCTGTTGTTCTGAGCAGCTCATTTTCTAGTATTCCTGATTCCTGTGTATGACTCTGCTTGTCTGTCCATCCATTCTGGTGTTGACCTGTGGCTCTGTCTGACTATTCTCCTTGGTGTTCTGATTTGGCTCAGATATCCTTTCTGGTGCAAACCTGGGGCACTAGCAGACTCCTAGCTACTGACTGCAGGCTGAGTCAGTATCTCTTGGGCATTACCTTACCACGAGACTCCAGCGGGCTGAGGCCTAGTCTCAGACAGTGTGGTGCAGAGATTGGGATACTGCTATTCCTGATACAGTGCTCTCCATTTCAACCACCCACTGTGTGTATATTTATATATTGCATTACTGTCATTATTCTCATAATAAATGGTCTATTAACTATACTGTCTGACTCCTGGTTTTGCTTGCCAACTGTAACAGTGACCTCTACTAGTCTATGGATTGCTCCTGGTTTCCTGTCCGTACATCTGGATTCTATGTAACCTATACTAGTCTATGGACTACTCCTGGTATCCTGTCCACACTTCTGTCTTCTGTGTGACCTATACTAGTCTATAGACTGCTCCTGGTCTCCTGTCCACACATCTGACTTCTATGTGACCTATACTAGTCTATGGACTGCTCCTGGTCTCCTGTCCACACATCTGACTTCTATGGGACCTATACTAATCTATGGACTGCTCCTGGTCTCCTGTCCACACCCTTGGCTTCTATGTGACCTATACTAGTCTATGGACTGTTACCGGTCTCCTGTCAGCACATCTGTCTTCTATGTGACCTGTACTAGTCTATGAACTGCTCTCAGGCCTCTGTCCACACATCTGTCTTCTATGTGACCTATACTAGTCTATGGACTGCTCCCAGGCCTCTGTCCACACATCTGTCTTCTATGTGACCTATACTAGTCTATGGACTGCTCCCAGGCCCATGTCCACACATCTGGCTTCTATGTGACCTATACTAGTCTATGGACTGCTCCCAGGCCCTTGTCCACACATCTGGCTTCTATGTGACCTATACTAATCTATGGACTGCTCATGGTCTCCTGTCCACACATCTGGCTTCTATGTGACCTATACCAGTCTATGGACTGTTCCTGGTCTCCTGTCCACACATCTTGCTTCTATGTGACCTATACTAGTATATGGACTGCTCCCAGGCCCCTGTCCACACATCTGGCTTCTGTGTGACCTCTACTAGTCTATGGACTGCTCCCGGTCTCCTGTCCACACATTTGGCTTCTGCGTGACCTATACTAGACTATGGACTGCTCCTGGTCTCCTGTCCACAGGTCTGGCTACTATGTGACTGTCATAGTACCTTTTTCCAGTGCCGCCTCTTCAGTGATGCTCGGAGTCCTTCCACGCTTCATCTGCAGGCAAGAGGATTCAAGCAGGCTGCAGGTCTCTGTTTTATGTGTGTTTATTTCCTGTAGTCTCCTCCTACCTACTTCCTCCCTCTGAGCTGCTCCTCCTACCTACTTTCTGTGGAGGGGTTTAAAGGGCAGACTGAGTCCTGATTCAGTCACCCTTACGCTGTTGTTCTGAGCAGTTCATTATCTAGTATTCCTGATTCCTGTGCATGATCCGGCTTGTCTGTCCATCCATTCTGGTGTTGACCTGTGGCTCTGTCTGACTATTCTCCCTGGTGTTCCGATTTGGCTCAGATATCCTTTCTGGTGCAAACCTGTGGCTCTGGCTGACTATTCTCCTTGGTGTTCTGATTTGGCTCAGATATCCTTTCTGGTGCAAACCTGGGGCACTAGCAGACTCCTAGCTACTGACTGCAGGCTGAGTCAGTATCTCCTGGGCATTACCTTACCACGAGACTCCAGCGGGCTGAGGCCTAGTCTCGGACAGTGTGGTGCAGAGATTGGGATACTGCTATTCCTGATACAGTGCTCACCATTTCAACCACCCACTGTGTGTATATTTATATATTGCATTACTGTCATTATTCTCATAATAAAGGGTCTATTAACTATACCGTCTGACTCCTGGTTTTGCTTGCCAACCGTAACAGTGACCTCTACTAGTCTATGGAATGCTCCTGGTTTCCTGTCCGTACATCTGGATTCTATGTAACCTATACTAGTCTATGGACTGCTCCTGGTATCCTGTCCACACATCTGTCTTCTGTGTGACCTATACTAGTCTATGGACTGCTCCTGGTCTCCTGTCCGTACATCTGGATTCTATGTGACCTATACTAATCTATGGACTGCTCCTGGTCTCCTGTCCACACTTCTGTCTTCTGTGTGACCTCTACTAGTCTATAGACTGCTCCTGGTCTCCTGTCCACACATCTGACTTCTATGGGACCTATACTAATCTATGGACTGCTCCTGGTCTCCCGTCCACACCCTTGGCTTCTATGTGACCTATACTATTCTATGGACTGTTACCGGTCTCCTGTCAGCACATCTGTCTTCTATGTGACCTGTACTAGTCTATGAACTGCTCTCAGGCCTCTGTCCACACATCTGTCTTCTATATGACCTATACTAGTCTATGGACTGCTCCCGGTCTCCTGTCCACACCGTTGGCTTCTATGTGATCTGTACTAGTCTATGGACTGTTTCTGGTCTCCTGTCAGCACATCTGGATTTTATGTGACCTGTACTAGTTTATGGACTGCTCCCAGTCTCTTTTACACACATCTGTCTTCTATGTGACCTCTACTAGTCTATGGACTGCTCCCGGTCTCCTGTCCACACATCTGGTTTCTATGTGACCTCTACTAATCTATGGACTGCTCCTGGTCTCCTGTCCACACATCTGGCTTCTATGTGACCTCTACTAGTCTATGGACTGCTCCTGGTCTCCTGTCCACACCGTTGGCTTCTATGTGATCTGTACTAGTCTATGGACTGTTTCTGGTCTCCTGTCAGCACATCTGGATTTTATGTGACCTGTACTAGTTTATGGACTGCTCCCAGTCTCTTTTACACACATCTGTCTTCTATGTGACCTCTACTAGTCTATGGACTGCTCCTGCTCTCCTGTCCACACATCTGGCTTCTATGTGACCTCTACTAGTCTATGGACTGCTCCCGGTCTCCTGTCCACACATCTGGTTTCTATGTGACCTCTACTAATCTATGGACTGCTCCTGCTCTCCTGTCCACACATCTGGCTTCTATGTGACCTCTACTAGTCTATGGACTGCTCCCGGTCTCCTGTCCACACATCTGGTTTCTATGTGACCTATACTAGTCTATGGACTGCTCCTGGTCTCCTGTCCACACATCTGGTTTCTATGTGACCTATACTAGTCTATAGACTGCTCCTGGTCTCCTGTCCACACATCTGGTTTCTATGTGACCTATACTAGTCTATAGACTGCTCCCGGTCTCCTGTCCACACATCTGACTTCTATGTGACCTATACTAATCTATGGACTGCTCCTGGTCTCCTGTCCACACATCTGGATTCTATGTGACATATACTAGTATATGGACGGTTCCTGGTCTCCTGTCCACACATCTGTCTTCTATGTGACCTGTACTAATCTATGGACTGCTCCTGGTCTCCCGTCCACACCCTTGGCTTCTATGTGACCTATACTAGTCTATGGACTGTTACCGGTCTCCTGTCAGCACATATGTCTTCTATGTGACCTATACTAGTCTATGGACTGCTCTCAGGCCTCTGTCCACACATCTGTCTTCTATGTGACCTATACTAGTCTATGGACTGCTCCCGGTCTCCTGTCCACACCTTTGGCTTCTATGTGACCTATACTAATCTATGGACTGTTTCTGGTCTCCTGTCAGCAGTGTCTACTAGTCTATGGACTGCTCCTGGTCTGTCCACACATCTGGATTGTATGTGACAGATACATCATATGGTCTTCTCCCGGAAGTAGCTGTATGTAGTTTTATTTTTTTTCAGAAAGCAACACTGTCTGGGAGTCATTCTGTTCAGACCTCCAGTTCAGTTTCACTCCTGATCCACCAAAGCTCACGATTCAACCTCAGTCTCACTGGAAGGTCTGCTCCCAAGGGAGATCTGGGAGGAATATACTATTGAGAAGGCTCCATCATTGCGGATCAGTGATGTAACTAGTCATTTGAGGTCCCAGGCCGGTGCAAACACTTTTTGGCTTCCTGACATGAAAATATTTTCATACAGACATAACTAGGACCTCTTTGACCCTGGGGCAGATGCATGCCTCCCAACTTTTCAAATGGCCAGAGAGGGACACTTGTGTATTAGGGGGAGTTGCTGGGGACGGGGCTGGTGGGAGCGGCATTACCCAGAATTTTTAGGTTATTTGATGACCTATTGATATCTTTTTGTGTAACTGAATAAATTATTTAGAACAAGACCAAAGTATTTTATTTACACAGATTAGTTTATAAACACAGATACTGAAGTTTATACAAACATTAATATGAGTTTTATTGCTGTGGAGCAATGTGATACACTTATATACCCACCACACAGTCTGATCTCCTAAACACAGGGACACCAGGGTGATATACTTCTATACACACCACACAGTCTGATCTCCTAAACACAGGGACACCAGAGTGATACACTTCTATACACACCACACAGTCTGATCTCCTAAACACAGGGACACCAGGGTGATACACTTATATACACACCACACAGCCTGATCTCCTACACACAGGGACACCAGGGTGATACACTTATATACACACCACACAGTGTGATCTCCTAAACACAGGGACACCAGGGTGATACACTTATATACACACCACACAGTCTGATCTCCTACACACAGGGACACCAGGGTGATACTTATATACACACCACACAGTCTGATCTCCTAAACACAGGGATACCAGGGTGATACACTTATATACACACACCACACAGTCTGATCTCCTAAACACAGGGACACCAGGGTGATACACTTATATACACACCGCACTGTCTGATCTCCTAAACAAAAGGACACCAGGGTGATACACTTATATACACACCACACAGTCTGATCTCCTAAACACAGGGACACCAGGGTGATACACTTATATACACACCACACAGTCTGATCTCCTAAACACAGGGACACCAGGGTGATACACTTATATACACACCACACAGTCTGATCTCCTAAACATAGGGACACCAGGGCGATACACTTATATACACCCCACACAGTCTGATCTCCTAAACACAGGGACACCAGGGTGATACACTTATATACACACCACACAGTCTGATCTCCTAAACACAGGGACACCAGGGTGATACACTTATATACACACCGCACTGTCTGATCTCCTAAACAAAAGGACACCAGGGTGATACACTTCTATACATACCACACAGTCTGATCTCCTAAACACAGGGACACCAGGGTGATACACTTATATACACCCCACACAGTCTGATCTCCTAAACACAGGGACACCAGGGTGATACACTTATATACACACCACACAGTCTGATCTCATAAACACAGGGACACCAGGGCGATACACTTATATACACCACACAGTCTGATCTCCTAAACACAGGGACACCAGGGCGATACACTTATATACACCCCACACAGTCTGATCTCCTAAACACAGGGACACCAGGGTGATACACTTATATACACACCACACAGTCTGATCTCCTAAACACAGGGACACCAGGGTGATACATTTATATACACACCACACAGTCTGATCTCCTAAACACAGGGACACCAGGGTGATACACTTCTATACATACCACACAGTCTGATCTCCTAAACACAGGGACACCAGGGTGATACACTTATATACACCCCACACAGTCTGATCTCCTAAACACAGGGACACCAGGGTGATACACTTATATACACACCACACAGTCTGATCTCCTAAACACAGGGACACCAGGGTGATACACTTATATACACACCACACAGTCTGATCTCCTAAACACAGGGACACCAGGGCGATACACTTATATACACCACACAGTCTGATCTCCTAAACACAGGGACACCAGGGCGATACACTTATATACACCCCACACAGTCTGATCTCCTAAACACAGGGACACCAGGGTGATACACTTATATACACACCACACAGTCTGATCTCCTAAACACAGGGACACCAGGGTGATACACTTATATACACACCACACAGTCTGATCTCCTAAACACAGGGACAACAGGGTGATACACTTATATACACACCACACAGTCTGATCTCCTAAACACAGGGACACCAGGGTGATACATTTATATACACACCACACAGTCTGATCTCCTAAACACAGGGACAACAGGGTGATACACTTATATACACCCCACACAGTCTGATCTCCTAAACACAGGGACACCAGGGTGATACACTTATATACACACCACACAGTCTGATCTCCTAAACACAGTGACACCAGGGTGATACACTTCTCTACACACCACACAGTCTGATCTCCTAAACACAGGTACAACAGGGTGATACACTTATATACACACCACACAGTCTGATCTCCTAAACACAGGGACACCAGGGTGATACACTTCTATACACACCACACAGTCTGATCTCCTACACACAGGGATACTCCAAATAGCATATATTTCCCTGGATCAACATCCTATCTGCATTGAAGACAACTGTCATAATTCTCACTATTGTTCTGTGTTATGTAGGTATCCATTGCTTTTTTTGAAAACAGTTACAGTATCAGCAAGTACCACATCTCAAAGAAATGAATTCCATAGTTTTACGTGTGGTTGTTTTCATACCTCCCAAGTGTCCCTCTTTAGGAGATATTGGGGCCCGTACCTCTCAAGTGTCCCTCTTTAGGAGATATTAGGGGGCTTGTACCTCCCAAGTGTCCCTCTTTAGGAGATATTAGGGCTCTGTACCTCCCAAGTGTCCCACTTTAGGAGAAATTAGGGTTCCATACCTCCCAAGTGTCCCTCTTTAGGAGATATTAGGGCTCCATACCTCCCAAGTGTCCCTCTTTAGGAGATATTAGGGTTCCATACCTCCCAAGTGTCCCTCTTTTAGACCCAAATCCCTCTGTCCCTCTTTCCCACCCTGATGTCCCTCTTTTTAGGAGATCGGATTGCATGGTGTGTATATAAGTGTATCAAAATGCTCTACAGCAATAAAACTCACATTATTGTTGGTTTAAACGTCAGTATATGTGTTTATAAATTAGTCTATGTAAATAAAACACTTTGGTCTTGTTAGAAGTCATTTATTACTTTACACAAGGAGGTGTCAATAGGTCATGAAATAGCCAAAAAATTCTCGGTAATGCCCCGCCCACCAGCCACACCTAGAGCAACACTCCCTAAAACACAAGTGTCCCTTTTTGGCAATTTTAAAGGTTGGGAGGTATGTGTTTTGCAACCACACGTACAAGACCATTTCAGTGAAGGATTTCTTCTTCCATAACGCGATCTCAGCTCTGCTTCAGAGCCTTCACTTGCTCCAGGATCGGATTCCCCTGCTGTCAGCTAGAACGCTGACGTCAGGGGAGAGGGAACTTCTCAAACCATAAAGGTCTGAGAGGTGCCGCTGGGCTCGTTTAATTCAGTTTTTTAAGAGCTACAAGATGGGGGATAGTAAAACTGAAATATTACTATCCCTTTAGATGTCTGTTTACTGAAGTTATTGTGTACAAAACATTTGCTTTTGTCATTCTGATTGTGAAATATAATAACCACGTATATATTTACTTTTTCCTTCATTAAACCCTGACAAATGAAGTGCAGATTTGTAGGGGTACCCTGAAAATTCCAGACAGTGTTGGCGGTCCTCTGAGCAATAAAATATTTAACCCTTTCAGTTACAGAGGGGTATGCAAAGCATTGCACAGCAATTCGTTGTCTACCCCTCTGGCATTGAAAGGGTTAAAGAACACTGCCATATACAGCATTATCACTGTCCTGACCAGAAACCTCTCTGTACACATAGATCCAGGGAGCTCACTGTAAAAAAAAAAAAAAACTTGTAAACTAAACTCAAAATAAATGGTTGCTGTTTCTTTAAAGTCCCCATTTAACCCCGTTAGGATGTGCGGGTTCTACAATGCATTTCAAAGCAACGTGTGGGATGTCCCTGTGGTCCGTAAGGGATTGAATTAACAGTGAATGTTTATCTGTCCCCTATGGTTGAGTTGGTTTGTTCCAGTTCGTTAGTGAGTGTGTTTACATTAATGAGTTTCTGTGAAATCTCCTGTCGTTCCCCGGCTGTTGTGACAATAGGTTTTACTGTTATGACAACACTTAATAAAAGTGACTGGAGAACGTGGGCGAGGTCAGACAGACGCCAGCCTCTGCCTCGTTCCTGCCACACCACCCTTACATCACACACTTCCTTTACCCTCACCGACTGGCAACAGCCAGGTTAACCCTTTGAATGGTAGAGGGGTGTAACTATAGAGGGTGTACAGTGAGCAGTTGCTCTAGAGCCCCATATCCAAGAGGTCCCATCTGCATACCTCCCAAGTGTCCCTCTTTAGGAGATATTAGGGGTCTGTACCTCCCAAGTGTCCCTCTTTAGGGAATATTAGGGGTACATAACGCCCAAATATCCCTCTTTAGGAGATATTAGGGATACATACCTCCTAAATTTCCCTCTTTAGGAGATATTAGAGGTCTGTACCTCCCAAGTTTCCCTCTTTGGGAGATATTAGGGTCCATGCCTCCCAAATGTCCCTCTTTAGGAGATATTAGGGGTACATACCTCCCAAGTGTCCCTCTTTAGGAGATGTTAGGGATCCATACCTCCCAAGTGTCCCTCTTTAGGAGATATTAGGGGTCCGTACCTCACAAGTGTCCCTTTTTAGAGATATTAGGGGATATATACCTCCAAAGTGTTCCTCTTTAGGATGGACAGATCCTCTTTGAGACCCAGATCCCTCTGTCCCTCTTTCCCTTTCTGGTGTCCCTGTCTTTAGGAGATCAGACTGTGTGGTGTGTATAGAAGTGTATCACCCTGGTGTCCCTGTGTTTAGGAGATCAGACTGTGTGGTGTGTATATAAATGTATCACCCTGGTGTCCCAGTGTTTAGGAGATCAGACTGTGTGGTGTGTATATAAGTGT
Organism: Rhinophrynus dorsalis; assembly: GCA_037306005.1. Lineage (NCBI taxonomy): Eukaryota > Metazoa > Chordata > Amphibia > Anura > Rhinophrynidae > Rhinophrynus > Rhinophrynus dorsalis. Next base: position 398,087,936 of record CM074724.1, on the reverse strand, counting down.
ATCACCCTGGTGTCCCTGTGTTTAGGAGATCAGACTGTGTGGTGTGTATAGAAGTGTATCACCCTGGTGTCCCTGTGTTTAGGAGATCAGACTGTGTGGTGTGTATATAATAGCATCACCCTGGTGTCCCTGTGTTTAGGAGATCAGACTGTGTGGTGTGTATATAAGTGTGTCACCCTGGTATCCCCGTGTTTAGAAGATCAGACTGTGTGGTGTGTATATATGTGTATCACCCTGGTGTCCCCGTGTTTAGAAGATCAGACTGTGTGGTGTGTATATATGTGTATCACCCTGGTGTCCCTGTGTTTAGGAGATCAGACTGTGTGGTGTGTATATAAGTGTATCACCCTGGTGTCCCTGTGTTTAGGAGATCACACTGTGTGGTGTGTATAGAAGTGTATCACCCTGGTGTCCCTGTGTTTAGGAGATCAGACTGTGTGGTGTGTATAGAAGTGTATCACCCTGGTGTCCCTGTGTTTAGGAGATCAGACTGTTTGGTGTGTATATAAGTGTATCACCCTGGTGTCCCTGTGTTTAGGAGATCAGACTGTGTGGTGTGTATATAAGTGTATCACCCTGGTGTCCATGTGTTTAGGAGATCAGACTGTGTGGTGTGTATAGAAGTGTATCACCCTGGTGTCCCTGTGTTTAGGAGATCAGACTGTTTGGTGTGTATATAAGTGTATCACCCTGGTGTCCCTGTGTTTAGGAGATCAGACTGTGTGGTGTGTATATAAGTGTATCACCCTGGTGTCCCTGTGTTTAGGAGATCAGACTATGTGGTGTGTATATAAGTGTATCACCCTCGCGTCCCTGTGTTTAGGAGATCAGACTATGTGATGTGTATATAAGTGTATCACCCTGGTGTCCCTGTGTTTAGGTGATCACACTGTGTAGTGTGTATATAAGTGTATCACCCTGGTGTCCATGTGTATAGGAGATCAGACTGTGTGGTGTGTATAGAAGTGTATCACCCTGGTGTCCCTGTGTTTAGGAGATCAGACTGTTTGGTGTGTATATAAGTGTATCACCCTGGTGTCCCTGTGTTTAGGAGATCAGACTGTGTGGTGTGTATATAAGTGTATCACCCTGGTGTCCCTGTGTTTAGGAGATCAGACTGTGTGGTGTGTATAGAAGTGTATCACCCTGGTGTCTCTGTGTTTAGGAGATCAGACTGTGTGGTGTGTATATAAGTGCATCACCCTAGTGTCCCTGTGTTTAGGAGATCAGACTGTGTGGTGTGTATATAAGTGTATCACCCTGGTGTCCA
>CM074724.1:397944898-398086466 GCA_037306005.1 Rhinophrynus dorsalis | reverse complement strand
CCCAAACTTTAAGAGTAAACCCAGGCAACAGGAGCGAGTAGCTCCAGAACACTGGAGCACACAGTAACGACTCTAACTCCACCACCTTCATGAGACCAGGTGTGAGGACAGTGCAAGACACTTCCTCAACCCTTCACTAGGCAGGTGTAGCTAGTATCCAAATGGCCCTAGCAACCTTCACAGACTAGATGAGAGGACAGTGCACGACACTTCCTCAGTCACACCCAGCAGGTGAATATAGCGAAACTATATCCTACCGCTAGGGTATACCAAATGTAAGGTAAAATGGAACCTAGAAGGCTAGTTGAGGCAACACTCAAACCGAATAGACCACGGGAGGTCAGTAACACGGACTGACAGAGGCAGCTCCCAAACCAGACAGACCATGGGAGGTCAGTAACACGGACTGACCAACAAGCACCGATACAGGTAGCAAGAGCGGTAATAGGTAGGCCCAGGCAGCAAGGATCTAAATAGCCGGGTCTGTGTAGCTGAGGCTGGTAATCGCAACCGGAACGGATCAGAGGGAGAGTAGCCAGAGGAAGCCAGGGGTCAGAACCGGATTGGGTAGTTAGATGAAGCCAGCAGTCAGAGCCGGATCGGGTAGTCAGACTTATCCAGGAGTCAAAGCCGGAACGGGTAGTCAGACAGATCAGGAGTAATACACAGGAACAGCAGTGGACCAACACAGCACTAGGCTCAGTTACACCACGAAAGGGCACTGGTAACTGGAAATGCTGAGGCTTATAAGGCCTAGCTGATAGGCGGAGAGATGACATCACTAAACCAGTGACCAATAAGAACAGTGACTTGCATAGAGCGACAGCCAGGAAGTAACAATGTCGCTGTACAGCAATTCAACACTGGAGGCAATCACAGGCACCGTGATACATGGTGGAGGTGTACAATAATTGAACTTTGAAACAGTCTACACTTAAATTGTGTGCACCTTCTCTCTTTTTGTATTTTGAGGATGAGAAGAAGGACAACCATATGGTTCGCCTGTCTGAACCATGAAATAAACAACTTGTCCTACCTGATCATCTCTAGTGATGAGCGAGCACCCCAATGCTCGGGTGTTCGGGTGCTCTGACCGAGCACCCCCTGAGGCTCGAGTGCTCGGCCGAGCACCCGAGCCCCATTGAAGTCAATGGGAGGACTCGAGCATTACACCAGGCACCCCCTGCTCTGATGAGGGGAGGGTGCCTGGTCCATAGGAAAAGGGCAGAAAAAGATGGAAACACTACAGAAATGGTTCAGGGACAGCATAGGGAGGATGTCTGGATGCACCTTGGACTCCAACATCGCTGCTGGGAACGATCTTTCGCCCGTAGTACGCCATTTTTACAGACTGACCGTAAAACACACAAAAAGGAAAATAAAAACGACTTTAGGCGAAAAATTGTTACCAAACAATATTTGCTGTATATTTACTTGTATATCATCTGCAAATTATCCCAAAAATTTCCTTGATTTTCGGAAGTGAGGCCATGATTAAGAGGGAAACGTGCGCAGAGGCAAATTCTCCCAAAAATTTCCTTGATTTTCAGAACTGAGGCCATGATTAAGAGGGAAACGTGCGCAGAGGCAAATTCTCCCAAAAATTTCCTTGATTTTCAGAACTGAGGCCATGATTAAGAGGGAAACGTGCGCAGAGGCAAATTCTCCCAAAAATTTCCTTGATTTTATTGAACTGAGGCCATGATTAAGAGGGAAACGTGCGCTGAGCCGACCATCTAAAACATTATGGGTGAGGGTCTGCTGCAGAGCTGACCATCCTAAACATTATATGCGAAGGCCCGCTAGTGAGCTGACGCTATAAAACATTATATGAGAGGGCCCGCTAGAGAGCTGACCCAATAAAACATTATATGAGAAGGCCCGCTGGTGAGCTGACCTATATAAAAATTGTCAAACAGGGCCCGCTGGTGAGCTGGCCCTATATAAAAATTATATCACAGGGCCCGCTGGTGAGCTGGCCCTATATAAAAATTATATCCCAGGGCATATGGAAGAGGAGGAGGAGGATGAGAAGATTAAGAGTCAACCATATACCCGTTTTTTGGGTGGAAGGGGTGAATGGGAATACAGAGTATTCCCATCATTGTAAATAACATATATAAAGTGAGTTTATGTTCCCCCGGGGCTTTCCTCCAGTGGAGTGGAGAAGTCAGGGGAAATCCAGGCCTTGTTCATTTTTATAAGTGTCAACCTATCAGCATTGTCGGTGGAAAGGCGGATACGCTTATCTGTTATGATGCCACCAGCAGCACTAAATACCCGCTCAGACAGAACGCTGGCGGCAGGGCAGGCCAGCACCTCCAAGGCGTAGAGTGCCAGTTCATACCACGTGTCCAGCTTGGACACCCAGTAGTTGTAAGGCACAGAGGGATCATTGAGGACGCTGACACGGTCTGCTACGTACTCCTTCACCATCTTCCAAAACTTTTCCCTCCTTGTGACACTAGGCTGCGCATCAGGGTGAGGGTGCTGGCGGGGTGTCATGAAGGTGTCCCACGCCTTGGAGAGTGTTGCCCTGCCTTTCTCGGAACTGCTGTGTGCTCCCCTTTTCTCCCCTTCTCGGTTGGCCAAGGTAGCACGTACTCTGCCTCCAGCGTTGTCAGATGGAAAATTTTGGAGCAATTTTTCGACAAGAACCTTCTGGTATTGCAACATTTTGCTTGTCCTCTCCACCGGAGGAATGAGAGATGAGAAATTCTCTTTGTAGCGGGGGTCCAGAAGGGTGAACACCCAGTAATCCGTGTTGTCTAAAATGCGTACAACGCGTGGGTCACGGGAAAGGCAGCCTAACATAAAGTCAGCCATGTGTGCCAGAGTACCAACAGTCAAGATTTCGCTGTCCTCACCAGGAGGATGACTCTCAATATCCTCATCCTCTTCCTCCTCTTCTGCCCACCCACGCTGAAGAGATGGAACTAAAGTTCCATGGCTACCCTCTGTAGCGGAGGCAACCGTGTCTTCCTCCTCCTCCTCCTCCTCCTCCTCCGCCTCCTCCAATTGTCGCTGAGAAGACGAAGTGAGGGTGCTCTGGCTATCACCTTGTGTAAGCTCTTCCTCCCCCATTTCCACCTCTTCCACATGCAAAGCGTCGGTTTTAATTGTGAGCAGCGAGCGTTTCAGTAGACACAGAAGTGGGATGGTTACACTGATAATAGCGTTATCGCCGCTCACCATCTGTGTCGATTCCTCAAAATTGCGTAAAACCTCGCAGAGGTCTGACATCCATTCCCACTCCTCACTTCTGATTACAGGAAGTTGAACGGAGAGGCGACGACCGTGTAACAGCTGGTACTCCACTACTGCCCTCTGCTGCTCACAAAGCCGGGCCAACATGTGGAAGGTGGAGTTCCAGCGCGTGCTCACGTCACACAGCAGCCGGTGAGCTGGCAATTGTAAGCGCTGCTGCAGCTTCAACAGGCCGGCTGAAGCTGTTGATGACTTACGGAAATGTGCACACACGCGGCGCACCTTGGTCAAGAGATCATGCACATTGGGGTAGGTTTTTAGAAATCGCTGCACCACTAAATTAAATACATGCGCTAGGCATGGTACGTGTGTGAGCTTGCCGAGCTCCAAAGCCGCCACCAAGTTACGCCCATTATCACACACAACCATGCCTGCTTGCAGGTTGAGTGGCGAGAGCCACTGCTCGGTCTGGTGACTAATCCCCTGCAACAGCTCTGAGGCCGTGTGCTGTTTGTCCCCAAGGCAGATCAGCTTCAGCACGGCCTGTTGACGCTTCCCCACTGCAGTGCTACACTGCTTCCAGCTACTGGCTGATGGGGGAGTGGCGGTGTGTGTAGAGAATTCGGAGGTGGAAACGGAGGAGGAGGAGCCAATAACGTAGGTGCTGGTGGAAACCCTGATGGAGGTAGGGCCCGCAATCCTCGGCGTGGGTAGCACCCGTGCCATCCCAGGGTCCGAGTCGCTCCCAGCCTCCACGACATTCACCCAGTGTGCCGTCAGGGAAATGTAGCGTCCCTGGCCACAAGCACTTGTCCATGTGTCAGTCGTTAAGTGGACCTTCCCAGTAACTGCGTTGGTCAGGGCACGGGTGATGTTACGGGACACATGGTGGTGTAATGCGGGGATGGCACACCGGGAAAAGTAGTGGCGGCTGGGGACCGCGTACCGAGGGACAGCTGCTGCCATCAGGCTGCGGAAGGACTCAGTGTCCACAAGCCTAAATGGCAGCATTTCGATGGCCAGTAATTTTGAAAGGTGTGAGGTTAGTGCTATGGCCTGTGGGTGGGTGGCTGGGTACTTTCTCTTGCGCTCAAATGCCTGGGGTAACGACATTTGGACGCTGTGCTGGGACAGGGAAGTGGATGTGGTCGCTGATGGTGCTTCAGATGCTACAGGTGCAGGGCGGGAGGTATGCGGGCCTGCGCCTTCGACAGGCGATTGGCCGGCACCGAAAACAGGGGAAGAGGAGGCAGTGGTGTGGCCTGCAGACACAGATGGGCGATCCAGGCGTTCCTCCCACTTACTACGGTGCTTGGATGCCATGTGTCGGATCATGCTGGTGGTGGTGAGGTTTCTAGTGTTCATGCCTCGGCTCATTCTGGTGTGGCACAGGTTGCAAACTACAATTCTTTTGTCGTCCGCACTTTCCTTAAAAAAACGCCATACCGCGGAACACCTACCCCTTGGCAAGGTAGATTTACGCAAGGGGGTGCTCCGTGGAACATTTGCGGGCCGGTTTGGTGCGGTCCGCCTTCTTTCTGTAGCCACACCACTGCCTCTTCCAGCCTGTTGCGGTGCTGCAGATGGCTCACCCTCAGGACTGCTGTCATCGCTCGGCTCTACACCTTCCCAGGTGGGGTCAGTCACCTCATCGTCCACCAAGTCCTCCTCCACTTCCTCACTCTGATCATCCTCCTCAAGTCTTGATCCCACCACATACTCAGTAGGGATGAGCGAGCACCCCGATGCTCGGGTGCTCGGGTGCTCTGACCGAGCACCCCCTGATGCTCGAGTGCTCGGCCGAGCACCCGAGCCCCATTCAAATGAATGGGAGCACTCGAGCATTAAACCAGGCACCCCCTGCTCTGATGAGCGGAGGGTGCCTGGTCAATGTCCCCCTTCATCTCCGCTATGCCCCTCTTCCACAATGTCCCCCTTCATCTCCTATGCCATAGCAAAGATGAAGGGGGACATTGTGGAAGAGGGGCATAGCGGAGATGAAGGGGGACATTGTGGAAGAGGGGCATAGAGTCTATGCCCCTCTTCCACAATGTCCCCCTTCATCTCCGCTATGCCCCTCTTCCACAATGTCCCCCTTCATCTCCTCTATGGCATAGGAGATGAAGGGGGACATTGTGGAAGAGGGGCATAGCGGAGATGAAGGGGCACATTGTGGAAGACGGGCATAGCGGAGATGAAGGGGGACATTGTGGAAGAGGGGCATAGAGTCTATGCCCCTCTTCCACAATGTCCCCCTTCATCTCCGCAATGCCCCCTTCATCTCCGCAATGCCCCCGTACCTCCATTCCCTGGTGGTCCAGCGGAGCGTCTTCGGATCTGTGCCTCTTCCGGCACAGATCCTCTTCACCCGAACATGTCGGGCGAGCACATGGCGGTACTCGTACGAGTACCGCCATGTGCCGAGCAGAGCGATGCTCGAGCCGATCCGAGCATCGGCCGAGCACGCTCGCTCAACACTAATACTCAGTCATTGACAACTGTATAACATTCTCCTCAACAAGGTCTTGAGACGGAAATAGTGGTTGATTTAATGGCAACTGTGTCTCATCATCATCATCATCATCCACTACTTCCTTTGACCTTAAATGCCGTTCACATCTGTCATCTTCTTGAGATTGGGTAGCCTCTAGAGGTTGTGAATCAGGGCACAAGATGTCATGTTCCTCTGCAAGCGTGCTTGGAGAGAGGGTCAAATGAAGGATTGGTGATGAGACGAGCTCCTCACTATATCCCAGTGTGGGATCACTTCTTTGACCAGACCGTGTATGGTGGGAGGAAGGATGATCAGAGTGAGTATTATGTTGACCAGACTCTTGGCTACTGAGAGTGGACTTGGTGGAAGACAGGGTGGTGCTTAACCGACTGGAAGCAGTATCAGCTGTCATCCAACCGACCACCTGTTCGCAGTGGTCGGACCTCGAGAGTGATGTCCTGCGACGCCCTGTAAAATTACACATGAAGCTAGGTATGGTGGATGTCTTTCTTTCTTGTGCTCTGGCACCAGGCACAGTTTCTCCGCGTCCTGACCCGCGCCCTGAACTTTCAGGATCACGTCCACTTCCCCGTCCCTTTTTACCCGCCTTCTTCATCTTACACAGAATATGTGACTTTAATATTTGAGTTTGAAAACTTAACAGTATTTCTTATTATTCTGCAACTGTACAGAGTACACAGAATAGGCTGTTAAACGGCGGTGAAACACACTGAATGGAATATGTGACTTTAATATTTGAGTTTGAAAACTTAACAGTATTTCTTATTATTCTGCAACTGTACAGAGTACACAGAATAGGCTGTTAAACGGCGGTGAAACACACTGAATGGAATATGTGACTTTAATATTTGAGTTTGAAAACTTAACAGTATTTCTTATTATTCTGCAACTGTACAGAGTACACAGAATAGGCTGTTAAACTGCGGCGAAGCACACTGAATGGAATATGTGACTTTAATATTTGAGTTTGAAAACTTAACAGTATTTCTTATTATTCTGCAACTGTACAGAGTACACAGAATAGGCTGTTAAACGGCGGTGAAACACACTGAATGGAATATGTGACTTTAATATTTGAGTTTGAAAACTTAACAGTATTTCTTATTATTCTGCAACTGTACAGAGTACACAGAATAGGCTGTTAAACTGCGGCGAAGCACACTGAATGGAATATGTGACTTTAATATTTGAGTTTGAAAACTTAACAGTATTTCTTATTATTCTGCAACTGTACAGAGTACACAGAATAGGCTGTTAAACGGCGGTGAAACACACTGAATGGAATATGTGACTTTAATATTTGAGTTTGAAAACTTAACAGTATTTCTTATTATTCTGCAACTGTACAGAGTACACAGAATAGGCTGTTAAACGGCGGTGAAACACACTGAATGGAATATGTGACTTTAATATTTGAGTTTGAAAACTTAACAGTATTTCTTATTATTCTGCAACTGTACAGAGTACACAGAATAGGCTGTTAAACGGCGGTGAAACACACTGAATGGAATATGTGACTTTAATATTTGAGTTTGAAAACTTAACAGTATTTCTTATTATTCTGCAACTGTACAGAGTACACAGAATAGGCTGTTAAACTGCGGCGAAGCACACTGAATGGAATATGTGACTTTAATATTTGAGTTTGAAAACTTAACAGTATTTCTTATTATTCTGCAACTGTACAGAGTACACAGAATAGGCTGTTAAACGGCGGTGAAACACACTGAATGGAATATGTGACTTTAATATTTGAGTTTGAAAACTTAACAGTATTTCTTATTATTCTGCAACTGTACAGAGTACACAGAATAGGCTGTTAAACTGCGGCGAAGCACACTGAATGGAATATGTGACTTTAATATTTGAGTTTGAAAACTTAACAGTATTTCTTATTATTCTGCAACTGTACAGAGTACACAGAATAGGCTGTTAAACGGCGGTGAAACACACTGAATGGAATATGTGACTTTAATATTTGAGTTTGAAAACTTAACAGTATTTCTTATTATTCTGCAACTGTACAGAGTACACAGAATAGGCTGCTAAACGGCGGTGAAACACACTGAATGGAATATGTGACTTTGATATTTTAGTTTGAAGACTTAACAGTATTTCTTCCTATTCTGCAACTCTGCACAGTACACAGAATAGGCTGTTAAACGGCGGTGAAACACACTGAATGGAATATGTGACTTTAATATTTGAGTTTGAAAACTTAACAGTATTTCTTATTATTCTGCAACTGTACAGAGTACACAGAATAGGCTGTTAAACTGCGGCGAAGCACACTGAATGGAATATGTGACTTTAATATTTGAGTTTGAAAACTTAACAGTATTTCTTATTATTCTGCAACTGTACAGAGTACACAGAATAGGCTGTTAAACGGCGGTGAAACACACTGAATGGAATATGTGACTTTAATATTTGAGTTTGAAAACTTAACAGTATTTCTTATTATTCTGCAACTGTACAGAGTACACAGAATAGGCTGTTAAACGGCGGTGAAACACACTGAATGGAATATGTGACTTTAATATTTGAGTTTGAAAACTTAACAGTATTTCTTATTATTCTGCAACTGTACAGAGTACACAGAATAGGCTGCTAAACGGCGGTGAAACACACTGAATGGAATATGTGACTTTAATATTTGAGTTTGAAAACTTAACAGTATTTCTTATTATTCTGCAACTGTACAGAGTACACAGAATAGGCTGTTAAACTGCGGCGAAGCACACTGAATGGAATATGTGACTTTAATATTTGAGTTTGAAAACTTAACAGTATTTCTTATTATTCTACAACTGTACAGAGTACACAGAATAGGCTGCTAAACGGCGGTGAAACACACTGAATGGAATATGTGACTTTGATATTTTAGTTTGAAGACTTAACAGTATTTCTTCCTATTCTGCAACTCTGCACAGTACACAGAATAGGCTGCTAAACTGCGGCGAAGCACACTGAATGGAATATGTGACTTTGATATTTTAGTTTGAAGACTTAACAGTATTTCTTCCTATTCTGCAACTCTGCACAGTACACAGAATGTGCTGCTAAACTGCGGCGAAGCACACTGAATGGAATATGTGACTTTGATATTTTAGTTTGAAGACTTAACAGTATTTCTTCCTATTCTGCAACTCTGCACAGTACACAGAATGTGCTGCTAAACTGCGGCGAAGCACACTGAATGGAATATGTGACTTTGATATTTTAGTTTGAAGACTTAACAGTATTTCTTCCTATTCTGCAACTCTGCACAGTACACAGAATAGGCTGCTAAACTGCGGCGAAGCACACTGAATGGAATATGTGACTTTGATATTTTAGTTTGAAGACTTAACAGTATTTCTTCCTATTCTGCAACTCTGCACAGTACTCAGAATGTGCTGCTAAACTGCGGCGACGCACACTGAATGGAATACGTGACTTTGATATTTTAGTTTGAAGACTTAACAGAATGTGCTCTAATCTGCAACTTTGCACACTAAACAGAATGTGCTCTAATCTGCAACTTTGCACACTAAACAGAATGTGCTCTAATCTGAAACTTTGCACACTAAACAGAATGTGCTCTAATCTGCAACTGTGCACACTAAACAGAATGTGCTCTAATCTGCAACTTTTCACACTAAACAGAATATTTTTTTTTTTTTTTTTTTTGTTTTTTTCCCCCCACACAAAATAACCTGCTGCCCCCACACACAGTAGTCCTAAAAAGGACTTTTGGTTCTTTTTTGTCACAATTTTTTTTTTTCCTCCCTACACTGCCTTTCCCTTCCTATCCTCAGCTCTCCCTGGCTCAGACTGAGCCGAACTCGATGGTCAGGTGCTATACAGCACCTGACCACGGGTTCTGGCCAGCCAATCAGTGTAATGCCAGCAGCCAACATGGCTGCTGGCATTACACCGATGTCAGAGCCTCCCTGCACGTTTATTGGCTGCGCAGCAGCCGCAAAACGTGCGGGGAGGAGACCCGAACATGGCGGGCGAGCACATGCGGTACTCGTACGAGTACCGCCATGTGCCGAGCAGAGCGATGCTCGAGCCGATCCGAGCATCGGCCGAGCATGCTCGCTCAACACTAATCATCTCCTCTTTTAAAGAATGGAGCAATTTATTAAAATTCCTAGAAACCATAGCTGACAGGTCACTCTAAAGGGGAATCCTCAGGTAGGTAATACTTTCAGAAGCCCATCGAAATGGGAAGGAGTGCTGTAGGGTGAGCACCACCCTTGGAGGTATGGTCATATTCATTTAGGTTAATTTTGAAGTCGGAAAGAAAGCTAAAATTCCCCAAAACATCCAACAAGAGGGGAAACGAGAACTTGGTGGAGGAGATAAAAAAAGGACATCATCCTCAAAGCTAGCAATTGCGGACTTGTCTCTCAATATCAGTATAACAGAAATAATGGGATTGGTATGGACCGTAACCCTCTCCGTCCCAAACCCAGTGGAATTAAAAGTTCCTGGAGATACTCCCTGTTGTGGAGTGATTCCCCAGTGAAGGCCCTGGGAAGACTAATGGCTGATGTGGTAGTGTCAGCGCCGGCTGATGACGTCAGCAGCTGGTGTGTCATAAATGGGACACAGATCCGGAAGGAGCTCGTAGAATCCAAACCCACGACTACATTCCCAACCCGAGAAGATGGAGTAATGAGGCTCAAGCCTTGGTATCCAAAAATCAGTGCTGATGGATAAAATCTATCAGCAAGAAGGAGACGAGGGAGGGAAGGAGCTTGGTTGGGCATGAGTCAACACACAAAAAGGATCACCCACGCTGCCTCTCTGCACCGAGACCAGCCACCTAGTTGGAAAGGGGCCCAAAGGCCTCCGGGTGCAATCCGGAGTAACATTCAGTAAAGGGACGTGACAACTATGTTAATATAATAAACGGGTTATGTGAGTTGCTGCCCCATTGACCCTATACCTTGGTGTGGACATTCATTATTGGCCAGAGGTAACCTGAAAGGGACATAACACTCCCAATATCAAAAGCCTTTTCGGCGTTAATCGATAGAAGACCCGCCAGACTCAGTCGATGTACAGCAGTGAAAATAAGAGAAGTTGCTTTAAGTATGTTGTCCTTCGTTATTCTGCCCTGAACAAAGCCTGACTGGTTTGGATGAATAAAAGATGGAAGGCAAGGTTTAACCCTTTGAGTGCCAGAGGGATATGCAATGCATTTCTTTTCAATGCGTTGTGTAGTCCTCTGGCAATAAGGCCGGGATTCATCAAACTGTGGCAATAGCAGCGTATCAAATACACTTCTCTTCACCAGCACTTTACTGCTATCATTAATGGATACCTTCGGGAATTCCTCAATAGTTTGTTGCATTTCTCTGCTGAAAAAAAAACACACATACGCATAAGCGAAAATGCGTATGTGTGTGTTCTCCCCATACATTGTAATGGGATCTGCCAGCTTGAAGATGGCGGGTCAGATTGGAGGACCTATCTGGCCATCACTCACTGATGAATAAGCAATAGCCAGATACAATTCGGAAGGTGCTGAATGGGCGAATGGTTAATGCAATGAAATCGTCTGATTTTCTTGAGCATTAAGCCATTCGCACCTTCATGAATCCAAGCCTAAAAGGGTTATCAATCTTAATTAATGAGACAGGCCGGTAATTTGGGAATCAGGGTTACGTGTACCTCTAGCAGCTGTTGGGAAAATGTGGAACCCTGCACGATATAGCATTGAGTGCGGCCAGAAGAGAAGTGGATATAAATGAGCAAATCCTATATAATAATTAGCTAAAACGTGTGTAACGACACAGTCACACGCAGCAGAGACTGCCCGCGCCACGGCTGATACAGAGCTGGGCGCTCCGAAGGAGCGTCCAGCTCTGTATCAGCCGTGGTGCTGATTTCCCTTTTCTCATGGAAAAAGTGTTACATTGGTTTATATTTACAAGACAGAGGACTTAGCACCTGGGCAATGGTTTCAATTAAAGCGAGATTTATTATTATTATAGCCCACAATCTGAATGAAAATAAAGATGGTGTTGTGCATAATAATTTCCATAAAGATACATCTCAAGCTCTGCATTCAAATATTTGTCAATTTCTTCAAAGAAAATCGTTCCACCTAAGAGGAGGAGGACAAAACTGCTGCTGCCCCCAGGTTAAGAACCACTTATTTACACGTTTATGTGCCAGAGGCGGGTGAAATGTATTGCATAGTAATCACTTAAATGGATAGTAATACTTCATTTTATCTTTATATTATTTTGGAGGCATTAAAAAAACATGAAGAACGATATAAGTCTTATCTCTCAAACCTTTATGGTTTGAGAGATATTCACAAGCAAAGTTTCCCCTCCCGCCCCTTTTACCTAGTGTAAGCCATCTCTTCTCAGATGTGGAATCCAGTCCATAGACCAGACAGATAACAGCAGGGGGCAATCTTCTTCCTATGAGAACAATGAAAGCCCTGCCCCCTTGACAAGTTTTTCAGCTTTTTCCCATATCTTAATTGAAGATTGTCCCTCTCTGCAGTCTACCTGGGCACCTCCCTTCTGATCTGGCTGAACAGTGTTACATCAGTAAAAGGGACGGGAGGGGGATACTTTGTCATTGAATTACTCTTGTACTACAACTCTGACAGAATTGAAATAACACTCTCCAAGGGACAAATACTATGATGATTAATTAGAGCTGCTTTTATTGTGAAACGTTACTATCCCTTTAAAGGGCTAATTAACCCTTTACGTGAGAGAGGGGTATGCAACGCATTGCGAAGCAATGTGTTGCGTACCCCTCTGGCACTCAAAGGATTAAAGTATATTTTTACTAAGTAACTGCACCAAACACATATTAATAAAGATTGTGCTCACCTTACACCAATGAAAGGAACATCAGTCACCAGTTTTCACCTCTGTCTGTTTGTTTTATGGTGGTTTCAGTGCTGACAGCCTCAGAATTCAATCAGCGGCCATCTCTTGTGTGTTCTAGGCTCTGTTCACACAGATGGTTCTAGTGCAGCATTATTAATTCTGCCCTAAACACACCCTCATGAAATACATTACCCCTAGTACTGCTTTCACACAGGCATAGGGTGACCACATTTCCCTTCTGCCATTCCGGGACGTGGTCACCCTAGTTGCCCCTTCATACCTTGAGTCCCTGGTGGTCTAACGGTGTGGAAAGTGCTCTGTGCCTCCTCCGGCACAGAGCTGAAGCTCCCGCGCGCTGTGCTCAGTAATGCAGAGCTCTGGGAGATGATGTAATCTCCCAGCGCTCTGTATTACTAGAGCGCTTGCCTCCAGGTAAGCTGCATTGCCGCCCTGGATGTCAGCCTGCAAGCGGTGTGTCATATCATGGACGCCGCGAGGGAGCGCTGATTTATGCTACCAAGCGCTCCCTCGCGGCGTCCATGATGTGACACACCGCTTGCAGGCTGACATCCAGGGCGGCTTGGCTTCATTCCGGGACACTTCATTGTCCCGGTTGGAGATGACCCGGGACGCGGGACATAGCCCTGAAATAAGGGACAGTCCCGGACGTTCCGGGACCCGTGGTCACCCTACACAGGCAATCTTCTCTTTTTGGCACACCTCTGCCAGGCCCTCCCCAGTACAACCAAGGAACCTGTGTGACTGTAGACGAACTGATGCAGGTATTTATAATGAGTATTTCCTAGTTAGCTCTTTTTAAATATTAACCCTTTTAAGGATAGGAGTGGCAATGCAATGCATTTCCTGTCTAGCCCTTAAAAGCTTAACAACAACAATAACCCCAATTGCAAATTAAAAAACAACAACAATATTTCTTCAATAAGGAGAGCCCAGGGCTGTTTGTAGTGTTTAACTGCAGAGAGAATCAGGGCACTGGAAGGCATCACTAACCGATACCTGTCTGTTCCGTCCTTCTGTTGCCCCAACATATAAACATTTTGCAAGAACATAAACGAGGGATTGTCAGAGCTTTATAGGACCCGACTGGGTGATTGTGTTGTCTCCAGAAAACAATTAGGAGACAGAGTGAAGTGAAGTGAGACGGAGCAGCCTCCAGCCCCCCTCTCCTGGTGCCTGGAAGAGGAATTGGGATGAAGGTGACTGAACAGGAATTCACTCTCACCTGGAGCTCATTTTTATTCTGAACACAGGAAGCCCCAGGGACGGTTCTGCCTGACTTCCCAAGGACATTCTGAGAGTGACCATGATCCTGTGGGTGTGACTGGCACTGTTTGAGTGGGCAGAGGGAGGACGGTGGTCCGTCTGTTGCTCAGGCAGGTGCTGTCAGGAAAAGAGGGACCTTGAGACCAAGTGGATCATCTGACAGTGGCATGAGCTGGCACAGATAAAGCAGGAAGGGGCGACATAAGAAGAGGGCAGTTCTACCCACCAGGCAGATTCTGGATCCTGAAATCAGGTGAGTCTAGAACTTTCAGGTCACCCCGGGATGCAGGGGAGTTACCAGATTCCAGACCCAGGGCTTGTGCCAAACTATTGCATTATTAGTGCAAAGTGCAACCCAATAGCACCATTACTAGTAAGGAGATTGGCACCATCGTATGTCCCATCTCTGGCAGTGGACCCAGAGATTTAACCCAAACAAACAGTGCACATATCCATACCGGTGAACTTTCCAAATGAGCCGTCCATTAGATCTTTGAAATATGAACTCGTAAAGTTCCCCAGAATGTAGATTTCAGGTGATATGTACCTGCATTCTCAAGGAACCTAACCCTTTGAGTGCCAGAGGGGTACGAAATGCATTCCAAAGCAATGCATTGTGTGCCCCTCTGGCACTCAAAGGGTTAACGTGCTGTAACTTAGAGGTGTCACTGTCTGGACATACAGAAGAGAAGCGGGATGTGTTCCTCTGTCTAGTAGAAATGGCAGCAATATAGGGACTAAATAAGCAGTTACTTGGTGAAGACGATTTATTAGTTAACACTGGACTCCGCCGTCACCCTGAGATTTGGGTCAACCCTGAACGTTCCCAGGTATGCACATATCACCCCTGCTGTGACTGATAAATATCACAGTCTGTAAGACAATTTAACCCACACAGCACTAGAGGGGCGTTCAGTCCAGTGCTTCGCAATGTGTTGGGCACTGATCTGGCAAGGAAAGGGTTAAAGAAAAAAAAAACTGTATTTACATATGTCGCAGACCTTTTTCCCTTGGAGCGGGGGGTGTCCAGCTGTCAGTCAGGTATGAAAAATAAAACGGCACTGCACTACTTGGAGTTGTGTTTAACCATTGGAGTGCCCGTGCTAGTCAGTGACGCAGCTGTAAGAGAACTAGGAACATTATTTTGCAAACCATCTGTACTGTAGGGGCCCAATTAAAATGCCCGTTGATTTAACTCCTTCAGTGCTAAAGAGGTCTTGCTTTGGAGACCTCCCTAGCATTGAAGAGGTTAAAAGCACAATTAAATCCAATGCCAATGTTTAATTCTTTCCTACGGCAAAGCTGGTTTGTTCCAGAATTGTTGCATTTCTACTTACGACATCAGCTTCATTGACTCGCACAGGCACTCTAAGGGTTAAACACAACCTTAAGTAGAGTAGTGTAGTTTTATGTTTCGTAACTGGGGCAGTTTGCGTTAAATTCAGTTATTTCACTGCTGCATTGTTGATTGTGTTTATTTTGTTTACCAACGCAAATTAACCCCTTTGCTTGACATTAAAGGGGCAGTACAGAGTCCGTACAAGACCCTATTAAATGCTAGACTGTGCCCCAAGATTTCCCCTGGCTCTAATTTCCAGTAAACCTTGTGGATCACTATGATCTGCAGGGCTGTGTGATTTCAGCGGCAAGTGAATTGCTCATAGGAGATTCCTCTCCTCTGTGTAGATGTCTACTGATGCTGTATTCACCAACACTGGGCTTCTATTGAGTTAAAGGGATAGTAATGTCAGAAAAAAGTATTAACTATATGGTAGATACAATTAAAAGAGAGTACTTGCACTTATTTGTATCTCTCAAACCGTTATGGTTTGAGAGATATAGGAAAATAAAGTTCTCTGGTCCCTCCCCTTTCTGCTTGACGAGCTGTATAGCTGTCAGAAGCAGATTCTGGTTCCTGGATCAGACGGTGGCTCTTCAGCAGCGCTGATATAACGATATCTAAAAATAAATACTTAATCGGAAAGGTCTAAAACGTGTGTCTGGTTTGCAAGCACACATTGTAGACCATTCCGATGAAGTATTTATCTTTCTATATCATTATATCGGTGCTGCTGAAGAGCCGCGTCTGGTCAAGCGACCAGAATCTGCTTCTGACAGCTATACAGCTCGTCAAGCAGAAAGGGGAGGGACCAGAGCACTTTATTTTCCTATATCTCTCAAACCATAACTGTTTGAGAGATACGAATAAGCGCAAGTACTCTTTTTTTTAATGGTATCTATCATTTAGGTAATACTTTTTTCTGACATTACTATCTCTTTAAATACAGAGGAGAACAATCTCCCATGAGCATGTCACTCAGTGCGGACGTCACACAGCCCTGCAGATCATGGTGATCCACAAGGCTAACTGGGGGGCAACAGAGGAGTTTAGAGCTATGGGAAATCTGTTCCTGTAGATCTTTGGGCACAGTCTAGCATTTAATAGCGACTTGTATGATCACTATATTGTCATTTTAAAGGAGCAGTAAACGTTTCATGAAAATATAAAATTATAGCACTTTACCTGTTGAGTAAAGACTTTTGATTCAAAAGTTATTACATTCCAGTTTGCTTTTATAAATGAAACTGCAGTTTTCTATTCTGTTCATGGGGTGGTGCCATTCCTGTCACTTACTATTGGGAGTCATAGTCAGTCATTCAGAGTTTCCTATAATGTGCCTTATTAAGGGTGGAGGGTGGCTTGTCCGCACGTAGCTCAATGAGGCGGCTGCCCTCCCCCCTGTCACAGAATAATGTGTATTCCCCCCCACTGCTGGGCTGGTGTGGTCAGCCCCTAGACAATGGGAGCTGGCCACTCCAGTCCAGCCAGATTGAATTTGATCTGGGAGAGGTGAAAGTTGTCCCCTCACCTCCCCCAGGTAAAGGTGTGTTACCTTTAAGCAAGCAGGATTTGGGGAAAGGGGGGTATGGCATGCACGCCTCAATAAAAACAATGTCTCCTGAACATTAGTTGATGCTGTAAAGTATATAAAAAAGTTTGCTCTGTAATATCTTTTGCATGAAGAGTCTCAAGCAGTGGCAGCGCCCATTATTTTACTCAGTAAGAAATGCCCTTTAATGTGTTATTTCATGATAAAAGTTTACTGATCCTTTAACCCTTTGAGTCCTGGAGAGGTTTGCAACGCATTTTGAAGCCCTCAGGTACTCAAAGGGTTAAGGGTAGTATTTAAACTAAACTGGTACAATTCTGAAGAAACCATAAGTTCACCATATTAACGTTAGTATTTTATTTCTTAAAGGGATAGTAATGGATAATTTTAAGTAAATTTAATATTGTAGTTATTAAAAAAAGAAAGTAATTAAGGCCGGTCCGATCTCTCAAACCTTTATGGCTTGAGAGAAATATACGATTATTCTCAACTCCCTGCTGTTTCACAGAAGTCTGCCCTCTAGCTGACAGCAGGAGATTCTGGGGCCGGGCCGGGCCGGCGGATCTTCAGGAGAGCCGAAATAGCGCGATCTACATAGAAATACTTAATTGGAACAGCCTACAACGTGTGCTTCCAAATCAGTACAAATAGAGGGCGCCCAATAGTGTAATATGTCCCAAATATCAGAAGTATATGTAAAACAAATGGGTACTCACAATTGTAATGGTCAGCTAAATACAAACTGACTAATGAACCGACGGAGAAATTGTCCTGTCTCCATTCGGGAAATGGCAACGTGTCCAAAGGTCCACAACGACAGTAGAAAAACGGCTTCACAAAATATTACATAAAATAATATTTATTATAAAAGAAACTCTAACGCGTTTCACAGCTTAACGCCGCTTTATCAAAGAGAAATGACTGGTAGAGTTTATACAAACAATATAAAAGAAGCCGTTAAAAATGTCTACATTTAAATAGTACCTCATTTAACTCCATTGGTGTACGTCGGTCCAATCGGCCGCCCAAACATGTTCACCCAAATAAACAGACACAGCCTGCTACGAAGCTTCACGTGACTAGACTAGTGTAGAACGCACACTATGTACGTCACTGTGACATTATGTCTAGGGAATAAGTATGGGTCACCGAACGGACAGGCGCAACCAAAGGATAACAGATAATGTAAAGTCAAAACAATACTTGTATACGAAATGCTTCCTAATCAGGCACACTTTGTAGACCGTTCCAATGAAGTATTTAGTTTTAGATTGCTGAAGAGCCGCTGGCCGGTCCCGGGACCAGGATCTCCTGCTGTAAGATAGATTATGATGTCAGCAAAATGGGAGGGAGGAGGGAAATTTGTAACGGTATATCTCTCAAACTATAAAGGTTTGAGAGATCGGACTGGCCTCAATTACTTTCTTTTTTTTAATAACTACAATATTAAATTTACTTAAAATTATCCATTACTGTCCCTTTAAGAGCCAACATATTCTGCAGTGCTGTACAATGATTGCAAAACCGCACTCTGACACAAGAGATGAGGAGGGTGACGATCCTCAGCATTCCTATTTAGATGACAATTTTAACCCAGCTAGTGAGGTCTCCCAGACACTCCTAAGCAATGCTTGGGATAAGACTAGCATTCAAGGGGTTACAATATCTCCATTTAACCCCTTAACAACCCTTGATGTGCAAGGACCCAGTGGCGTAACTATAGGGGTGGCACCTGCAATTGGGCCCCTCACTCCAAGGGCCCGGCCGCCCCCTGTGACCCCTCCGCCTGGCTCCCGCAGTCTCACTCCAGCGCTCTAGTAATGCAGAACGTTGGGAGATGACATCATCTAGTAATACAGAACGTTGGGAGATGACATCATCTAGTAATACAGAACGTTGGGAGATGACATCATCTAGTAATGCAGAACGTTGGGAGATGACATCATCTAGTAATGCAGATTGCTGTGAGATGACATCATCTAGTAATGCAGAGTGCTGTGAGATGACATCATCTAGTAATGCAGAGTGCTGGGAGATGACATCATCTTGTAATGCAGAGCGCTGGGAGATGACATCACCTAGTAATGCAGAGTGCTGTGAGATGACATCATCTAGTAATGCAGAGCACTGGGAGATGACATCATCTAGTAATGCAGAGTGCTGTGAGATGACATCATCTAGTAATGCAGAACGTTGGGAGATGACATCATCTAGTAATACAGAACGTTGGGAGATGACATCATCTAGTAATGCAGAACGTTGGGAGATGACATCATCTAGTAATGCAGATTGCTGTGAGATGACATCATCTAGTAATGCAGAGTGCTGTGAGATGACATCATCTAGTAATGCAGAGTGCTGGGAGATGACATCATCTTGTAATGCAGAGCGCTGGGAGATGACATCACCTAGTAATGCAGAGTGCTGTGAGATGACATCATCTAGTAATGCAGAGTGCTGTGAGATGACATCATCTAGTAATGCAGAGCACTGGGAGATGACATCATCTAGTAATGCAGAGTGCTGTGAGATGACATCATCTAGTAATGCAGAACGTTGGGAGATGACATCATCTAGTAATACAGAACGTTGGGAGATGACATCATCTAGTAATGCAGATTGCTGTGAGATGACATCATCTAGTAATGCAGAGTGCTGTGAGATGACATCATCTAGTAATGCAGAGTGCTGTGAGATGACATCATCTTGTAATGCAGAGCGCTGGGATATAACATCATCTAGTAATGCAGAGCGCTGGGAGATGACATCATCTAGTAATGCAGAGCGCTGGGAGATGACATCATCTAGTAATGCAGAGCGCTGGGAGATGACATCATGTAGTAATGCAGAGCGCTGGGAGATGACATCATCTAGTAATGCAGAGCGCTGGGAGATGACATCATCTAGTAATGCAGAGCGCTGGGAGATGACATCATCTTGTAATGCAAAGCACTGGGAGATGACATCATCTAGTAATGCAGAGCACTGGGAGATGACATCATCTAGTAATGCAGAGCACTGGGAGATGACATCATCTAGTAATGCAGAGCACTGGGAGATGACATAATCTAGTAATGCAGCGCTCTGCATTACTAAGAGGACCGCGCGGGAGCTCCAGGTAGGAGGCAGGAGATGGGGGCATTGTGAAGACTGAGGGGCACTGTAGAGGGAGGCCGTGGCACTTCTTGCACCAGGGCCCACAGGCTTCTAGTTACGCCTCTGCAAGGACCATCACGACAGCAGCGCACTGCCGAGGCTGGTCGTTAAGGGGTTAAATAATTTGGATATTTTCATTCTTCCTGTTATGACGCGGTTGGTTTGCTACAGAACTGCACCTCCAAGGGCATATCAACAAGGGCGTGATGGGGTCTGGCAGACAAGGGGTCAAATAGGTTTTTGTTGCAGTAAATTTTTGCGTTAGGGGCCCCCAAATAATATTTGCTCCAGGCCCCCCCATGTGTACCTCTTTAGCGTAATGAATCAGCCCTGGGGTCATAGGTCTAAGGAAAAGTAAGTTTAAAGAGACAGCAATGTTTGCACATGAATACTACACAGCATTCAGTCCCCTTAAACTGGCGGTATTATGTTTATAAATATCGGACACTGTTACAGCCACTTTAACGCTTATTTTCATTTAGCTCCACTTTTATAAATCTACCCGGTAGTGACTTACGTATAAAGGCAAATTGGAGCAAATATGAGGCATATAAACTACATAAGAAGACAAATCTAAACTCCCCGCAACATGTTGAAGGCCTTTCTAGCATCCAAAAGGTTAAAATCACAAATTAAAGCAATAGGAATTTTCATTTGTCCCCTAGAACGCTGTTCAATTTGGTTCCTCCCTGTTCTACTGTGCCTTTAAACGTACGGTCCAATGTTCTTACCATAGACACACCCACTGATAACATCATAATGTGAACAGGTCACATGATGCAGAGAGGTATGTTTCATGCTCGGATATTTTTGCGCCTTAGATGTTAGAGATGACCCCTACTCATTGTTCAATTTTTAACAATCTGCAGGGGCAATTCCAATATTTAAAGGGAAAGTCAACCTCCTCTTTGAGTTTACATATTCTTCAAGTGCATTTCCCAATTGTCTGTACTTTCATTTTCTCACCTTCACCTAGTTTTTTATACTTACGTCCCTGACAGGGAGCTCCCTGAATTTGTTTCCAGAGAGCTTTCTATAAGAGACCGTGAAAGCAAAGAGAGAGAGTGCAACAATGTAAAAAAAAAGACAGTGATGCAATGTAGAAAAGCCACTATCAGGGCCGGTTTTACATCTCAGGAGCCTGTACGCACAGAAATCTGAAGCGCCCCCACCATTGGCCATCTCCACTGGACACCTCCACAATGCTCCAAATCTCCACATTGCCCCAATCATCTCCATATTGCCCTCACATTGCCCCCATCAGCTCCAACTTGCCCCCCATCAGCTCCACATTTCCCCCACCATCTCCATATTGCCCTCACATTGCCCCCACCATCTCCAAATTGCCCCCATCAGCTCCTCATTGCCCCCACCATCTCCAACTTGCCCCCCATCAGCTCCATGCAATGTGGGGGCAACATGGAGCGGGCGCCGAGGCTAATAAAAAAAAAAAATAATAAAAAAAAATAAATAAAAAAGCGATCCCAATGACAGGCGTCCCTCTGTGGGGTGCGCCTGTAGGCAGATGCCTACTCTGCCCTATTGTAAATCCGGCCCTGGCCAGTATTACAGCATACTGAATGAACACTCAGTGCTTGCAGGGCTATCCCAGCTTTCTCAGTCCCCGACAGAAAGCTCTCTGGAAGCAGACATCCAGGCAGCTCAACATAAACATTTAAAAAGAAAAAAAGAGATGAAAAAAAATGTAGGAGATCTGACATATATTATGCACTTGAAGAATGTATAGTCAAAAAAGGAGGTTGTCTGTCACTTTAAATAGGTGGGTTTCCAAAAAAAATAAAATAAATATTCAATATATAGAAAGGGACACAGGCTGCCCTTGTCTGGTGCAGAGACACACACACTAGTTCTCATTACTGGGTGTTCACCTTATCTTCCTGTGATTTTATAGGGACTACCGTGTGCAAGGGGGAGATCTGGGCAAGTAGAAAACCTCTTAATTTGACCTTGGTCAGGACTTTTTGGGGGTCACTCAAGACTACTCTTTTTCTAAAAAGGAAATAATATTATTATATATAGTACTTTTCTTAAAAACTAACAAAAAAACAAACAAACAACATTATATATACTCTTGGCATTTCTTTTTCCAAAAAAAGAGCCCTGGTTCCTGTTATATGGCAGTGCCAGTTTAACCTTCTGAGTGCCAGAGGGGTAATCAACGCATTGCAAAGCACTCAGAAGGTTAATGCATTCCCACCGCAGTCATCTATTGCAGTCAAACGCTGCAAATCACCTCTGTTCTGTCACATGCAGGTTGGCTGGTGCACGGAGGCGCTGACAAGACATTTGACTTCTGGCACAGAATTGACGATGACAGAGTTATAACTCAGTTCAGATATTTACCAGATTCTTAACGCTCCCCCTCTCAGATTTCAGAGCCATTATTTATTTTGGAGGTTACTAAGAAGTTCATCTCTCAACCATAAAGGTTTGAGAGATGACACTGGGGGCAATACGTTTTTTTTTTTTACTAAGGCTTTAATATAGGGATTTGTAATACTTAAGTATTACTATCCCTTTAAAGAAGTTGTACATCCTAATAATGACCTCCCACTAGCCTTACTATAACCAGAAAATCCTAACAGCCCTTATTAAATACGCCCATGTGTCTTTGTTCAAGAAGTAAAAGGGCTCAATAATAACAGAGCCGCTAAATCTGTTGTTAAGAACAAAATGCGTTCCGTGCGGTGCACACATCGTTATGCCATTAGAATTCTATTACTTGACCACCATCTAGTGCAACAAACGTTGGTCGCTAAAACTCATGTTACGTCCTAACACACGTCGCAGCTTTCTGTTACTAATAGCATGAATAATAAGTACATTAAAGGAAACCAGATAAAGCTTGATATCTGACATAGTGTCAAACATTGACTGTGAACTATGATATAGTTACCCTCACCCCACCTTCCTAAACACTAACCCTAAAAGTACCCCCCTCTGGACTTCCACTACACCTAACATTAACAGTAAAAATAACTAAAATCTTAGTTCTAAAGCTATCCTATTGTAACGGTTTTACCGACACTCCAAAGGTTAAAATAAAACACAGTTTTATTGAGGTAAAACAAGGAACACTGCCCCCTTGGGGCTAGAATAGGTAAAAGCGCAGATCAGACAAGTATAGGGATGTAGTTCAGGCCCAATATGGCTAGTAGCAATATAGCTTGCAACAGGAAGCAATAGAGGTAACAGGGTTAATGCCAATACAAATAATCAGTCTCTGTTGTGGTGATTAGCCAACGCCCGGTGGATATAAAACAGTCCAGGTAGTGGTGCAGATAGAATGCGCTTAGCAGTGCGACTGAACTGAATCACTACAAGATTAGAAGTTCCGTAATATGCCCCATTGTATAGCAAGAGCTGACTAGAGCTAGAGCCAATAGCACCCCTTAGGTGCCGTAACGGAAGAGAGACACTGCAAGAGCAATTGGGACCGGAGCCAATAGCACCCCTTAGGTGCGGTAACGGATTAGTGACACTGCAAGAGCAAACTGGGCCGGAGCCTATAGCACCCCTTAGGTGCGGTAACTGAGTCAGAGACACTACACAAGCGAATGTAACGTGAGCCAATCGCACTCACCGGTGCGGTATGATGGTACAACACTGCGAGCAAAATGAGACCAGAGCCAAGACACCCTTCTGGTGCCGAAACGGAGCTACACTCTGCAAGAGCTAACGGAATGCCCAATAGCACCACGCGGTGCAACGGCTGCAAGGGTGAAAGGTGGAGGCACTGTAAATGGAGGTCACGATTGCTCTGCTAGTGTTAACGGATAGGCTCGGTAATGGAGGCAACAAGCTCAGCAAGTGTTAATGACGGGCTCAGAATCGGAGGCAACAAGCTTGGCAAGTGTTCTCGGACAGGCTCAGTAACGGAGGCAACAAGCTCAGCAAGTGTTCTCAGTCAGGCTCGGTAACGGAGGCAACAAGCTCAGCAAGTGTTCTCAGTCAGGCTCGGTAACGGAGGCAACAAGCTCAGCAAGTGTTCTCAGTCAGGCTCGGTAACGGAGGCAACAAGCTCAGCAAGTGTTCTCAGTCAGGCTCGGTAACGGAGGCAACAAGCTCAGCAAGTGTTCTCAGTCAGGCTCGGTAACGGAGGCAACAAGCTCAGCAAGTGTTCTCAGTCAGGCTCGGTAACGGAGGCAACAAGCTAAACAAGTGTTCTTGGACAGGCTCAGTATCGGAGGCAACAAGCTCAGCAAGTGTTCTCAGTCAGGCTCGGTAACGGAGGCAACAAGCTCAGCAAGTGTTCTCAGTCAGGCTCGGTAACGGAGGCAACAAGCTAAACAAGTGTTCTTGGACAGGCTCAGTAACGGAGGCAACAAGCTCAGCAAGTGTTCTCAGTCAGGCTCAGTAACGGAGGCAACAAGCTCAGCAAGTGTTCTCAGTCAGGCTCGGTAACGGAGGCAACAAGCTAAACAAGTGTTCTTGGACAGGCTCAGTATCGGAGGCAACAAGCTCAGCAAGTGTTCTCAGTCAGGCTCGGTAACGGAGGCAACAAGCTTGGCAAGTGTTCTTGGACAGGCTCAGCAACGGAGGCAACAAGCTCTGCAGATATAAAGGGAGTGAACAGTCTGTACAGCACTGCAAGCACAGTTCAGAATGTCGCCAGGCGTAGAGTACAGAATCTCGCAGGAACACTGGAAGCAATCACGGAGCGGGAACGTCAGCCAAGCCGGATCAATCACGGAGCAGGAACGTCAGCCAAGCCGGGTCAATCACGGAGCAGGAACAACAGGAGTAATCAGATGGGCCGAATCGGTACACAGGAACGCAGGAACACAGCAACAAATGCACAGGTACGGGAACACCACGAAAGGGCACCTGACAGGTGCCAAAGGCCCAATAAATGAAGGCCCAGTAAATGAAGGCAGCCGTTCTCAAGATTACCTAATCTTGAGAAAGGCTGCGGTGACAGCCGAAACGTAGATTCTAATAAATGTAACTTATGTTGAGCTTTGAAAACAGATCCTGTGAGTGCCGTCATTCACTATGGACTTTATATCTATATATCACTACACAAGCACAATATCAACACAAACACTCCACAAAACAGCAGAGCCACAGGTTGTAACTAATGAAATTAAACCTCTAAATTGAAAATTAATAAAATCATAAATAATAATATAATATTATTGCAAAATATAATATAATATTTAAAAAAGAAACCCTAAATAATAAAGAAAAGCAAAAACATAACATCTCATACTTGACATCATAGTGGATGCATCCAAACCCCCATCTAACCGTCCTAAAAAACGTGGCTAATATCCCACTCGGAATTCAACCCGTGTGGGACTCACAATTTGTAGCACACTGGTTGAGGAACTACAACCGTGCCAAGGCGTCAGGGGTTAAAACCTGACCCTGTACAGGCACTCCGGATTTCTCCTATCCCATGTCCAATCCGCTAACGAAAAAGTGATCCACAATAGTGTAATATAAATACTGACTTTAATAAAAAAATAAAAACAGTTGGAAGCAAATAAAAACCGTATCTATCCAACACGTTTCTGGATCACAAAGATCCTTTCATTTATATAATGAGCCAGCCGCCAGATCTTCATGTTTTTATACACAAATCTAAACAGAGATTGGCTTTTATATGGCGAGTCTCTGTTCAGATTCCCACGCTCCCATTTACAGAGATGTCAAGTTACCCAGGGCAAGGAACTCTGTGCCAAAACAAGCCCCTAAACCAAAGGCTCACAGTTCAACATTTCAGTCACATAGTCCCTCTTCTACCCTTCCATCCCCCTCCACCAAGGTGGTTGGCCCTGTGACAGAGGAATAAAATAGTGCTAAAATAGCGCTAAGTGCGGGTTCTTCCTCTTGTCCCAGAGAAAGTTATGAGATATAATTATTCCCTATTCGAAATATGGGTGCGTAATATCTGTCATTTCTGTAGACTGGCCTTATACCAGTAATTTAAGGACAATAAAAAATGATTACAGAGTCTATATAATATATATATATAAAACAAGAAATTATATCAAGTCCATGTATGGAACAGCACTCCAAGTCTTCTTTTGCAGAATTGCGTTTATTTCTTGAGGAAGGCCCTCTAGGGGGTCGAAACGTTGACAATAAACACAATTCTGCAAAAGAAGACCTGTGAGTGCTGTTCCATACATGGATTTGATACCATTTCTTGTCTTATTATTTACTTATCTGGATTTATAAGCACCGAGGGAATTGCAAATGTTTATTGGCTAGCTAAAAGATATCAAGTAAGTAAGAAAACTTGGCAATAAAACAAGTTACATTACATTACAAAATCCAACTAGCAGAGTGCGAGATAATTATAAAATATTACTTGCCATAATAGAGAAATCACATACCAGTCTTGGTCACGTAGAGTGTCAGGTAACCTGATCTGTCCGCTACTGACTTATAGTGGCCCTGGCACTCAATATATACCTTTTCTTTTAGCATGAGCCAAGGAGATGAGGAACATGCAGTTGGCTCGTGCACGGAAAGACCATATTTGGGGATGGATATAGCAGTTGGCTATTGGACCTGTTACTAAGGGTCTTAGTTAGAAGCAGCCAACAGTATACTTCTGCTATCTAGAAGCCCAGGGGTGAAAAGGACAACTGTCTAACCGTCTATTTCCTTTTTCTAGGAGCTATAGGGGATGTGTGGTAGTTATCAGTTGGGGCAGATGGTTGTGTTACAATAAGTCTGTCCTGTTAAAGTAAGATTATGTTCTAGCATTCTCTGCCATGGCTAGAAAATAAATGTATATACTAACCCTTTGTGTGCCATGTAAGAATAGTATAATGGGAACCCAAGACTCTGGGAAGTCCTGGGCTGTCCTATCCGAATTCTCCAATCTCGAGGACGGCTAGCACCTGTTGAACTGCCCGGTCGGACAGAGAACCGCGAGGCTGACACGCTACCCGGCAGTTGTTTCCAGCTTCCTTCGATGCTACGTCGAACACGTCGAACGGCAGTCTGGCTCGGTCCCCGAATCCAAGTCGAGCACCGCTGAGGAGCGCGTCGATCGCATGTGAGTTCAGCGGGAACCAGGAGTGAATAGCTCTTATATGCCTCAGAGGATGGGAGTCAGAGTGGACCCTTTAAACTATCCTGGCAAGCACGACACACAGAGACTGCTTGCTCCAAATGAACACACTTTATTGCAAAACACAGCATTCTTTTATACACACATAAATAATAGAACAATGCAACCGGGAGGGGCAAGGGGCGTAAGGGCCGGGGGATTATGAACAGAGGAATGATGGAACCCGACTGGTCCATTTCTCATGCTCCAGGATCTCAGGGCAGGCCTACCCTGCCCCTGAGTGGCCAGACATGATTGAGTTAGCTATACATGAGTCCCAGTGGGGGGTACAGTCTTAATGAGTCCCAATACACACTTTGGTGAGCACAATGGCTAAGTCCAAAAAGCTGTTGAACTAAAAGTGCTGGCATCCTGCCTCGAAGTTGACCAATCAGTTTGTTGTATACTCGCAGGGTCGACCAATTCCGTTGATGCTTCTTCGATGGTCCGACAACAGGTCGAATGTTCCCGCCACCCCGGAATCCTTTCACCGAACAAGGAGAAATAATAAATCCTTAGTCTGAATATTTGACAACCATTTTAATCAATCATAGGTCGTGTCCTCCAGGGGGAAATAATCTCATTTTCCGCTACATCTCTCAGTTTTCATTTTTAAGCCATTAGTAATGGCCTACGGCCCGTTACAAATAGCTATATGCAGAATACAATAGGGTTATGGATAGAAAGTATATAAATCATATATATATATATATATATATATACTAGTGTAAAAGCCTGTGTACACGGGCAAAGGTCTGGGTGATGTTAAGAGGCCGGTCCTGTTCTGCGTCCTGCAGCTGACGCAGTCATGCACTGTAGAGACTGGCCGAAAGCAAAAAATGCTCCCAGCACAGAACTCCCAGCATTCCGTACAGAATGCTCCCAGCACAGAACTCCCAGCATTCCGCACAGAACGCTCCCAGCACAGAACTCCCAGCATTCCGCACAGAACGCTCTCAGCACAGAACTCCCAGCATTCCACACAGAATGCTCCCAGCACAGAACTCCCAGCATTCCGCACAGAACGCTCCCAGCACAGAACTCCCAGCATTCCGCACAGAACGCTCCCAGCACAGAACTCCCAGCATTCCGCACAGAATGCTCCCGGCACAGAACTCCCAGCATTCCACACAGAATGCTCCCAGCACAGAACTCCCAGCATTCCGCACAGAATGCTCCCAGCACAGAACTCCCAGCATTCCACACAGAATGCTCCCAGCACCGAACTCCCAGCATTCCACACGTAATGCTCCCAGCACAGAACTCCCAGCATTCCTACACCTCCCAGCATTCTGTGCTCCCAGCATTCTGTGTGTTCGGGCAGTCTCTACTGGCCATGATGGCTTCTGACAAACATCCTAGCGAATTATTATGTAGGATATATATATATTCCCCCCCCAAAAAAAAAAAAAAACGTTAGGAAAAGGAAGCGGGCAGCGTCTCCTGCTCAGGAGGAGGGAAGAAGGCAGGGCTGCCCGCCATCTTAATAGCCTTCAGGGGAAATTCTCCACCTCAGCCAGTTTTTGCTTCTCCAGTCAATTTAAACAGTATGTGGCTGCAGCCAAAGATGTCTAAGTCTATGGGATGTATGGGTTAATCCTCAGAGCTCCCAAAGGGCCCAAAATATGTTTATTGTGAAGGATAATGTGACATAAACCCCTTGTCATGATTCAGGCCGCAGTTCAGAGCGTTACACTTGGTATCAGTTTATACTCCCAGATCTTCTTGTGTCTCTGTGTCATAAAATTTCCCATCAGTACAGTCACTTTAAAGGGATAGTAATATTTGGATATCCGTGAACTTGGCATTATATCTGTGACTGATAAAATCTCTCCTTTGTCTGCCGGTTTAATGACTATGTTTTTTTGTCCTTCAATGATTGTAGTGTGCCAGTTTGCATTGTTTGTCAGGTATGGTTCATGTGCCTCTATTTCTGAAGCTCCCTATATACCTGTCCAGTGTGTGCATTTCTTCCTGGGTTAGCCATCATTGGCTGCAGTCACACATTAAATTTACTGGAGTAGAAAAGGAAAAATAAAATGTGTACCACTTAGCCAGCTACAAAGAGATGTCTCTAATGGAGTGTAGGACATTATTTACACAGACAGTGGTGATAAGGGATTCCCTTCCAGTGGAATTTAAATGTAAAAACAATTTGTATGAGTGTACATAAACTGTCATGTATTCTATACTCACCCTTCATTCTAAATATGCCTGAAGAAGAGATCTAACTTCAGTGTACAAGTGCTGATTGACTATTTACCTGTCACATTTGTATTAGTCATCAATCATCATGTCCACCAAAGATGTACAGGGGAAAGGATTGCTTGGATGTTGTTTTTGTGGTTATCATATGAAATATCCCGTGGAGATGGTTGTGGGAGCTAATAATAATGAAGTTATTGCAGACCAGCCTGCTACCTAGTAGTTAATGTGAAGCAGAAAGTCATTCCAAATCACATCCAAATAGAAGTGGTAGTAGGAGAATTATGGGTTTGCCATTGCCTACTGCTAAACAAGTAATAGGTAAATGATGATGGTGATGATTGTTACAATAATACTATGCTTTTCACCTCCTCCACCATAACATCCAGCCATTCAGCCAGCAACTGTATTACCCCCACCCCAGCCTATTAATCGAGACATATGAAGAAGGACAAAATCCTGAGATAGAGTATGAAGGTGATGGCAATTCATTGTCAAACGCAGGCTATAGCCTGTAAGAAAGGGAGTGCTGGGGTGCAACGCTGGAAAGCAGAGCTCGTGAAATGGTGGCTGCCAGAAGAAGGACTGTACCAAAACATGGGCCAAAGGTAGGGACCAGCTGCATGGCAGGAGGAAAAGTCCTGAATAGCCACTCTACTGACAGCACAAGCTCTCCTGCTGGGGTGCGAGGAGTTGGGTACGTGGCTTGGGGCCGTTGGCTGAAGACAGCGACAACTCTCCAAAGGCGGAATACAATAGGATAGTCGGAATAGCTTGGTGTCATACACAGTTCATCAATCAGAAGAATGATCTTAAAGGAATAGCTAAAGGTCATACACAGGAGATGTATACTGGAGAATGGTCTAGAGGAGTAGCCAAGGGTCATACACAGGCGATCTATATTGGAGAATGGTCTAGAGGAGAAGCCAAGGGTCATACACAGGAGATCTATATTGGAGAATGGTCTAGAGGAATAGCCAAGGGTCATACACAGGAGATCTATATTGGAGAATGGTCTAGAGGAGAAGCCAAGGGTCATACACAGGAGATCTATATTGGAGAATGGTCTAGAGGAATAGCCAAGGGTCATACACAGGAGATCTATATTGGAGAATGGTCTAGAGGAGAAGCCAAGGGTCATACACAGGAGATCTATATTGGAGAATGGTCTAGAGGAATAGCCAAGGGTCATACACAGGAGATCTATACTGGAGAATGGTCTAGAGGAGTAGCCTTGGGTCATACACAGGAGATCTATACTGGAGAATGGTCTAGAGGAGAAGCCAAGGGTCATACACAGGAGATGTATACTGGAGAATGGTCTAGAGGAGAAGCCAAGGGTCATACACAGGAGATCTATATTGGAGAATGGTCTAGAGGAGAAGCCAAGGGTCATACACAGGAGATGTATACTGGACAATGGTCTAGAGGAGAAGCCAAGGGTCATACACAGGAGATCTATACTGGAGACAAGAGCAGGACAAGGTTAGAAAAGAAAGGGCTGACCTGAACACACTATACAGGCACTGATGCCAAGGACCAGGTCTGCAAGCCTAAGGAACACTGTGAAAGTGCTCCGAGCGGCTGTGAACGCTGCCAGATATAGACGCAAGATAATGACGTCACCAGGTGAAGAATTGTCCTCTGCCGAACCTGGAAGTTCAGCACCCCGCCGAGAGTGAGCGAGGCTGCCTGAACAAGCCGCACATAGAGACGTGAAGACGCCCACAGGAGAGAACGCGGAGAGACAGCTGGAGAGGTGAGATGAAGGCTGTGTCTGAACACGGGAGTGAAGGTGATGGCAAGTCATTGATAGGTGATGGTGTGGTGAATTGTGTTGGAGACTGGGACAAGAGTACAGGAACATGAACAAATAATCAAAAGCAGGGAACAAGAACAGGCTGAATTCCCTAGTAAGGAGATGTTTGGTGGGAAAATTAATTCATCATCATCACCAACAGCATCATTTGCCAAAGTCTGAAGGTGAGGCTGTTGATGAGGAAGACCTTGACTGAAGGGCAAGGCTTAAAGGGATAGTAATACCTAAAATGTAAAAAAAAATATGTTGTAGGGTTTATCCCCCTGAGTAAAACAAGAGTACTCCCACTGCTGAAACATGATTCATTCAAAAGTTATTAATTTTCAAAGTTGAGTTTTTTAGGTGCAATATCACAGTGGCCTGAAATTGTACAGTGGTGCTGTTGCTACACCATCCTATGGACAGCTCTGGTCTCAGGACCATAAATCTCCATAGGATGGTGTAGCAACAGCGCCACTGTAAAATTTCAGGCCACTGTGATATTGCACCTAAAAAATTCAACTTTGAAAATTAATAACTTTTGAATGAAACACCTTTCGGCAGTGGGAGTAGTCTTGTTTTACTCAGGGGGATAAACCCTACAACATATTTTTTTTTACATTTTAGGTATTACTATCCCTTTAAAATTTCTACTCACCACTAGCCAATGGCGAGTGAAAATTTAGCCCTGGCGAGTAGAAATTCAGCCATGGTGGGTATGTTATGGCTTGCAGTGGCGAGTAACTTTTCTGGTCTGGCTAGTAGCAAAGGACTTCAAATTTTAAGCCCTGCTCTAGGGTTTCAGATATCCTTTTTTATCCCCTGACAAAGTGGACTGTAGAACCACAAAACGCTTAGGGATATTAATACATTAAAGTCTTTTATTATCTTACGTAACTTGCCTTTGTCTTGCCTCTGTCTTGTCTTGCCTTTGTCGATCCTCTGTGGGCTACGGCCGCGCCAGGTAGCAGCACACACGCTGCTACCATCTGGTGAGTTTGGTCCTTTGAAGGGCTAGTTTGAGATCACTTCACCATACAGATTTGCTCTCAGATATTTTGCACCATGTGTTCTTATTCTAAGGAGACCTGTTGAACTGGCTGCGGGGCCTCACATGCGGGGTTGTTATTCGATATATTGGAGGGTGTTAGCACAAGCCAGGCCGGGCTTCCAACGTAAATATCCAAGATAAGATCTGGTGAGTCTGACCTATAGAGGGGTCTTTTTTATTACTCACCTGACATACAGATTCATCCTTAGATTCAATTTTTTTCTGTAAGTTTCTGCAGTAAGAGCTACACTGGAAGCCGGTTGTTGACCTTGTGTTACACAGATCTAAACCACCATCAAGCTATCATGGACTTTACTGATATATTTGAGATATATCGTCAGGAATATCTCCTGACAATAACTAATTTTCACATTACTGACTATTTTATATATATATACTAGTTGAACAGCCCGTTACACGGGCCACAATGCCACTGCCACCTGGTCGCGGGGCAGTCATGCGCAGTAGAGACTGCCCGCACCGCGGCTGATACAGAGCTGGACGCTCCTTCGGAGCACCCAGCTCTGTATCAGCCCCGCCACGGGCAGTCTCTACTGCGCATGACTGCCGCACGTGCAGCAGTGTCTACTGCGCATGTCGGGCGTTACACACAATTTAGCGAATTATTATATAGGATATATAAATATTACATGGACATCCAATAGCTGGCACTTGATCCTTTTTTTCTTTTTTCTATCAGATATCCTATCAGCACTAATAATTATGATTATTTAGAATATGCAGAAAAAGATAAAAGAAGGCGCCCAATCGTACAGTATCACCAAATAAACGATCTATATACTGGGTTACAAGCCAAAAATGATGTGAGAGGCTCTGAGCACGAACAAAAGCACAATGGCCTGTTCTCCGGCTAGTCACTGCTCAAGAGCATCACATTTTAGCTCTCTAGTGCCATTACAGAGGAGAAATTTCCACATACATATTAGACAAATCCCGCCCATAAGGGCGGTCCAATACCAAAATGATGGGCAAGTCCTCTCTGCACGGAAAAACCAGCTAACCCCAAATATAGGTTTTGGCCTTATTTAGGCCTCATCAGTGAGGTGCAGCTGGCTTCTCTAGGCAGTGAGAGCAACGGGTCCACGTCTGGATTACCATTTACAGTTAGGGAGAGACCCTAAGTGTTTTGCAGAAACAATCCAAAAATTACGTGAGAGGCTCTGAGCACAAACAAAAGCACAATGGCCTGTTCTCCGGCTAGTCACCGCTCAAGAGCATCACATTTTAGCTCTCTAGTGCCATTACAGAGGAGAAATTTCCACATACATATTAGACTAATCCCGCCCATAAGGCAGTCCAGTACCAAAATGATGGGCAAGTCCCCTCTGCATGGAAAAACCAGCTAACCCCAGACAAACGTTTCTGCCTTATTTGGGCCTCATCAGTGAGGTGCAGCTGGCTTCCCTAGGCACTGAGAGCAAGGGGTCCACGTCTGGATCACCCTTTACACTTAGTGAGAGACCCTAAGTGTTTTGCAGAAACAAGCCAAAATGATGTGAGAGGCTCTGAGAACGAACAAAAGTACAATGGCCTGTTCTCCGGCTAGTCACCCCTCAAGAGCATCACATTTTAGCTCTCTAGTGCCATTACAGAAGAGAAATTTCCACATACATATTAGACTAATCCCACCCATAAGGGCGGTCCAGTACCAAAATGATGGGCAAGTCTTCTCTGCACGGAAAAAACCAGCTAACCCCAGACGTACGTTTCGGCCTTATTTGGGCCTCATCAGTGAGGTGCAGCTGGCTTCCCTAAGCAGTGAAAGCAAGGGGTCCACGTCTGGATTACCATTTACACTTAGGGAGAGACCCTAAGTGTTTCACAGAAACAAACCAAAAATGATGTGAGAGGCTCTGAGTACGAACAAAAGCACAATGGCCTGTTCTCCGGCTAGTCACCACTCAAGAGCATCACATTTTAGCTCTCTAGTGCCATTACAGAGGAGAAATTTCCACATACATATTAGACTAATCCCGTCCATAAGGGCTGATCCAGTATCAAAATGATGGGCAAGTCCCCTCTGCACAGAAAAAAACAGCTAACCCCAAATATAGGTTTCGGCCTTATTTGGGCCTCCTCGGTGAGGTGCAGCTGGTTTCTCTAGGCACTGAGAGCAAGTGGTCCACATCTGGATTACCCTGTACACTTAGGGAGAGAACCCAATTGTTTCGCAGAAACAAGCCAAAATGATGTGAGAGACTCTGAGTATGAACAAAAGCACAATGGTCTATTCTCCGGCTAGTCACTGCTCAAGAGAATCACATTTTAGCTCTCTAGTGCCATTACAGAGGAGAAATTTCCACATACATATCAGACTAATCCCGCCCATAAGGGCAGTCCAGTACCAAAATGATGGGCAAGTCCCCTCTGCACGGAAAAACCAGCTAACCCCAGACGTACGTTTCTGCCTTATTTGGACCTTGTCAGTGAGGTGCAGCTGGCTTCCCTAGGCAGTGAAAGCAAGGGGTCCACATCTGGATTACCCTTTACACTTACGGAGAGGCCCTAAGTGTTTCACAGAAACAAGCCAAAATGATGTGAGAGGCTCTGAGCACGAACAAAAGCCCAATGACCTATTCTCCGGCTAGTCACCGCTCAAGAGCATCACATTTTAGCTCTCTAGTGTCATTACAGAGGAGAAATTTCCACATACATATTAGACTAATCCCGCCCATAAAGGCGGTCCAGTATTAAAATCTGGGTTATAATTACTTTTCATAGCTTTATACACTACTAGCAATGTGGGTCGGCATTGCCCGTCATGTTATGCAGGGAATGTTTTTTTGTTTTGTTATGATAGTTAAATATGGCGTAGGGTGTACGTGTCAGAAAGGTACACACAGTGATACACAGGCACATACGCAAACACACACATATACAGGGGGACACACAGTGATAGACAGAGACGCATGCAACACACATACATACACACACATGCACTGACATACACAGCAGAACATACATACATACAGTGTGAGCAGTGTAAGTAACATACCTCCCAACATTTCAAATTGCCAAAGAGGGACACTTGTGTTTTA
This sequence comes from Rhinophrynus dorsalis, assembly GCA_037306005.1. Taxonomy (NCBI): domain Eukaryota; kingdom Metazoa; phylum Chordata; class Amphibia; order Anura; family Rhinophrynidae; genus Rhinophrynus; species Rhinophrynus dorsalis. Next base: position 398,051,359 of record CM074724.1, on the reverse strand, counting down.
GGTGGTGTTACTGGGGGCGTGGCTGGTGGTGTATTTTAGAGAATTTTTAACCCTTTGAGTGCCAGGGGGTAAGCAATGCATTGCATACCCCTCTGACATTGAACTGGTTAAGTTACTCTTTCTGTAAGTGAATGATTTAGAAGAAGATGAAAGTATTTTTTACACAGACTAATCTATATATATAAAAGAAGACTTTGTGCCTGCCAAAACACACCCAGGGGTGGTATTAAGGAGGAGTTACTGTTCCCATTGGGTGATTCAATCATGCAGGGAGTTGGCCCGCCCCCACTATGCAGCCCGCCCACCACTATCAAAGTCAGAAAAAAACAATATGGCCGCCACTTGCTCCTACACCACAGACAAACACACATGCTCCACTCACACAGCACCACACAAACACACACACATGCCCCACTCACACAGCACCACACAAACACACACATGCCCCACTCACACAGCACCACACACATGCCCCACTCACACAGCACCAAGCAGACATGCCCCCACTCACACACACAGCACCACATACACACATAAAGCCAGAAATACATATGGCTGACACACACACACAGTCACTCACCCTGACTCCCAGAGGCCTCAGCAGGACCTGTAGTGCAGCACCAGAGGAACAAAATTGCACTCAAAGGGTTAAGGTAGGTCCTCATTGCTCAATTATTTCTTCACTGTCATCATTTGCCATGCAAGACACAGGACAGACAGCCATCAGATTCACACTTAACCCACTGACTGCCACAGGGTTGTGTATCAAGTTTTACCCCTCAGGGAGTGTGTTCAAACTCCTCACACTGTAAACTTGCATTTCTCTCACACTTCTCCTCCTTCCCCAGCCTATTACTAACACTTTTCCATATTTATGTTAAGCCCCGCCCCCTACTCGCGATTAAGCCACGCCCCCTTTTAACCCAGATTGCCCCATTGCTCTCTCCACATCAGCACCACATGAGGGACTCCACAAGTAAAAATTCCCAGGTATAACACATACATGCCTCACTCACACAGCACCAAACACCCATACACACACACAAAGCCAGAAAGAAAGATGGCTGACACACAGTCACTCACCTTGACTCCCAGTGGCCTCAGCAGGACCTGTAGTAAAGCCACTGAATGGTGCTGCATCAGCAGGGGAACAAAATGGCACTCAAAGGGTTAAGGTAGGCCCTCATTGCTGAATTACTTCTTCACTGTCACCATTTGCCATGCAAGACACAGGACAGACAGCCATCAGGTACACACTTAACCCACTGACTGCCACAGGGTTCTGTATCAAGTTTTACCCCTCAGGGAGTGTGTTCAAACCCCTCACACTGTAAACGTGCATTCCCCTCCCACTTCTCCTCCTTCCCCAGCCTATTACTAACACTTTTTCACATTTATGTTAAGCCCCGCCCCCTACTCGCGATTAAGCCCCACCCACTTTTAACCCAGATTGCCCCATTTGTCTCTCCACATCAGCACTATATCAGTCCCCTCTAGGGACTTCACAAGTCAGTGTTCCCAGGTATGAACACACTTCCCACTGCTATTTAACTCTGACATGCCTCTCTATACCTTAACCCTTTGAGTGCCAGAGGGGTACACAACTCATGAGCACATGTGTTTCTGCTCATATATGTTGCGTGTCTGTGTGTGTACATCTCTGTTACATATGTGTGTCCATATGTGCATCTCCAGGGTGTCTGTGTGTGTGTGCGCGTGTCTTTTGCATGTTTCTGCCGCTCACTGTGTGTATGTGCATACCTCCCAACATTTCACAGGGCCAAAGAGGGACACGTTAGTTTTAGGTAATATTATTGGGGGTGTGGCTGGTGGGCGGGGCATTAGTAAGAATTTTTAGGTTATTTCATGACCTATTACTGGCTATTTATGTAACTGAATAAATGATTTAGTTCAAGACCAAAGTATTTTATTTGCACAGACTAATGTATACACACATATACTGAAGTTTATTGCTTTATTGCTGTAGAGCAAAGTAATACACACCACACAGTCAGGGCTGGTGCAAGGATTTTTGCCACCCTAGGCAAAACCTAATTTTGCCGCCCATTTCGCTCCGCCCCTTGTGACCCACCCCTTTATACCCTGCCTACTTATACCCAACCTCTTTTCATGATTGTCCTCTCTCTGCCCCCTGAGCCACTCTGCCCCTGTTCTGGAGATGCCTGTAAGAGATGCCCCCCACCAGCTCCAACTTGCCCCTTATCAGCTTCACTTTGGCCCACCAGCTCCACTTTGCCCCTATCAACTCCAACTTGCCCCCATCAGCTCCAACGTGCCCCCACCAGCTCCATTTTGCCCCCTCAGCTTCACTTTACCCCCTCAGCTCCAACTTACCCCCATCAGCTCCACTTTGCCCCCCATCCTCTCCAACTTACCCCCATCAGCTCCACTTTGCCCCCCATCCGCTCCAACTTGCCCCCATCCGCTCCAACTTGCCCCCACCAGCTCCACTATGCCCTCTCAGCTCCAACTTTCCACTATCAGCTCCACTATGCCCCCAGCAGCTCCAACTTGCCCCCATCCGCTCCAACTTGCCCCCCCATCCGCTCCAACTTGCCCCACCAGCTCCACTTTGCCCCCCCTCAGCTCCACTTACCCCCCCTCAGCTCCAACTTGCCCCCCCTCAGCTCCACTTTGACCCTCATCAGCTCCACTTTGACCCTCATCAGCTCCAACTTGCCCCCATCATCTCCAACTTGCCACCACCAGCTCCACTATGCACCCTCAGCTCCAGCTTTCCCCTAACAGCTCCAACTTGCCCCCATCATCTCCACTTTGCCCCACATCTGCTCCAACTTGCCCCCTCAGCTCCACTATGCCCCCTCAGCTCCAACTTGCCCCCCATCACATACCTGTATCTCCCGCGCAGTCTTCTCTTCAGTAATGCAGAGCGCGGCTGGAGATCATGACTCCCAGCGCGCTCTGCATTACTAAAGATCCGACCAGATGAGGGAGCGCTGTAGCAACACAGACCTGACTGTGTTGTGGTTCCTGGCGTGGTGTGTGGGCGCAGCTCTTCTCCGCTGCATGCCCGCGCCCCCAGTACGTGTGCGCCCTAGGCCGGCGCCTACCTCGCCTATAGGTGGAGCCGGCCCTGCACACAGTCTGACCTCCTAAAAAGAGGGACAACAGGGTGGGAAAGAGGGACAGAGGGATTTGGCCCTCAAAGAGGGACTGTCCCTCCTAAAGAGGGACACTTGGGATGTATGGTATGTGTCTGCCTGTATGCTGCATATGTGTGTGTTTATCAGTGTGTCTGCATTTCAAACACGTGCGCCCAATGGTCATAACATGACGGGCAACGCCGTCCCATGTTGCTAGTTTATAAGATATATACAGAAGTTTATACCCACATTACTGTGGGTTTTATTGATGTGGAGCAATCTGATACACTGGTATATACACCCCACAATGTGATCTCCTAAATAGAGGAGCAGAGGGATTTGGGTGTCAAACAGGGACTGTCCCTCCTATACTGTATAGTGCCAGTCCTTATACACAAACACATGCAGACTGTATACTATACGGTGCCAGACCATATATAAATAGTTGATACATACTTTACAGTGAGCTATGTAAAGCATGGAGATGATTGCAGGAACTGGCACCTCTACTTACAGACAGACTGACAAACAATCTGTGCTTTCTCTCTCTTTGTACAATATATAAATACAGTCACAACCATGTCTCTGCCATTTACCAGCTCCGCTGAAGCCTGCTCTGCACTGCCTGATCACGTCTCTGCCGTTTTTCCACTTTCTCAGCTTCTCTGTGCTAGCAAGTCAACTCCCCAACATCCTGCCTGGTGGTTGGTTAGAAATCGTCTCACTTGTAGTAATTGGCAGGGCTGTGCAGGGTCATAGACAGGGAATGAAGAAGATGCATATGAGTGGTTTATTGAAGCAAGCCCATAACCTTGTATCTTTGTGCTGGGAACTCTGATGCATAATACAGCTTTGGACCATGGCCTTCCAGCTGTAGCTGGAACATAGTTCCCCATCAGCCTCAGCTGCTCAGTGTGCGTTTGTGTCTGCCAGTGTGTGGGGGGCATGTGTGTATGTCTGTGGTGTAGGAGTGAGTGGCAGCCATTTTTTTTCAGACTTAGATAGTGGTGGGTGGGCTGGATAGTGGGGGCGGGCCAAAAATCACACCCCCATTGAATCACCCAATGGGAGCAGTAACTCCTCCTTACTGCCACCCCTGGGTGTGTTTTGCCAGGCACAAAGTCTTCTGTTATATATATATATAGATACACACGTTTTAAATAAACACTTTATTTTATACCTGGAGTCGTCTTCTGAACACCATTTGCATTTGCCTTGGAGCTGAACACAGTACCACCCGAGCGGAGAGGGGATAATTCTCCAAAAGAACATCTGTCAGTTGAAAAGTTCAATGACCATCATTTATGTGAATACCCATATGTACTTATTTGACCTGATCATTCAGTTGATGATCCTGTACCACTGGGCGCCTTCTACATATGATGGAGAGCTTTTGGGAGACTGAAGTGTGGAAGTGCTGCCCAGTGTGGCTGTCCACCTCCACATTGCCCCCACTGTCCATCTCCACACTGACCTCCACATTGCCCCCACTGTCCACCTCCACATTGCCTCCATTGTCCTTTTCCACACTGTCCACCTCCACACTGCCCCCATTGTCCATCTCCACCTTGCCCCCATTGTCCATCTCCACACTGTCCACCTCAACATTGCCCCCATTGTCCATCTCCACATTGCCCCCATTGTCCATCTCCACACTGTCCACCTCCACATTGCCCCCATTGTCCATCTCCACATTGCCCCCATTGTCCATCTCCACACTGTCCACCTCCACATTGCCCCAATTGTCCATCTCCACACTGTCCACCTCCACATTGCACCCATTGTCCACCTCCACACTGTCCACCTCCACATTGCCCCCATTGTCCACCTCCACACTGTCCACCTCCACACTGTCTACCTCCACATTGCCCTCATTGTCTATCTCCACACTGTCCATCTCTACATTGCACCCATTGTCCACCTCCACACTGTCCACCTCCACATTGTCCCCATTGTCCATCTCCACATTAGCCCCCATTGCCCATCTCCACACTGTCCACCTCCACATTGCCCCCATTGTCCATCTCCACACTGTCCACCTCCACATTACCCCCATTGTCCATCTCCACACGGTCCATCTCCACACTGTCCACCTCCACATTGCCCCAATTATCCATCTCCACACTGTCATCCTCTACATTGCCCCCATTGTCCACCTTCACACTGTCCACCTCCACATTGCACCCATTGTCCACCTCCACATTGCCCCCATTGTCCACCTCCACACTGTCCATCTCCACATTGCCCCCATTGTCCACCTCCACACTGTCTACCTCCACATTGCCCTCATTGTCTATCTCCACACTGTCCATCTCTACATTGCACCCATTGTCCACCTCCACACTGTCCATCTCCACATTGCACCCATTGTCCACCTCCACACTGTCCATCTCCACATTGCCCCCATTGTCCATCTCCACATTAGCCCCCATTGTACATCTCCACACTGTCCACCTCCACATTGCCCCCATTGTCTGTCTCCATAAATGTTCCCCCATTGTCCACCTCCACAAATTTGCCTCCACTGTCCACCCCCTATCTGTCTCAGGAAAGGGAGGACCTCATCCCTGGTGGTCGAGCTGAATGGCAGGAGAGGTCTGTGCCTTCTTCTGTACAGACCACTAGGAGCAGCTCCCACTAGGTCCTCGCTCCATTAATGCAGAGCTCTGTGAGATGATATAATTTCCCAGCGCTGTGCATTACTAGATGTCCGGGGGGCCGCGAGGAAGCTGCTCATAGAGGTCTGTGCCGAAGAAGGCACAGACCTCAGCTTGGCGGTGGGGAGATCAGTCTAATCTTCCCACCTACAAAGCTTTTTAATGCTGGCAGTGGCGGTGGCATAGCAGGGGGTGACCAGGTCCCTGGAGTTACTCCAGGGGCCCGGTGTCAGTTGCGACCCCTGCGACTACTATTGTTACTCCACTGGCCAACATTATCTGCTGTATCTGAAGGTACAAAGGTCAGTGTCCCACTTCCACCTCTGCAATGGAGAAAAATGCTGGATTTTAGGTTTTTGAAAGAGTAACTGGAAATAGTAGAAATGTAAAGATACATCATCCCTGTCATCATCACCTCCTAATTCCACCCAGTCAGAGCACAGTCCGCAGAGGTCAAGCCTAGGTAGTAGTGCTTCTGCTTCTATAAAAACATCTAGCTGTCCTACTAATGTTGTTGATGGTACCACTGACAAGAATCATAATAACTGCTCAGTGTCAGGTTTAGGAAGACGTCATCATTCTGAAGAGAAGTCCAGAGTACTTCACTCAGGATACAAAAAAGCAAACAAATTGCCATCTATTGTATTTGTTAAAATTGTGTGAGCAGGGATAAAGCTGGATCTCATCCTCTTTAAAGTCACATCTCTCTGGAGAGCTGTTCATTCTAAGGCCTGATCAGGTGACCAGGGGACACCCCTTGAGATTAGAGGAAAGGAGGTTTCAATTTCAGCAGAGGAAAGGGCTTTTTTACAGTAAGGTCTGTTAAATTGTGGAATTCATTGCCCAAGGATGTGGTTATGGCAGATACAATGGATACATTTAATAGAAGCGATACAGTATCTTAAAGGAGCAGTAAACTTTTTTTATGAAAAAATATATATTGTAGGGATTTTCCTACTGAGTAAAATAAGGGTACTCCCACTGCCGAGAGATTTATATTTCCAGAGTTATTACAGTTTAAACCCATGGTTTTTTACATTAGCAGTGCCCTCTAGTGGTCAAATTCTAATTAGATTTCCTGTTAGATTCTAATGGAGAGGAAAGTCAGAAAAGTCAGAGACATAACAGTTCTCCATAGAATGTGATAGAAACTGCTGAGTCACTTCCTGTCAGTTAGAACTATCAGGGAGTAAACACAATAAATTCACTTCCCCTCGGTTAGAACTATCAGGAAGTAAACACAGTAAAGTCACTTCCTGTCAGAACTATCAGGAAGTAAACACAGTAAAGTCACTTCCTGATTATTTAGACTGCTATAAATTTTGAATAAAACATCTGACAGCAATGGGATTGACCTTGATTTATTCAGCAGGAAAAGCTCTGTAAAATATGTATTTTCATAAAAAAAAGCTTACTGCTCCTTTAAGAGAGAGCATACAAGATTATACTGTGTATTAGTAGACAAAACAGGAAGTTCAGATAAAGACTAAATTATTTGGTAGCAGGAAAGCTATATAATTCTCATTTCTCTGTGTTATGAGGCTAAAGTTGAACCTGATGGACTTGTGTCTATTTTCAACCTAATTTACTATGTTACTATGTGTGTTACATGAAGAACAACCATAGCTTTGAGTGGGATAAACTCAAAAAGTTCAGTGATGGTGTCAGCACTACCAAGATTAGGACTCCAAAAAGTAGCCAGGGCTAGTACTTGTGTTCTAGATGTGTCTGCAGGGAGTAGGGCATGTTTCTCATTAGTGCTATGTTACAGCTTACCTTGCTTTCAGGATCATCTACAGGCGCGAGACTTCTAGCATGCTGCATGCCTCTGTTTTATCTATTTGCTTCCTGTAGTCTCCTCCTACCTACTTCCTACTTCCTCCCTCTGAGCTGCTCATCCTACTTCTTGTGGAGGGGGTTAAAGGGCAGACTGAGGCCTGACTCAGTTACCCTTGTGTTGTTGTTCATAGCAGTTCTGTTACCTTGGGATCTGTGTATGACCTGGCTAGTCTTTCATCCATTCTAGTGCTGACCTGTGGCTCTGACTGACTATTATTTTGCCTAACCCCTAATAGTGAACATCCAGTCTGGTGCAGACTTGTGGCTCTGGCTGACTACCTGAACTGTGTATGACCTGGCTTGTCTGACTACCCCCTCTGGTGCTGACTTGTGGCTCTGTCTGACTATTCTTTCGTCTTTTCCCCTGGTGATCAGACACCCAATATAGCGCGGGCCTGGGGCTCTGGTAGACTTGCATAGCTGACTGCAGGTGTGAGTCAGTTTTTACCTTACTTCATCTGACTGCTGCATGAGTCAGAGGGTTCAGTACCTGTGTCCTATAGCCTAGGAATTCCCGCCTGACGGCAGATGTGGTTCTGAGGGTTCTTACTGTCTGCAGGTGCGTACCTGAGACTCACTCTTACTACCCCTACTAGTGGCTTCTCGTCGGTTCCTGAGCATCCTGGTTTCCTGTTCGTCGGATCAAGATTGCCATTATGGTTGCTGCTGTATCACTTGTCCTTGTATGTGAGACTACCAGTGGCTTTGGCCTAGTCTCCAGCAGAGTGGTCTAGGACCCAGCCTATTATTTCTGGTAATAGTGCTTGCTGACTAGTACCCCCTACTTGCCTATTGCCTATTCTTTTGTTTGTTGTTTTCAATAAACTCCATTAACTATACCGTACAGACTCTGAGCCTCCTTAGTATCCGTGACATGGTATTATCCTAGTCCCCCATTTCTCCTACTAATGTCATAACTGATAATGATAACAATGAGTTGGAGATCTGTGTAGGTGTCCAGCATCAAGTCTACTCCACCTCCACCACCAATATTGACAGCACCCCCACCGCCACCCCAGTTCATCGGCCATTATCACTAATACCCCAACAACTAGTAGTCATCATCACGATAACGTGCAGACAGATAAAGTTTCTACACAGATCAATGTCCTGCCAACCCACAGTTGCTGAGAGCTTTCAAAGAACTCAAAAATTCCACAAAAGTTATCCAAAAGTACGCCAGTGGAATGGCAAGCGTGCCAAAATGTTGGCCCGTGACATGCTGTCCGTTTTATTTGATGAAAACAAAGTTTTCAAAGAATTAAAGTCATGTGTTGCGCCCTGCTGGCAGATTACAAGCCACAGTTTTTTCTCTAGCTGTGTCAGCTGTGTCAGAATTATACAAACATGTGCTTGATACAGCTGGCAAAGGGCTTCAGAAATCCTATGGTAGAAAAATTCAACTGACCTCAGATATGGACAAGTGGACAGGCTACAGACTATATGACAGTCACAGCTCACTGTTTACTTATTTAGGAAATGTTTTACCAGGAAGAATACATTGAGACTTCTCTCGTTTTCATGTGTGTCCTGGATAGTTTTCAGTAAAAGGTTACATATTTACGGTATCCTTTTAAAAGAGCATGCAAGCACATAATGCGTTATGTTGTCATGATAAAAATGGTGACATGAGAATCTCGCACTGCATGACAGTGCGAGATTCTCATGTCGCCTACTGAATGGTTGCATACCTGGAGATGAGCGCGTTAATGCAGCAGGGAGCTGTAAGTAGTGAGGTGGTTTAAATAGGGACATTCGTGTCTCTAAAGCAGAAGCAATGCAATGGAGATCTCTGGCATTCGCTGGGTTAAAAGTCTCATTTAAATGAATAGCCCTTTTACTTTGGCCCAAGATGGCGCCACGTTTGCCTGTAGTGACACATTCCTTGTTACAGTGTGACTGCTCTGTTCCATTCCCTCCCCGGCTTGGCACAGGTTAACCCCACTGGCTGGCCCTGACTCCTCCTCCTCTTCTCCTTAGTAATCCTCGGCATTTGATTCCGAGTTCCTCTGGGGAGGGACACCAGGCCGGGCTTCTGTCAGGAGCAGGTGACAGTGGTCAGTGTCACCAGGAGCGCCGAAAAGCAGGAGGGACATCGGGCCTCACTAGTCCCCGCTACAGGTTAACAGGCTTCTTATATGGTCATTAACACTTTGATTACCACAGATGTATACAGTGCAATGCAGCGCTACTTACAGCTCCCTGCTGCATTAACACACTGATCTCCTGGTATGCAACCTTTCTGTAGGCGACGTGAGAATCTCATGCTGTCATGCAGTGCAAGATTCTCATGTCGCCATTTTTAGCATAGTAGTGTGGTTAATGTGTTATGTGGTTGCAAGCTCTTTTGCGTGCAACCTTTTAAAAGTAAACCCATATTTACACAAATAGAGAATCATTATATATACATACAAGCATAAATATACATACATTCATATTAAAAATTATATACGGTTACATACTCTTTTTGGTTATAAAGATATTTTCTATTAGTGGGCAGCATGGTGCAAATCTCCTCTGGTGCCCTTTCTACCCACCACCAGTGCTGCCCATGCCGGTAAAAGCCAGCAGAACTTCGAGATACAATTCCATAAAGCAGATGATGTTTTAAACAGAGTGGAGCAGGTGACGGCTTAATGGCTTCTATCTCGGTCATTGGAAGTTGGATCTGTGTCCACTGACAATTGTTCTAATATTATAACTGCCTTAAGAATAGGAAAAATTTTGCATGTGCCCTGTTTCGCGCACATCCTCAATCTAGATGTTACTCGTCCCTTCACTGAATCTGAATGCATGCAAGACCTGTGCACATTTTATCAGACCCTACAGTTCGTGCAATGCCTTACAGGCAGATGAGGGCTGGCAACGCGTGGCCCCGGGGGGGGGGGGCAAATAACATCAAGTGGCCCATTTCTTCTATCGTTTGAGCCCACTGTCCCAGCCCATCCCCTTTTGTTCATTTTAAAATTGGCATTAATTTTGAGAAGTAAGGCAAGTTAAACCACAGAGCTTACAGTTGAAATGGGGCTACACTAGGGATACTATAGAGCTTACAATTTAAGCAAAGCTACATTAGTGATACCATAGAGCTTACAAGGGAAATGGATTATGCTGCTAGTGTAGTGCCATTTGGATTGTAGCTCTGTTGTATCACTTGTGTAGATCCATTTCAGTTGTAAGCTCTGAGGTATCACCATTGTACCTACATTCACAGCAGCAAAAGGGAGATTGAGATTGAGGCAGTGGCCCACCGGAGCAGACATATGACCGGCCCAGGGGGCATTTGCCCACCTTCCCCCCAGGCTAGACCTCCCCTGCTTAAAGGCCTTACAAGAGTGTAACTTCTGCCACATCACCAGCTTAGAATGAAGGTCCCAACCTGGTGGAATTCCACATTGTACATCCTGGACCAACTGTATGAACAGTACAAAGCCATCAGTGAGTACACAATGATATACTGTCATCGGACAGGGCTTCTTTGTTACCAGGTCAGTGTCAGTTAAGGTGTGACTTGTGTGATCTTCTGAAGCCATTTGAGGAGGCTACCTTGCTGATGAGTTGCATTAGCTCGGGACTCTGCTAATTTATTTACTGGAGAAACAATCAAAGAGCATGGTCACCTATTGTACTGGTAATGACAACATGGACCTGGTAGAGCTGTGGAATAACGAATAACAACGTGATATCTTTGTTTCCACATGATCCACTCATAGTCCTATTAAAACCAATGAGGAGGAATTCTTTCCACTGTACTGGAGCCTTGCCTTAAAGTGATGCAATTCACTCATGAGAACTGATACTTTTGAAAGATTTAAAAGGAGCTTTTAACTCCTTGAATTCTAATGAGGCTTCGTAAATGCGTTGGAGACCTCATTAGGATTCAAGTGATTAATGTATCCTTTTGAAACGTCTCCCGCTATTGGGCAACAAAGAAAACGGCGCATTAAACATGCCATGAAAAGAGCGATATCATGTGGCAAGATTCTCATATTGCAGGTCTAAGTGTCGCACATTTTAATACTTTATTGTGTGAGGGAAGTTGTTAATAAACTCTGCAGCACGGAGGTGGTCATTTTTAAGGTTAACTATTAAAATGTGTAATGCTTAAGCCCGCAATATGAGACTCTTGCCCTTTTGATGCAGGTAAGATTCTGATATCATTCTTTTCATGCAGGCAACATGTATAATGCGCCATTTTCTTTGTCGCCCAATAGTGTGCAACATTTTGATAGTGAACCAGGGATTAAAAAGTCATTTAAATCAGTTGGTAATTTGGGCAATGTTTATGTGTCTGTATGATCAGTTTGTTTGTGCCAGAACTGAAAGTCTTTAGCTTATCGAATTACATGTAATTACCTTTAGTAAGCCAGACGTACTAGTGTTTGCAACAGTTATGGAGCAATTCCTTCCCCCTCCACCACCAATGTTCTTATTTTCTGATACCCTATGACAAGAGAAGCTTGGGATGGTGGGAATTATAGTTTTCCAAAGGTTGCCTATGCCTGGTCTAGATTATATAAATGGTACGGTACCAATATGAGTTCAGATAATACCATCGTCTCTGATAGACAATATTAATAGATACCCCTCATTTACATTATATAAACAGTACAGTACTGAAGTGACATAAAATCACACCAGCACCTCTGATAAACCCAATATTAATTCATACTCTGATCTAGATTATATAAATAGTACTGCACCGCAGTGAGATAGGATAATACCTTACTATCAACTCTGATAAACCCAATATTAATTAAAACATTTAGATTATAGAAAACAGTACGATACTGAAGGGTAATCAATTTTATACCCTGATCTAGATCATATAATATGTACGGTACCGAAGTGGGTTAGGATAAACGCAATATTAATAGATACCCCTCATTTAGATTATATAAACGGTACAATACTGAAGTGAAATTTGATTGGTCATACCAGCACCTCTGATAAACCCAATATTAATTCATACCCTGATATATATTAATTCATACCCTGGTGCAGAAGTGATTTAGGACGATAATACTATCACCTTTTATAAACCCAATATTAATACATACCCTGATCTAGATTATATAAATGGTACAGCATCGAAGCGAGTTAGGATAATACCGAACTATCATCCCTGATAAAACAGTATTAATAGATACCCCTTATTTAGATTATTTAAACAGTACGATACTGAAGTGAAATAGGATTAGTCATACCAGCACCTCTGATAAACCCAATATTAATACATACCCTGATCTAGAGTATATAAATGGTAAGGCAGCAAAGTGAGTTAGGATAATACTGAACTATCATCTCTAATAAACCCAATATTAATTCATACCCTGGTGCAGAAGTGATTTAAGACGATAATACTATCACCTTTTATAAACCCAATATTAATTCATACCCTGATCTAGATTATATATAAATTGTACAGCAGCAAACTGAGTTAGGATAATACTGAACTATCATCTCTGATAAACCCAATATGAAAACCCCGTAAGGACCGGCGTACACACGCGCGGCCGGCACTTGGTGTCCACGGGGCTTTTTTTAAAAAAATTTCTGGTCCAGGGCTTCCAGAGCGGAGTGCAGCCGCGCCGGGAGCCATGAACTCCATGACATGCCAGGACTGTCACTGGTCTTTAAGTGCCGGACCGCTGTGACGGTCCTGGCATGTCAGTGGTCGCGAAGGGGTTAATAGATACCCCTCGTTTTGATTATATAAACAGTACGATAGTGAAATAAAATACGAATAGTCATACTAGCACCTCTGATAAATCCAATATTAATTCAAACCCTGATCTAGATCAGAGGTTCTCAGCCCATGTCCTCAGTGGCCACTAACAGGCCAGGATTTAGGAATTTCCCTGCTAGAACACAGGTGTGGTGATCAGAGGCTCAGTCGTATTGATTAACTCACCTGTGTTCTAACAAGGAAATCATGTGATCAGAGGCTCAGTTGTATTGATTAACTCACCTGTGTTCTAACAAGGAAATCATGTGATCAGAGGCTCAGTCGTATTGATTAACTCACCTGTGTTCTAACAAGGAAATCATGTGATCAGAGGCTCAGTCGTATTGATTAACTCACCTGTGTTCTAACAAGGAAATCATGTGATCAGAGGCTCAGTCGTATTGATTAACTCACCTGTGTTCTAACAAGGAAATCATGTGATCAGAGGCTCAGTCGTATTGATTAACTCACCTGTGCTCTAACAAGGAAATCATGTGATCAGAGGCTCATTCACATTGATTAACTCACCTGTGATCTAACAAGGAAATCATGTGATCAGAGGCTCATTCACATTGATTAACTCACCTGTGATCTAACAAGGAAATCATGTGATCAGAGGCTCATTCACATTGATTAACTCACCTTGATCTAACAAGGAAATCATGTGATCAGAGGCTCATTCACATTGATTAACTCACCTGTGTTCTAACAAGGAAATCATGTGATCAGGGGCTCATTCACATTGATTAACTCACCTGTGTTCTTAAAAGAAAATCATCAAATCCTGGCCTGTTAATAGCCACTGAGAGCATGGGTTGAGAACCACTGCTCTAGATTATATAAATATACAGTGCAGAAGTGTTTTAGGAGGATAATACTATCACCTCTGATGAACCCAATATTAGTACATACATTTCATTTAGATTATATAAACAGTACGATTCCGAAGTGAAATATGATTGCTCATACAACACCTCTGATAATCCCAATACTAATACATACCCCTTATCTAGATTATATAAATGAAATGGTATCAAAGTGAATTAGGATCATACCAGCAACTCTGTTAATCCCAAAATGAATAGATACCGCTGATCTATATTATATAACGTGGTGGTACTGAAGTAAACTGAGACCATTCCAGCCCCTCCTGATAATCCTTATATTATTTCATACCGCGATCTATATAACATAAACAGAATGGTACCAAAGTGAATTAGGCTCAAACCAACCCCTATGATAATCTCAATATTAATACATACCCATGATCTAGAGTCTATAAACAGTATGGTACGGAAGTGAATTAAGATTATAGCAGCCCCTCTGATAATACCAATATTAATGCATACCCATGATCTAGAGTCTATAAACAGTATGGTACGGAAGTGAATTAAGATTATAGCAGCCCCTCTGATAATACCAATATTAATGCATACCCATAATCTAGATTCTATAAACAATATGATACTGAAGTGAATTAAGATTATAACAGCCCCTCTGATAATCCCAATATTAATGCATACCCATAACCTGGATTATATAAATGGAATGGTACTGAAGTGAGTTAGGATCATACCAACACCTCTGTTAATCCCAATAACTTTGATCTAGATTATATAAACTGAGTGGTACTGAAGTGGATTGAGATCATACCATCACCTCTGATAATCCTAATATTATTTCATACCCCGATCTATATAATATAAACGGAATAGTACCAAAGTGAATTAGTATCACACCAGCCCCTCTGATAATCCCAATATTAATACATATCCCTGATCTAGATTATATGAACGGAATGTTACTAAAGTGAATTAGGATCACACCAGCCCCTCTGATAATTTCAATATTAATTTAAACTATAATCTAGTTTAAAGGAATAGTAATACTTAAAATGTAAAAAAAACATGTTGTAGGGTTTATTCCCCTGAGTAAAACAAGAGTACTCCCACTGCTGAAAGGTGTTTCATTCAAAAGTTATTAATTTTCAAAGTTGAATTTTTTAGGTGCAATATCACAATGGCCTGAAATTGTACAGTGGCGCTGTTCCTACACGATCCTATGGACAGCTCTGGTCCCGGGACCTTAAATCTTCATAGGATGGTGTAGCAACAGCGCCACTGTACAATTTCAGGCCACTGTGATATTGCACCTAAAGAATTCAACTTTGAAAATTAATAACTTTTGAATGAAACACCTTTCAGCAGTGGGAGTACTCTTGTTTTACTCAGGGGGATAAACCCTACAACATATATTTTTTTACATTTTAAGTATTACTATCCCTTTAAATATAAATGGAATGATATGAAAGTGAATTAGGATCACACTAGCACCTCTGATAAACCTGATATTAATACGTACAGCTGATCTATATTATATGAACAGAACGGTACCAAAGAGAATTAGGATCACACCAGCCCCTCTGATAATCCCAGTATTAAAACATACCCCGATCTATATTATATGAACGGAATGGTACCAAAGTGAATTAGGATCACAGCAGCACCTCTGATAATCTCAATATTAATACATAAACCCTGATCTAGATTATATGAACGGAATGGTGTGAAAGTGAATTAGGATAACACTAGGACCTCTGATAATCCCAGTATTAATACGTACAGCTGATCTATATTATATGAACGGAATGGTACCAAAGTGAATTAGTATCACACAAGCCCCTCTGATAATTTCAATATTAATACATATCCCTGATATCTAGATTATATGAACGGAATAGTACTAAAGTGAATTAGGATCACAGCAGCCCCTCTGATAATCTCAATATTAATACATACCCCTGATCTAGATTATATGAACGGAATGGTATGAAAGTGAATTAGGATCACACTAGGACCTCTGATAAACCTGATATTAATACGTACAGCTGATCTATATTATATGAACGGAATGGTACCAAAGTGAATTAGGATCATACCAGCCCCTCTGATAATCTTAATATTAATACATAGCCCTGATCTAGATTATATGAACGGAATGGTATGAAAGTGAATTAGGATCACACTAGCACCTCTGATAATCCCAGTATTAATACGTACAGCTGATCTATATTATATGAACGGAATGGTACCAAAGTGAATTAGGATCATACCAGCCCCTCTGATAATCTCAATATTAATACATAGCCCTGATCTAGATTATATGAACGGAATGGTATGAAAGTGAATTAGGATCACACTAGCACCTCTGATAAACCTGATATTAATACGTACAGCTGATCTAGATTATATGAACGGAACGGTACCAAAGAGAATTAGTATCACACAAGCCCCTCTGATAATCCCAGTATTAATACATACCCCTGATCTAGATTATATGAACGGAACGGTACCAAAGTGAATTAGGATCACAGCAGCGCCTCTGATAATCTCAATATTAATACATACCCCGATCTAGATTATATGAACGGAATGATATGAAAGTGAATTAGGATCACACCAGCCCCTCTGATAATCCCAGTATTAATACGTACAACTGATCTATATTATATGAACGGAATGGTACCAAAGTTAATTAGGATCACAGCAGCGCCTCTGATAATCTCAATATTAATACATACCCCTGATCTAGATTATATGAACGGAATGGTATGAAAGTGAATTAGGATAACACTAGGACCTCTGATAAACCTGATATTAATACGTACAGCTGATCTAGATTATATGAACGGAATAGTACCAAATTGAATTAGGATCACAGCAGCGCCTCTGATAATCCCAGTATTAATACATAGCCCTTACTGATTCACGTTTTGAACATTTCTGCCCCCCTACCCCTGTGTTTTAGATCTTGTGTTATCAGTCTCTTATTGTGAGTATTTATAGTACAAATCAGCCCCTCTCCCCCACCCGTTGTGCTATAAACTGCTCCATGGAATGTGTTTGTGAGATACGCATAATCAGTAGTACTGTGCTCAGGGCTGAAGTATCCTGATAAATTAAGGCTTTGTGCTGGATTTTCCATTAGTCTGTTGTGCATAGACGGACTATTTTGAGACGTGGATATAGAAGTGAATGTCTATGCCACTCCCTGTCCTGTAATTTAGCACCGTCCATGTGATGAACTGTGACAAGTAACCATTTGTATGCTAAAGAGGTCTCCAATCCCTTGAGAAGCAATGCGTTGGGGATTTCTCTAGCACTTAAGGGGTTAAACAGTCTCTTGGCAGCAAAACAAGGGCCAGTCTGGGGAAAGGAACGTACAACGTCCCCTGGATTTTATTTCCTGAAGAACTTCTGCCCCAAATCTTTATTAAAGGAGATCTAACACCTCCTATTAATATCACGCACTAACCTTACTATGGTCTGGAAATCCTAATGGCCTTTATGAAGTTTGCACTTATGTCTTTGTTAAAGAGAGAGTATCATCAATCAGTCCTGCAGTAGAACCTACTTAAAAGTGCAGTGAACTTTATTTTATGGAAACAAGAATCGTTTATTTTAGTGTTTTTTCTGTTGAGTAAAACAGGGGTACTCACTCAGTTCAGAGATTATTAAATTGTAAAAACTTAATTATTTTTACTTTAACAGTGCTCCCTAGTGGTCAGATTCCAATTAGTTATTCTGTTGCATTCTAAGGGAGAGGTGAGTCACTGATACAGTTCTGCATAGAATGTGATAGTAACAGCTGAGTCACTTCCTGTCAGTTGGAACTCTCAGAAAGTTAACTCCTTGGATCTCTGTGTCGGGAGAGTACAACAGATTTGAATTGTTATAACATTTCAGTAAAACAACTGAGACTGGTGTGGAATCCCTTGTTTTACTCAGCAGGAACAGCTCTATAGCATACAGGTTTTCATAATAAGACTTTACTGCTTCTTTAACTAGAGGAGTGCAAATCAATATATTGCACTCACCACTGGTACTTAAAGGGATAGTAACGTTTCAAAATAAAAGCAGCTCCAATTAATCTCCATAGTATTTTGGCCATGGAGAGTGTTATTTCAATACTGTCAGAGTTGTAGTACAAGAGTAATTGAATGATAAAGTATCCCCCTCCCGCCCCTTTTACCTAGTGTAAGCCACCTCCCCTCAGATGTGGAATCTGGTCATTTGACTAGACAGATAACAGCAAGGGACAATCTTCTTACTGTGATCATAAGGAAAACACTGCCCCCCTTGACAGGTTTTTCCTTATGATCACTGAAGATTGTCCCTCTCTGTGATCCATCTGGACAGTCTTGCTGCTCTGAGGTGAGCAGTGTTACATCAGTAAAATGGGCGGGGGGGGGATACTTCATCATTCAATTACTCTTGTACTACAACTCTGACAGTACTGAAATAATACTCTCCATGGCCCAAATACTATGAAGATTAATTAGAGCTGCATTTATTGTGAAACGTGACTATATCTTTAAAGGCTTAAGATTACCATGTGCAATGGCAGAGTTTGAGGTCCTAACGGCAACTGTCATGTCCTCCTCCATGGACTAATTGATGATATCTCCTCAGCTAAAGAGCAAAGAAAAAAAAATCATGAGGGCCATTAGCTAAACAGCATATAGTAAATGTATTATTAATACTACTATAAGTTAAAGGAATAGTAATGCTTAGTGTGTAAGAACCATATATATTGTAGGATTAATCTTCCTGAGTAAAACAAGGGAACTCCCACTGCTGAGAGGTGTTTTATTCAAATGGCCTGAAATGTTACAGTGGCGCTGTTGCTACACCATCCTATGGACAGCTCTGGTGAGTTGATCATAAACCTCCATAGGATGGTGTAGCAACAGCGCCACTGTACAATTTCAGGCCACTGTGATAATGCACCAATAATTTTCAAATCTGAGGTGCAACAACTTTTCAACAAAACACCTCTCAGCAGTGAGCGTGCCCTTGTTTTACTCAGGAGGATAAACCCTAAGAGATTATATATATATATATATATTAGGCTGACCAGACCTCACCTCTAACCGGGGACACATAGGAAATAGGCTAAGGTGACCACATATCCCTTTAAATCAGATATGTGGTCACCTTAAAATAGGCATGTTTCAGGACTGCACTGAAATCAAGCAGCCCTGTAGTATGCATTTTTCATATGTGTCCCCGGTTAAAGGTGAGGTCTGGTCACCCTAATATATATATATATATATATATATATATATATATATATTAGTGATGAGCGAGCACCCCAATGCTCGGGTGTTCGGGTGCTCTGACCGAGCACCCCCTGAGGCTCGAGTGCTCGGCCGAACACCCGAGCCCCATTGAAGTCAATGGGAGGACTCGAGCATTACACCAGGCACCCCCTGCTCTGATGAGGGGAGGGTGCCTGGTCCATAGGAAAAGGGCAGAAAATGATGGAAACACCACAGAAATGGTTCAGGGACAGCATAGGGAGGATGTCTGGATGCATCTTGGACTCCAACATCGCTGCTGGGAATGATCTTTCGCCCGTAGTACGCCATTTTTACAGACTGACCATAAAACACACAAAAAGGAAAATAAAAACGACTTTAGGCGAAAAATTGTTACCAAACAATATTTGCTGTATATTTACTTGTATATCATCTGCAAATTATCCCAAAAATTTCCTTGATTTTCGGAAGTGAGGCCATGATTAAGAGGGAAACGTGCGCAGAGGCAAATTCTCCCAAAAATTTCCTTGATTTTCAGAACTGAGGCCATGATTAAGAGGGAAACGTGCACAGAGGCAAATTCTACCAAAAATTTCCTTGATTTTATTGAACTGAGGCCATGATTAAGAGGGAAACGTGCGCTGAGCCGACCATCTAAAACATTATGGGTGAGGGTCTGCTGCAGAGCTGACCATCCTAAACATTATATGCGAAGGCCCGCTAGTGAGCTGACGCTATAAAACATTATATGAGAGGGCCCGCTAGAGAGCTGACCCAATAAAACATTATATGAGAAGGCCCGCTGGTGAGCTGACCTATATAAAAATTGGCAAACAGGGCCCGCTGGTGAGCTGGCCCTATATAAAAATTATATCACAGGGCCCGCTGGTGAGCTGGCCCTATATAAAAATTATAGCACAGGGCATATGGAAGAGGAGGAGGAGGATGAGAAGATTAAGAGTCAACCATATACCCGTTTTTTGGGTGGAAGGGGTGAATGGGAATACAGAGTATTCACATCATTGTAAATAACATATATAAAGTGAGTTTATGTTC
The DNA here is from genome assembly GCA_037306005.1 of Rhinophrynus dorsalis. NCBI lineage: Eukaryota > Metazoa > Chordata > Amphibia > Anura > Rhinophrynidae > Rhinophrynus > Rhinophrynus dorsalis. Next base: position 398,030,854 of record CM074724.1, on the reverse strand, counting down.
CCCCGGGGCTTTCCTCCAGTGGAGTGGAGAAGTCAGGGGAAATCCAGGCCTTGTTCATTTTTATAAGTGTCAACCTATCAGCATTGTCGGTGGAAAGGCGGATACGCTTATCTGTTATGATGCCACCAGCAGCACTAAATACCCGCTCAGACAGAACGCTGGCGGCAGGGCAGGCCAGCACCTCCAAGGCGTAGAGTGCCAGTTCATACCACGTGTCCAGCTTGGACACCCAGTAGTTGTAAGGCACAGAGGGATCATTGAGGACGCTGACACGGTCTGCTACGTACTCCTTCACCATCTTCCAAAACTTTTCCCTCCTTGTGACACTAGGCTGCGCATCAGGGTGAGGGTGCTGGCGGGGTGTCATGAAGGTGTCCCACGCCTTGGAGAGTGTTGCCCTGCCTTTCTCGGAACTGCTGTGTGCTCCCCTTTTCTCCCCTTCTCGGTTGGCCAAGGTAGCACGTACTCTGCCGCCAGCGTTGTCAGATGGAAAATTTTGGAGCAATTTTTCGACAAGAACCTTCTGGTATTGCACCATTTTGCTTGTCCTCTCCACCGGAGGAATGAGAGATGAGAAATTCTCTTTGTAGCGGGGGTCCAGAAGGGTGAACACCCAGTAATCCGTGTTGTCTAAAATGCGTACAACGCGTGGGTCACGGGAAAGGCAGCCTAACATAAAGTCAGCCATGTGTGCCAGAGTACCAACAGGCAAGATTTCGCTGTCCTCACCAGGAGGATGACTCTCAATATCCTCATCCTCTTCCTCCTCTTCTGCCCACCCACGCTGAAGAGATGGAACTAAAGTTCCATGGCTACCCTCTGTAGCGGAGGCAACCGTGTCTTCCTCCTCCTCCTCCTCCTCCTCCTCCGCCTCCTCCAATTGTCGCTGAGAAGACGAAGTGAGGGTGCTCTGGCTATCACCTTGTGTAAACTCTTCCTCCCCCATTTCCACCTCTTCCACATGCAAAGCGTCGGTTTTAATTGTGAGCAGCGAGCGTTTCAGTAGACACAGAAGTGGGATGGTTACACTGATAATAGCGTTATCGCCGCTCACCATCTGTGTCGATTCCTCAAAATTGCGTAAAACCTCGCAGAGGTCTGACATCCATTCCCACTCCTCACTTCTGATTACAGGAAGTTGAACGGAGAGGCGACGACCGTGTAACAGCTGGTACTCCACTACTGCCCTCTGCTGCTCACAAAGCCGGGCCAACATGTGGAAGGTGGAGTTCCAGCGCGTGCTCACGTCACACAGCAGCCGGTGAGCTGGCAATTGTAAGCGCTGCTGCAGCTTCAACAGGCCGGCTGAAGCTGTTGATGACTTACGGAAATGTGCACACACGCGGCGCACCTTGGTCAAGAGATCATGCACATTGGGGTAGGTTTTTAGAAATCGCTGCACCACTAAATTAAATACATGCGCTAGGCATGGTACGTGTGTGAGCTTGCCGAGCTCCAAAGCCGCCACCAAGTTACGCCCATTATCACACACAACCATGCCTGGTTGCAGGTTGAGTGGCGAGAGCCACTGCTCGGTCTTGTGACTAATCCCCTGCAACAGCTCTGAGGCCGTGTGCTGTTTGTCCCCAAGGCAGATCAGCTTCAGCACGGCCTGTTGACGCTTCCCCACTGCAGTGCTACACTGCTTCCAGCTACTGGCTGATGGGGGAGTGGCGGTGTGTGTAGAGAATTCGGAGGTGGAAACGGAGGAGGAGGAGCCAATAACGTAGGTGCTGGCGGAAACCCTGATGGAGGTAGGGCCCGCAATCATCGGCGTGGGTAGCACCCGTGCCATCCCAGGGTCCGAGTCGCTCCCAGCCTCCACGACATTCACCCAGTGTGCCGTCAGGGAAATGTAGCGTCCCTGGCCACAAGCACTTGTCCATGTGTCAGTCGTTAAGTGGACCTTCCCAGTAACTGCGTTGGTCAGGGCACGGGTGATGTTACGGGACACATGGTGGTGTAATGCGGGGATGGCACACCGGGAAAAGTAGTGGCGGCTGGGGACCGCGTACCGAGGGACAGCTGCTGCCATCAGGCTGCGGAAGGACTCAGTGTCCACAAGCCTAAATGGCAGCATTTCGATGGCCAGTAATTTTGAAAGGTGTGAGGTTAGTGCTATGGCCTGTGGGTGGGTGGCTGGGTACTTTCTCTTGCGCTCAAATGCCTGGGGTAACGACATTTGGACGCTGTGCTGGGACAGGGAAGTGGATGTGGTCGCTGATGGTGCTTCAGATGCTACAGGTGCAGGGCGGGAGGTATGCGGGCCTGCGCCTTCGACAGGCGATTGGCCGGCACCGAAAACAGGGGAAGAGGAGGCAGTGGTGTGGCCTGCAGACACAGATGGGCGATCCAGGCGTTCCTCCCACTTACTACGGTGCTTGGATGCCATGTGTCGGATCATGCTGGTGGTGGTGAGGTTTCTAGTGTTCATGCCTCGGCTCATTCTGGTGTGGCACAGGTTGCAAACTACAATTCTTTTGTCGTCTGCACTTTCCTTAAAAAAACGACATACCGCGGAACACCTACCCCTTGGCAAGGGAGATTTACGCAAGGGGGTGCTCCGTGGAACATTTGCGGGCCGGTTTGGTGCGGTCCGCCTTCTTTCTGTAGCCACACCACTGCCTCTTCCAGCCTGTTGCGGTGCTGCAGATGGCTCACCCTCAGGACTGCTGACATCGCTCGGCTCTACACCTTCCCAGGTGGGGTCAGTCACCTCATCGTCCACCAAGTCCTCCTCCACTTCCTCACTCTGATCATCCTCCTCAAGTCTTGATCCCACCACATACTCAGTCATTGACAACTGTATAACATTCTCCTCAACAAGGTCTTGAGACGGAAATAGTGGTTGATTTAATGGCAACTGTGTCTCATCATCATCATCATCATCCACTACTTCCTTTGACCTTAAATGCCGTTCACATCTGTCATCTTCTTGTGATTGGGTACCCTCTAGAGGTTGTGAATCAGGGCACAAGATGTCATGTTCCTCTGCAAGCGTGCTTGGAGAGAGGGTCAAATGAAGGATTGGTGATGAGACGAGCTCCTCACTATATCCCAGTGTGGGATCACTTCTTTGACCAGACCGTGTATGGTGGGAGGAAGGATGATCAGAGTGAGGATTATGTTGACCAGACTCTTGGCTACTGAGAGTGGACTTGGTGGAAGACAGGGTGGTGCTTAACCGACTGGAAGCAGTATCAGCTGTCATCCAACCGACCACCTGTTCGCAGTGGTCGGACCTCGAGAGTGATGTCCTGCGACGCCCTGTAAAATTACACATGAAGCTAGGTATGGTGGATGTCTTTCTTTCTTGTGCTCTGGCACCAGGCACAGTTTCTCCGCGTCCTGACCCGCGCCCTGAACTTTCAGGATCACGTCCACTTCCCCGTCCCTTTTTACCCGCCTTCTTCATCTTACACAGAATATGTGACTTTAATATTTGAGTTTGAAAACTTAACAGTATTTCTTATTATTCTGCAACTCTGCACAGTACACAGAATAGGCTGCTAAACGGCGGTGAAACACACTGAATGGAATATGTGACTTTGATATTTTAGTTTGAAGACTTAACAGTATTTCTTCCTATTCTGCAACTCTGCACAGTACTCAGAATGTGCTGCTAAACTGCGGCGACGCGCACTGAATGGAATACGTGACTTTGATATTTTAGTTTGAAGACTTAACAGAATGTGCTCTAATCTGCAACTTTGCACACTAAACAGAATGTGCTCTAATCTGCAACTTTGCACACTAAACAGAATGTGCTCTAATCTGCAACTTTGCACACTAAACAGAATGTGCTCTAATCTGCAACTGTGCACACTAAACAGAATGTGCTCTAATCTGCAACTTTTCACACTAAACAGAATATTTTTTTTTTTTTTTTTTTTGTTTTTTTCCCCCCACACAATATAACCTGCTGCCCCACACACAGTAGTCCTAAAAAGGACTTTTGGTTCTTTTTTGTCACAATTTTTTTTTTTCCTCCCTACACTGCCTTTCCCTTCCTATCCTCAGCTCTCCCTGGCTCAGACTGAGCCGAACTCGATGGTCAGGTGCTATACAGCACCCGACCACGGGTTCTGGCCAGCCAATCAGTGTAATGCCAGCAGCCAACATGGCTGCTGGCATTACACCGATGTCAGAGCCTCCCTGCACGTTTATTGGCTGCGCAGCAGCCGCAAAACGTGCGGGGAGGAGACCCGAACATGGCGGGCGAGCACATGCGGTACTCGTACGAGTACCGCCATGTGCCGAGCAGAGCGATGCTCGAGCCGATCCGAGCATCGGCCGAGCATGCTCGCTCAACACTAATATATATATATATATATATACTTTTTTTCTTTCTGCATTGTTACTATTCATTTAAGTGCCAACAGATTCTGCAGTTCTGTACAACAGTGCATACCTCCCAACATTTCAAATTGCCAAAGAGGGACACTTGTGTTTTAGGGGGTGTTGCTAGGGGTGTGTCTAGTGGGAGTGGCATTACCAAGAATTTTTAGGCTATTTCATGACCTATTGACACCTACCTGTGAAACCTAATAAATGACTTATAACAAGACCAAAGTATTTTATTTACACAGACTAAATTATAAAGACATATACTGACATTTATACAAATAGTAATGTGAGTTTTATTGCTGTAGAGCAACATTATACATGTAATATACACACCACACAGTCCGATCTCCTAAACACAGGGACACCAGGGTGATACACTTATATACACACCACACAGTCTGATCTCCTGAACACAGGGACACCAGGGTGATACACTTATATACACACCACACAGTCTGATCTCCTAAACACAGGGATACCAGTGTGATACACTTCTATACATACCACACAGTCTGATCTCCTAAACACAGGGACACCAGGGTGATACACTTATATACACACCACACAGTCTGATCTCCTAAACACAGGGACACCAGGGTGATACACTTATATATACACCACACAGTCTGATCTCCTAAACACAGGGACACCAGGGTGATACACTTATATACATACCACACAGTCTGATCTCCTAAACACAGGGACATCAGGGTGATACACTTATATATACACCACACAGTCAGGGCCGGATTTATAATAAGGCAGAGTAGGCATCTGCCTACAGGCGCACCACACAGAGGGGCGCCTGTCATTGGGATTTTTTTTTTTTTTAAATTAGCCGCACCAATTTTACTACCATTTTCTGCCAGCGGGGGGATGGCTTCCAGACCAGCAACTAGAGAGCACTTGGCTGCTTCCTCGCGCCTGCTGCTCTGACAGCTGAAGGTGTGCTGGGCCAGCACTATAGTGCTATACAGTCACTATAGAGAGAGCGCAGGGGTATTCTGAGCCCCTGTCATGGCCTCTTGCTCTCTCCGGCACCCTGCCCTAGCCCTGTCCTGGTGCTGCTCCCCGGAGCCCTCCGGTTGCCACAGCTCGGCTCCTCAAGTAGAGGAGAAACCAGCGTCACAGTGACGGGAGGGAACCGGCGGCCGAGCCTCAATCGAACAGCGTGAGCAGCAAAAGCCCGGGAGCGAGGAGGCCAGGTACTGCAGGGCTGCATTTACACTGGGGTCTCGCCAAAGGGTATCCTTTTGAAATAGCGCATGACCACCATCCGGTTTCACCGATGACCTATAACAAAATATGTGCATTTAACTCCCTTGGATCTCGCTGGAAATACTTTCATCACATCACAGTGCTTTCTCCCGTTGCGATTACTACTTTTGCTCCACTACATATTCACAAGTTGACATGTGAATATATAGTGGAGCAAAAGTACTAATTGCAGCGGGAGAAACCACTGTGATGTGATGAAGGTATTTCCAGCACAATCCAAGGGAGTTAAATGCACATATTTCCTTGTCAACTCAATTCGCCATTTTCATGGCACCCGCTGAAGATCTGTGAGGACAATCCTTACACCTCTTCAGTGCGCGCTTCATGAAAACAGCGATTTGCCACTCACAGCTCTCTTGGTCTCAATGCCTCTACTGGGGAGCAGGATCATGGGGGATGGCTTGTAAGAATCAGATAAAAGGATCCTTTAGTTTACTTCAAATGTTGAGAGAGGGCAGTGCCATGTAGCCATGTATGATTTTATTTAACACCTTCCTATCCAACCTTCATTCTCTATGCTGACCATGTATAAGTATATATACAATTTTTCCCTCAACTTGTATAGTAATTAACCCTTCATGTAAAGCATATGTACATTAATAATACATTCATCTTGGCATGCAAACTAAAGTTAACCCTTTTCTCATCATGGTAAGCTATCCTACCCTCTCCACCACATATTAACCCACTCCATCCTGTACATGTGGAGATGTTATTGTTAACCCCCCTACCCTTACACACACAAATCTACCATTCCCATCTTCCTGTTCATATTAACCATCTAATCCTACCCCAAGGCACTGAAGATACTTCTACACGTTCCATTAACCATCTGTTCTCCATCACAAATTATCCTTTTCAGGTTTTCATGTGACCATGCCCTAAAAAAAGATGCACTATGTGGCTATATAATTGGGTGTGACCACAAGAGGATGTGGTTAATGGAGGGGTGTGGCTAAGTGAGAGGAGTGATTAGGGGAGGGGCAAAGGCGGGGCTAGGGGCGCCAGAGGGTGTTCTGCCTAGGGGCGCCTGAGATGTAAATCCGGCCCTGCACACAGTCTGATGTCCTAAACACAGGGACACCAGGGTGATACACTTATATACATACCACACAGTCTGATCTCCTAAACACAGGGACATCAGGGTGATACACTTATATATACACCACACAGTCAGGGCCGGATTTATAATAAGGCAGAGTAGGCACCACACAGAGGGGCGCCTGTCATTGGGATTTTTTTTTTTTTTTTTTTAAATTAGCCGCACCAATTTTACTACCATTTTCTGCCAGCGGGGGGATGGCTTCCAGACCAGCAACTAGAGAGCACTTGGCTGCTTCCTCGCGCCTGCTGCTCTGACAGCTGAAGGTGTGCTGGGCCAGCACTATAGTGCTATACAGTCACTATAGAGAGAGCGCAGGGGTATTCCGAGCCCCTGTCATGGCCACTTGCTCTCTCCGGCACCCTGCCCTAGCCCTGTCCTGGTGCTGCTCCCCGGAGCCCTCCGGTTGCCACAGCTCGGCTCCTCAAGTAGAGGAGAAACCAGCGTCACAGTGACGGGAGGGAACCGGCGGCCGAGCCTCAATCGAACAGCGTGAGCAGCAAAAGCCCGGGAGCGAGGAGGCCAGGTACTGCAGGGCTGCATTTACACTGGGGTCTCGCCAAAGGGTATCCTTTTGAAATAGCGCATGACCACCATCCGGTTTCACCGATGACCTATAACAAAATATGTGCATTTAACTCCCTTGGATCTCGCTGGAAATACTTTCATCACATCACAGTGCTTTCTCCCGTTGCGATTACTACTTTTGCTCCACTACATATTCACAAGTTGACATGTGAATATATAGTGGAGCAAAAGTACTAATTGCAGCGGGAGAAACCACTGTGATGTGATGAAGGTATTTCCAGCACAATCCAAGGAAGTTAAATGCACATATTTCCTTGTCAACTCAAATCGCCATTTTCATGGCACCCGCTGAAGATCTGTGAGGACAATCCTTACACCTCTTCAGTGCGCGCTTCATGAAAACAGCGATTTGCCACTCACAGCTCTCTTGGTCTCAATGCCTCTACTGGGGAGCAGGATCATGGGGGATGGCTTGTAAGAATCAGATAAAAGGATCCTTTAGTTTACTTCAAATGTTGAGAGAGGGCAGTGCCATGTAGCCATGTATGATTTTATTTAACACCTTCCTATCCAACCTTCATTCTCTATGCTGACCATGTATAAGTATATATACAATTTTTCCCTCAACTTGTATAGTAATTAACCCTTCATGTAAAGCATATGTACATTAATAATACATTCATCTTGGCATGCAAACTAAAGTTAACCCTTTTCTCATCATGGTAAGCTATCCTACCCTCTCCACCACATATTAACCCACTCCATCCTGTACATGTGGAGATGTTATTGTTAACCCCCCTACCCTTACACACACAAATCTACCATTCCCATCTTCCTGTTCATATTAACCATCTAATCCTACCCCAAGGCACTGAAGATACTTCTACACGTTCCATTAACCATCTGTTCTCCATCACAAATTATCCTTTTCAGGTTTTCATGTGACCATGCCCTAAAAAAAGATGCACTATGTGGCTATATAATTGGGTGTGACCACAAGAGGATGTGGTTAATGGAGGGGTGTGGCTAAGTGAGAGGAGTGATTAGGGGAGGGGCAAAGGCGGGGCTAGGGGCGCCAGAGGGTGTTCTGCCTAGGGGCGCCTGAGATGTAAATCCGGCCCTGCACACAGTCTGATGTCCTAAACACAGGGACACCAGGGTGATACACTTATATACATACCACACAGTCTGATCTCCTAAACACAGGGACATCAGGGTGATACACTTATATATACACCACACAGTCAGGGCCGGATTTATAATAAGGCAGAGTAGGCATCTGCCTACAGGCGCACCACACAGAGGGGCGCCTGTCATTGGGATTTTTTTTTTTTTTTTTTTAAATTAGCCGCACCAATTTTACTACCATTTTCTGCCAGCGGGGGGATGGCTTCCAGACCAGCAACTAGAGAGCACTTGGCTGCTTCCTCGCGCCTGCTGCTCTGACAGCTGAAGGTGTGCTGGGCCAGCACTATAGTGCTATACAGTCACTATAGAGAGAGCGCAGGGGTATTCCGAGCCCCTGTCATGGCCACTTGCTCTCTCCGGCACCCTGCCCTAGCCCTGTCCTGGTGCTGCTCCCCGGAGCCCTCCGGTTGCCACAGCTCGGCTCCTCAAGTAGAGGAGAAACCAGCGTCACAGTGACGGGAGGGAACCGGCGGCCGAGCCTCAATCGAACAGCGTGAGCAGCAAAAGCCCGGGAGCGAGGAGGCCAGGTACTGCAGGGCTGCATTTACACTGGGGTCTCGCCAAAGGGTATCCTTTTGAAATAGCGCATGACCACCATCCGGTTTCACCGATGACCTATAACAAAATATGTGCATTTAACTCCCTTGGATCTCGCTGGAAATACTTTCATCACATCACAGTGCTTTCTCCCGTTGCGATTACTACTTTTGCTCCACTACATATTCACAAGTTGACATGTGAATATATAGTGGAGCAAAAGTACTAATTGCAGCGGGAGAAACCACTGTGATGTGATGAAGGTATTTCCAGCACAATCCAAGGAAGTTAAATGCACATATTTCCTTGTCAACTCAAATCGCCATTTTCATGGCACCCGCTGAAGATCTGTGAGGACAATCCTTACACCTCTTCAGTGCGCGCTTCATGAAAACAGCGATTTGCCACTCACAGCTCTCTTGGTCTCAATGCCTCTACTGGGGAGCAGGATCATGGGGGATGGCTTGTAAGAATCAGATAAAAGGATCCTTTAGTTTACTTCAAATGTTGAGAGAGGGCAGTGCCATGTAGCCATGTATGATTTTATTTAACACCTTCCTATCCAACCTTCATTCTCTATGCTGACCATGTATAAGTATATATACAATTTTTCCCTCAACTTGTATAGTAATTAACCCTTCATGTAAAGCATATGTACATTAATAATACATTCATCTTGGCATGCAAACTAAAGTTAACCCTTTTCTCATCATGGTAAGCTATCCTACCCTCTCCACCACATATTAACCCACTCCATCCTGTACATGTGGAGATGTTATTGTTAACCCCCCTACCCTTACACACACAAATCTACCATTCCCATCTTCCTGTTCATATTAACCATCTAATCCTACCCCAAGGCACTGAAGATACTTCTACACGTTCCATTAACCATCTGTTCTCCATCACAAATTATCCTTTTCAGGTTTTCATGTGACCATGCCCTAAAAAAAGATGCACTATGTGGCTATATAATTGGGTGTGACCACAAGAGGATGTGGTTAATGGAGGGGTGTGGCTAAGTGAGAGGAGTGATTAGGGGAGGGGCAAAGGCGGGGCTAGGGGCGCCAGAGGGTGTTCTGCCTAGGGGCGCCTGAGATGTAAATCCGGCCCTGCACACAGTCTGATGTCCTAAACACAGGGACACCAGGGTGATACACTTCTATACACACCACACAGTCTGATCTCCTAAACACAGGGACACCAGGGTTATACACTTATATACACACACCATACAGTCCTGATCTCCTAAACACAGGGACACCAGGGTGATACACTTCTATACACACCACACAGTCTGATCTCCTAAACACAGGGACACCAGGGTGATACACTTCTATACACACCACACAGTCTGATCTCCTAAACACAGGAACAGCAGGATGATACACTTCTATACACACCACACAGTCTGATCTCCTAAACACAGGGATACCAGGGTGATACACTTATATACACACCACGCAGTCTGATCTCCTAAACACAGGGACACCAGGGTGATACACTTCTATACACACCACACAGTCTGATCTCCTAAACACAGGGATACCAGGGTGATACACTTCTATACACAACACACAGTCTTATCTCCTAAACACAGGGACACCAGGGTGATACACTTATATACACACCACACAGTCTGATCTCCTAAACAAACACAGGGACACCAGGGTGATACACTTATATACACACCACACAGATTGATCTCCTAAACACAGGGATACCAGGGTGATACAATTATATACACACCACACAGTCTGATCTCCTAAACACAGTGACACCAGGGTGATACACTTATATACACACCACACAGTCTGATCTCCTAAACACAGGGACACCAGGGTGATACACTTATATACACACCTCACCAGTCTGATCTCCTAAACACAGGGACACCAGGGTGATACACTTATATACACACCACACAGTCTGATCTCCTAAACACAGGGACACCAGGGTGATACACTTCTATACATACCACACAGTCTGACCTCCTAAACACAGAGACACCAGGGTGATACACTTCTATACACACCACACAGTCTGATCTCCTAAACACAGGGACACCAGGGTGATACACTTATATACACACCACACAGTCTGATCTCCTAAACACAGGGACATCAGGGTGATACACTTATATATACACCACACAGTCAGGGCCGGATTTATAATAAGGCAGAGTAGGCATCTGCCTACAGGCGCACCACACAGAGGGGCGCCTGTCATTGGGATTTTTTTTTTTTTAAATTAGCCGCACCAATTTTACTACCATTTTCTGCCAGCGGGGGGATGGCTTCCAGACCAGCAACTAGAGAGCACTTGGCTGCTTCCTCGCGCCTGCTGCTCTGACAGCTGAAGGTGTGGCTGGGCCAGCACTATAGTGCTATACAGTCACTATAGAGAGAGCGCAGGGGTATTCCGAGCCCCTGTCATGGCCTCTTGCTCTCTCCGGCACCCTGCCCTAGCCCTGTCCTGGTGCTGCTCCCCGGAGCCCTCCGGTTGCCACAGCTCGGCTCCTCAAGTAGAGGAGAAACCAGCGTCACAGTGACGGGAGGGAACCGGCGGCCGAGCCTCAATCGAACAGCGTGAGCAGCAAAAGCCCGGGAGCGAGGAGGCCAGGTACTGCAGGGCTGCATTTACACTGGGGTCTCGCCAAAGGGTATCCTTTTGAAATAGCGCATGACCACCATCCGGTTTCACCGATGACCTATAACAAAATATGTGCATTTAACTCCCTTGGATCTCGCTGGAAATACTTTCATCACATCACAGTGCTTTCTCCCGTTGCGATTACTACTTTTGCTCCACTACATATTCACAAGTTGACATGTGAATATATAGTGGAGCAAAAGTACTAATTGCAGCGGGAGAAACCACTGTGATGTGATGAAGGTATTTCCAGCACAATCCAAGGGAGTTAAATGCACATATTTCCTTGTCAACTCAAATCGCCATTTTCATGGCACCCGCTGAAGATCTGTGAGGACAATCCTTACACCTCTTCAGTGCGCGCTTCATGAAAACAGCGATTTGCCACTCACAGCTCTCTTGGTCTCAATGCCTCTACTGGGGAGCAGGATCATGGGGGATGGCTTGTAAGAATCAGATAAAAGGATCCTTTAGTTTACTTCAAATGTTGAGAGAGGGCAGTGCCATGTAGCCATGTATGATTTTATTTAACACCTTCCTATCCAACCTTCATTCTCTATGCTGACCATGTATAAGTATATATACAATTTTTCCCTCAACTTGTATAGTAATTAACCCTTCATGTAAAGCATATGTACATTAATAATACATTCATCTTGGCATGCAAACTAAAGTTAACCCTTTTCTCATCATGGTAAGCTATCCTACCCTCTCCACCACATATTAACCCACTCCATCCTGTACATGTGGAGATGTTATTGTTAACCCCCCTACCCTTACACACACAAATCTACCATTCCCATCTTCCTGTTCATATTAACCATCTAATCCTACCCCAAGGCACTGAAGATACTTCTACACGTTCCATTAACCATCTGTTCTCCATCACAAATTATCCTTTTCAGGTTTTCATGTGACCATGCCCTAAAAAAAGATGCACTATGTGGCTATATAATTGGGTGTGACCACAAGAGGATGTGGTTAATGGAGGGGTGTGGCTAAGTGAGAGGAGTGATTAGGGGAGGGGCAAAGGCGGGGCTAGGGGCGCCAGAGGGTGTTCTGCCTAGGGGCGCCTGAGATGTAAATCCGGCCCTGCACACAGTCTGATGTCCTAAACACAGGGACACCAGGGTGATACACTTATATACATACCACACAGTCTGATCTCCTAAACACAGGGACATCAGGGTGATACACTTATATATACACCACACAGTCAGGGCCGGATTTATAATAAGGCAGAGTAGGCATCTGCCTACAGGCGCACCACACAGAGGGGCGCCTGTCATTGGGATTTTTTTTTTTTTTTTTTTAAATTAGCCGCACCAATTTTACTACCATTTTCTGCCAGCGGGGGGATGGCTTCCAGACCAGCAACTAGAGAGCACTTGGCTGCTTCCTCGCGCCTGCTGCTCTGACAGCTGAAGGTGTGCTGGGCCAGCACTATAGTGCTATACAGTCACTATAGAGAGAGCGCAGGGGTATTCCGAGCCCCTGTCATGGCCTCTTGCTCTCTCCGGCACCCTGCCCTAGCCCTGTCCTGGTGCTGCTCCCCGGAGCCCTCCGGTTGCCACAGCTCGGCTCCTCAAGTAGAGGAGAAACCAGCGTCACAGTGACGGGAGGGAACCGGCGGCCGAGCCTCAATCGAACAGCGTGAGCAGCAAAAGCCCGGGAGCGAGGAGGCCAGGTACTGCAGGGCTGCATTTACACTGGGGTCTCGCCAAAGGGTATCCTTTTGAAATAGCGCATGACCACCATCCGGTTTCACCGATGACCTATAACAAAATATGTGCATTTAACTCCCTTGGATCTCGCTGGAAATACTTTCATCACATCACAGTGCTTTCTCCCGTTGCGATTACTACTTTTGCTCCACTACGTATTCACAAGTTGACATGTGAATATATAGTGGAGCAAAAGTACTAATTGCAGCGGGAGAAACCACTGTGATGTGATGAAGGTATTTCCAGCACAATCCAAGGGAGTTAAATGCACATATTTCCTTGTCAACTCAAATCGCCATTTTCATGGCACCCGCTGAAGATCTGTGAGGACAATCCTTACACCTCTTCAGTGCGCGCTTCATGAAAACAGCGATTTGCCACTCACAGCTCTCTTGGTCTCAATGCCTCTACTGGGGAGCAGGATCATGGGGGATGGCTTGTAAGAATCAGATAAAAGGATCCTTTAGTTTACTTCAAATGTTGAGAGAGGGCAGTGCCATGTAGCCATGTATGATTTTATTTAACACCTTCCTATCCAACCTTCATTCTCTATGCTGACCATGTATAAGTATATATACAATTTTTCCCTCAACTTGTATAGTAATTAACCCTTCATGTAAAGCATATGTACATTAATAATACATTCATCTTGGCATGCAAACTAAAGTTAACCCTTTTCTCATCATGGTAAGCTATCCTACCCTCTCCACCACATATTAACCCACTCCATCCTGTACATGTGGAGATGTTATTGTTAACCCCCCTACCCTTACACACACAAATCTACCATTCCCATCTTCCTGTTCATATTAACCATCTAATCCTACCCCAAGGCACTGAAGATACTTCTACACGTTCCATTAACCATCTGTTCTCCATCACAAATTATCCTTTTCAGGTTTTCATGTGACCATGCCCTAAAAAAAGATGCACTATGTGGCTATATAATTGGGTGTGACCACAAGAGGATGTGGTTAATGGAGGGGTGTGGCTAAGGGAGAGGAGTGATTAGGGGAGGGGCAAAGGCGGGGCTAGGGGCGCCAGAGGGTGTTCTGCCTAGGGGCGCCTGAGATGTAAATCCGGCCCTGCACACAGTCTGATGTCCTAAACACAGGGACACCAGGGTGATACACTTCTATACACACCACACAGTCTGATCTCCTAAACACAGGGACACCAGGGTTATACACTTATATACACACACCATACAGTCTGATCTCCTAAACACAGGGACACCAGGGTGATACACTTCTATACACACCACACAGTCTGATCTCCTAAACACAGGGACACCAGGGTGATACACTTCTATACACACCACACAGTCTGATCTCCTAAACACAGGAACAGCAGGATGATACACTTCTATACACACCACACAGTCTGATCTCCTAAACACAGGGATACCAGGGTGATACACTTATATACACACCACGCAGTCTGATCTCCTAAACACAGGGACACCAGGGTGATACACTTCTATACACACCACACAGTCTGATCTCCTAAACACAGGGATACCAGGGTGATACACTTCTATACACAACACACAGTCTTATCTCCTAAACACAGGGACACCAGGGTGATACACTTATATACACACCACACAGTCTGATCTCCTAAACACAGGGACACCAGGGTGATACACTTATATACACACCACACAGATTGATCTCCTAAACACAGGGATACCAGGGTGATACAATTATATACACACCACACAGTCTGATCTCCTAAACACAGTGACACCAGGGTGATACACTTATATACACACCACACAGTCTGATCTCCTAAACACAGGGACACCAGGGTGATACACTTATATACACACCTCACCAGTCTGATCTCCTAAACACAGGGACACCAGGGTGATACACTTATATACACACCACACAGTCTGATCTCCTAAACACAGGGACACCAGGGTGATACACTTATATACACACACCACACAGTCTGATCTCCTAAACACAGGGACACCAGGGTGACACACTTATATACACACCACACAATCTGATCTCCTAAATACAGTGACACCAGGGTGATACACTTATATACACACCACACAGTCTGATCTCCTAAACACAGGGACACCAGGGTGATACACTTCTATACATACCACACAGTCTGACCTCCTAAACACAGAGACACCAGGGTGATACACTTCTATACACACCACACAGTCTGATCTCCTAAACACAGGGACACCAGGGTGATACACTTATATACACACCACACAGTCTGATCTCCTAAACACAGGGACACCAGGGTGATACACTTATATACACACCACACAGTCTGATCTCCTAAACACAGGGACACCAGGGTGATACACTTATATACACACCACACAGTCTGATCTCCTAAACACAGGGACACCAGGGTGATACACTTATATACACACCACACAGATTGATCTCCTAAACACAGGGATACCAGGGTGATACACTTATATACACACCACACAGTCTGATCTCCTAAACACAGGGACACCAGGGTGATACACTTATATACACACCACACAGTCTGATCTCCTAAACACAGGGACACCAGGGTGATACACTTATATACACACCACACAGTCTGATCTCCTAAACACAGGGACACCAGGGTGATACACTTATATACACACCACACTGTCAGATCTCCTAAACACAGGGACACCAGGGTGATACACTTCTATACACACCACACAGTCTGATCTCCTAAACACAGGGACACCAGGGTGATACACTTATATACACACCACACAGTCTGATCTCCTAAACACAGGGACACCAGGGTGATACACTTATATACACACCACACAGTCTGATCTCCTAAACACAGGGACACCAGGGTGATACACTTATATACACACCACACAGTCTGATCTCCTAAACACAGGGACACCAGGGTGATACACTTATATACACACCACACAGATTGATCTCCTAAACACAGGGATACCAGGGTGATACACTTATATACACACCACACAGTCTGATCTCCTAAACACAGGGACACCAGGGTGATACACTTATATACACACCACACAGTCTGATCTCCTAAACACAGGGACACCAGGGTGATACACTTATATACACACCACACAGTCTGATCTCCTAAACACAGGGACACCAGGGTGATGCACTTATATACACACCACACAGATTGATCTCCTAAACACAGGGATACCAGGGTGATACACTTATATACACACCACACAGTCTGATCTCCTAAACACAGGGATACCAGGGTGATACACTTATATACACACCACACAGTCTGATCTCCTAAACACAGGGACACCAGGGTGATACACTTATATACACACCACACAGTCTGATCTCCTAAACACAGGGACACCAGGGTGATACACTTATATACACACCACACAGTCTGATCTCCTACACACAGGGACACCAGGGTGATACACTTATATACACACCACACAGATTGATCTCCTAAACACAGGGATACCAGGGTGATACACTTATATACACACCACACTGTCTGATCTCCTAAACACAGGGACACCAGGGTGATACACTTCTATACACATCACACAGTCTGATCTCCTAAACACAGGGACACCAGGGTGATACACTTATATACATACCACACAGTCTGATCTCCTAAAAAGAGGGACATCAGGGTGGGAAAGAGGGACAGAGGGATTTGAGTCTTAAAGAGGGAATGTCCCTCCTAAAGAGGCACACTTGGGAGGTATGACAGTGCAATATGGCACATAAACACGGTACAGCTGGGGAACAATGGCTACAATGGGTAGACTAATACAATCTAATACTAATACAGATCTGCTGGTATTAGTCTCCAATCCTGCATCTGTAGTTGCAGTATACATTTTTAGCAGGTAAAAGGTACATTTTTCTGTGCTATTGAACCCTATAAAACAAAAGGGAGGTCTGCTGCTGGGTTAATTCTGCAGTGAACAGAGAGAAACTCAGGCACAGGAGTGATCACAGACAGACCTTGTAATGAGAATTAACTCCTTAACAACCAGTGGTTCGGGGGAAGTTACCTTCCTTTAACCCCTTAAGGACCATCGGTCCCGGGGTATGTGGTCCTTTAAGGACCAGATAGGGAAATTTGACGTGCTGCCCAGCGTGACTGAGCATGTGTGCCGGTACGCCGAACGAGGTACTGAAAGAGATCGCTCCGGTCTTGGAGCGATCAACTTCAATCCCCGGTATTACTCACTGCGCTCCTGCAGTAAAAGTACGTGACGTACCAGGACCGTCACTGGTCCTTAACTGCCAGACCAGCGCGACGGTCCGGGTACGTCAATGGTGCTTAAGGGGTTAAGAACCGCTTTGATCGTTGTCGGTGCGCCGGCAAACGTGACTGGTAACATGTCCCAACGCACCGAACTGGGGTCTGAGAGAGAACGCTCCGGTTTTGGTGCGGTCAATTTCAGACCCTGTTTGTGATTACAACGTGTAAGTAAAAACTACGTGACGTGCCAGGACCATGAAAACAAAATGGTGGCGGTCTTGGCATGCCACCGGTCCTCAAGGGGTTAATTTACAGGATGTACAGCTATCACACATGTAAAGAAAATGTCATTACTAAGTCTATGGCCATTCAGTGCGCACCGCTGTTATGTGCTTTGTGTGGCCTGTAACAGATCAGTATACACAAGGGACATGGGATTTACCAGTTCTACAGAGGTAGTGGCCGATAGTGGACTTTTTTCAATGTCACATGTTGAAGAGTATGAAGAGATGGTGGATCAGCTGCTGTAAATAGTGAAATGAACCCCCTGCTGACCGGGAGGGTGTACAACGCATCACTCCTCAATGCATTATGCACCCAGCTGCTCTTCAAGGGGTTAACAGATCTGTCCCTAATCAGACCCAGTGCATTGTGTTCAGCTGTGCACCTGCTGCTGCCTGTGACTTCATTTGTTTTTCAATGACCTTCAAGACATTTAACTCTGAATGTCTCCACCTAGAGGCTAGATGAATTATAGCCACCCAACTCCCAGGATGCACATGCTGTTTACAGCAGCGTTTTTCTGGCTTGGATCCATCAATCAGCTGTAAGAGCAGAAAATCAGGCACGCTGCTATTCCCATGATCATTGACAGAAAATTTTAACTCTTTGAGCGCCAGAGGGGTACGCAACGCATTGCTTTGCAATGCGTTGCGTACCCCTCTGGCAATCAAAGGGTTAATGATTGTATTTCTCTGCTGTGCAAATGCAAGGCGGTTAAAAACAATACAAACCTGATGGAGAGGTCACCATCACAGAGATACATTATTAATATTCTTTATTTATATAGCACCAACTTATTCCTCAGCGCTGTACAATAGGGAATAGACCTACAGAGGTATTAAATAGTACAATCAGATGTGGAGAACAGAAGGGTCAGAGGGCCCCCTGCTGGTGACAGCTTACAGTCTAGACGGATACATGCACATACGCATACAGTGTACAGGTGTGTGTGGGTGCCTGCCTCTGTAGATTACTATGGGATCCATCAGGTGAAGGTGGGACATGGGAATTGACCTGATACAAAGCATTGCATACCCCTCTGGTACTCAGAGGGTTAATGAATGAGTGAGGTTTTGATATGATCCGGCCATTGATGAACCAGCTACTGGTAAATAAGTAAATAAATCTTCTTAATTCCTCACTCATTTAGCCACCCAGAGCTTGATTTGGTTATTTTGTCTTTTTCTGTTCAGGCCCCTCTGTCATGCAGTCTGGAATTCTCAGAGAACCCTAAAATATCTTAGATCAAGAGCATAAATTATACAACTTTGTCTGTGGTGTGTAACACATACTTCCCAAGTGTCCCTCTTTAGGAGATATTAGGGGTCCATACCTCCCAAATGTCCCTCTTTAGGAGTTATTAGGGCTCCATACATCCCAAGTGTCCTCTTTAGGAGATATTAGGGGTCCATTCCTCCCAAGTGTCCCTCTTTAGGAGATATTAGGGGTCCATTCCTCCCAAGTGTCCCTCTTTAGGAGTTATTAGGGCTCCATACATCCCAAGTGTCCTCTTTAGGAGATATTAGGGGTCCATTCCTCCCAAGTGTCCCTCTTTAGGAGATACTAGCAACGTGGGATGGCGCACATGTGTGAAATGTAGATACACTGATGAACACAGACGTATGCAACACCCAGGCAGACACATAAACACAGTGAGCGGCAGAAACATGCAAAAGACATGCACACACACAGACACACCGGAGATGCACACATGGACACACACATATGTAACAGATGTACACACGCAACATATATGCGCAGAAACACATGCGCGCATGAGTTGTGCACCCTCTGGCACTCAAAGGGTTTAGGTATAGAGAGACATGTCAGAGTTAAATAGCAGTGGGAAGCGTATTCATACCTGGGACCGTGTGTGTGTGTCAGCCATATTTCTTTCTGTCTTTGTGTGTGTGTTTGGTGCTGTGTGAGTGGGGCATGTGTGTGTAATACCTGGGAACTTTTACTTGTGGAGTCCCTGGAGGGGACTTCTGTGGTGCTGATGTGGAGAAAGCAATGGGGCAATTTGGGTTAAAAGTGGGCAGAACTTAATAGTGAGTCGGGCAGGGCTTAACGTAAATGTGGAAAAAGTGTTAGTAATAGGCTGGGGAAGGAGGAGAAGTGGGAGGGAAATGCAAGTTTACAGTGTGAGGGGTTTGAACACACTCCCTGAAAGGTAAAACTTAATACACAACCCTGTGGCAGTCAGTGTGTTAAGTGTGTACCTGATGGCTGTCTGTCCTGTGTCTTGCATGCAAATGACGGTCAAGAAATAATTCAGCAATGAGGGCCTACCTTAACCCTTTGAGTGCCATTTTGTTCCCCTGGTGCTGCAGCTTCCCTTTCAGTGGCTATACTACAGGTCCTGCTTAGGCCACTGGGAGTCAGAGTGAGTGACTGTGTGTGTCAGCCATATTTCTTTCTGGCTTTGTGTGTGTGTGTGTTTGGTGCTCTGTGTGTGTGAGTGGGGCATGTGTGTGTGTGTGTGTGTTTGGTGCTGTGTGAGTGGGGCATGTGTGTGTGTGTTTGGTGCTGTGTGAGTGGGCATGTGTGTTTGTCTGTGGTGTAGGAGCAAGTGGCATCCATTTTGTTTTTTTCTGACTTTGATAATATTGGGTGGGCTGCATAGTGGGGGCAGGCCAACACCCTGCATGATTTTCACACCAGTAGCAGTGGCCTTCGGCCACTGCAATTGGTTTAAAAATCACACCCTCAATGAATCACCCAATGAGAGCAGTAACTCCTCCTTTCTGCCTCCCCTGGGTGTGTTTTGGCAGGCACAAAGTCTTCTTTTATATATATTATTTTATATATATATAGATATATCTAGATAGATAGATTATGGGTCCCATGCCTCCCAAGTGCCCCTCTTTAGGAGATATTAGGGGTCATTAACTCCCAAGTGTCCCATTTTAGGATGTATTAGGGTCCATGCCTCCCAAGTTTTCCTCTTTAGGAGATATTAGGTGTCCGTACCTCCCAAGTGTTCCTCTTTAGGAGATATTAGGGGTACATACCTACCAAGTGTCCCTCTTTAGGAGATATTGGGGCCCATACCTACCAAGTGTCCCTCTTTAGGAGATATTAGGGGTCCATACCTCCCAAGTGTTCCTCTTTAAGAGATATTAGGGGTCCGTACCTCCCAAGTGTTCCTCTTTAAGAGATATTAGGGGTCCATACCTCCCAAGTGTCCCTCTTTAGGAGATATTAGGGTCTGTACATCCCAAGTGTCCTCCTTTAGGAGATATTAGGGGTCCTTACGTCCCAAGTGTCCCTCTTTAGGAGATATTAGGGGTCCTTACGTCCCAAGTGTCCCTCTTTAGGAGATATTAGGGGTCCATACCTCCCAAGTGTCCCTCTTTGGGAGATATTAGGGTCTGTACATCCCAAATGTCCCTCTTTGGGAGATATTAGGGTCTGTACATCCCAAATGTCCATCTTTAGGAGATATTTGGGGCGATGAGCCACGCCCACTTCCAGTAACAGGATTAACCATTTAAGTGGTAGATGGGTGCAAGTTGGCACTCCTATGACATTCAAGAGGTTAAAGGGCAAAGAACCAAGTAAAAGAGGAACAATTCTCAGTTTGGGACTTTTTACTTTTAAGCACGTGACTATATGGAGATTTATCTAGCAGTTAATAGGTTAAATGCTCCAAGTAAATGAAAGGGAATTTAGAGAATGCTTGTACGTCCCCTGGGATGCTGTTGGTTTTCTCCACTCTCCCCTGTGCATATGCCATAAGCTTTCTTTCCATGATTATGTCCCATTTGTAGGAAAGGAATATGACAGATGTGTTTCCCTTCTCTCCCCAGCCCCCTCAGGACATCGCTGTGGGACCCGGATTATCCCTCACTGACTCTGTCTGACCACCATGGAGGCGCTGGTGATTGAGCAAGGTGAAGGAGAAGACAAAACGCTGGTGAAGAAAGACGTTTTCAGGCCCTGGCCCAAAACGCGCCGGGTTGTTAAAGGTAAGGACAGGGTGAAAAGGACAGCGGCTTGCAACAAGTGGCCCTCCAGCTGTGGTTGAATTGTGCTATGATACTAATGCAATAGCTAGCAGGGGATGATGGGAAGTGTAGTCCAACAACAGCTGAGCCACTGGTTTCTCAAGCCTGCACTCACATGTGTCCTAAAGTTCTCACTGCTGGGAACAAAGACCTGGATTAATCAAGGGGAGAGAAAATCTCTCCGAGTCCAATGTTATCTTATGGGACTGACATAAATAGGTGTAAACAGAACAAGAGGTGGATACAACTAGTTCATGTGAGAATAAATTCATCTTTGGGGGCTGCAGACTGGATAATATATATTACAAGGCTTTCCACTCTCAGAGCTGGCAAATGCTTCACTGAAAAGTAATTACAGACTAGAGTACACCTATTTTTGTGAAATGGTGTGTGCAGGATATTCTGTGACCATTCCATTTTGTGCTGCTGATGTTGGTGTTGGTGTCTGTGGGGAGCTGTGGTCAGTGATGGATGACTCAGTGTATGTGTAGTGTGATTGGTTAATGAATATGACTTTAGAGACTCTGTAGTGTGATTGGCTGAGTAAGAATGAGGGGAGAGTGTGTCTACTGTCATTGGCTGAGCTTGTGTGAGGGGAAAGTGTCTGTGGTGTGATTGGGTGAATATGAGGGGTGAGAATGATGGGAGGGCAGGAGTGTGGGATTGTCTGTATGGTAGGAGGAGTGTGAGATTATATGGTGAGCTGGTGTGTAGAGTTGGAGGAGTGTGAGATGATGTGCATGAATGGAGGAGTGTGCGATGAATTATATGGCTGGAGAGGTGTGATATGATGTGTATAGTTGGAGGAGTGTGAGATGGTGTGTAGAGTTGGAGGAGATAATATGTGTAGCTGCAGGAGTGTGAGATGTTTTATATGGCTGGAGAAGTGTGTGATAGTTTGTATGCGTAGAGAAGTGTGAGATGGTTTGTATGGTGCCACGGGCACCCAGGAATGCTCAGAACTCAGTACGGTAATGTAATGCAAAATATTTATTAGAATAAATCACAGCAATAAATATGTAGTACAACAAGTAAAGGGTTACTAGCTGGCGACACTACTACCAGAAATAGTAGGCCTCACGCTAGACCACAATGCTGGAGACTGGGCCGAAGCCCCTGTGAGTCTCAGCAGGAAACAGGAACGCCAGCTCTTGATCCGTCGACTGGAACAGGTGACCACTGTGAACACTGGCTCAGTAATCTTGATCCGATGAACTGCAGTCACCAATCAGTCTATCTCTCCACAACAGTGGCCTGTCTTAGGCCAATAGCACAAATTGATCACAGTAAGGGGTACTCGTGATCACTGGGTCATACACAGAGAGGGTTCTCGTACTTAGCTGGGTCATGCACAGAGAGAGGGTTCTCGTACGTATCTGGGTCATACACAGAGAGGGTTCTCTTACTTAGCCGGGTCATACACAGTGCGGGTTCTCATAAATAGCCAGGTCATACACAGAGTGGGTTTTCGTAGATAGCCAGGTCACACACAGAGCCCAAGTACTTCGCCTAAGAACAACAACGCAAGGGCATCTGAGTCAGGCCTCAGTCTGCCTTTTAAACCCCTCCGCAGGAAGTAGGAGGAGCAGCTCAGAGGAGGAAGTAGGAAGTAGGTAGGAGGAGACTACAGTAAGCAAACAGATAAAATAGAGGTTTGAAGTCTCGCGCCTGTAATCATGCTGAAGTCAAGGTAAGCAGTGACAGTACCCCCCCTCAAAGGCCCCCCCTCTGCGGAGCCGGCCGGGGTTTATCAGGGAATCGAGCATGAAACCTGCGTACCAATACAAGAGCGTGAACATCGGCAGCTGGAATTCAGGAACGCTCCTCTGGACCATAACCCTTCCAATGAATAAAGTAGCATAGCCGCCCTCGAACCAAACGAGAGTCCCGAATAGTTTGGACCTCATATTCCTCGTGATCTGCAACTCTTACGGGAGGAGTTCGAACAGGAGCTGAAGTATACCGGTTGCAGACCAAGGGTTTTAGCAGGGAAACATGAAAGACATTGTGAATGCGCATGTTGGCAGGAAGTTCCAATGCATACGTCACCGGGTTAATTTTGCGCGACACCCGAAAGGGACCAATGAATCGAGAAGCCGACTTGTTACAAGGCACCTTGAGGTGCAAGTTACGGGAAGACAGCCATACTCTGTCTCCTACCTGAAATGTAGGTGCCGGCAGTCGCCTTCGATCAGCCTGCCTGCAGTCGCTATATCGAGACCCTGTGACTCACGCCTGCAGTCACCAATCAGTCTATCTCTCCACAACAGTGGTCTGTCTTAGGCCAATAGCACAAACTGATCACAGCAAGGGATACTCGTGATCACTGGGTCATACACAGAGAGGGTTCTCGTACTTAGCTGGGTCATACACAGAGAGAGGGTTCTCGTACGTATCTGGGTCATACACAGAGAGGGTTCTCTTACTTAGCCGGGTCATACACAGTGCGGGTTCTCATAAATAGCCAGGTCATACACAGAGTGGATTTTCGTAAATAGCCAGGTCACACACAGAGCCCAAGTACTACACCTAAGAACAACAACGCAAGGGCATCTGAGTCAGGCCTCAGTCTGCCTTTTAAACCCCTCCGCAGGAAGTAGGAGGAGCATCTCAGAGGGAGGAAGTAGGAAGTAGGTAGGAGGAGACTACAGTAAGCAAACAGATAAAACAGAGGCCTGCAGCCTGCTTGAAGCCTCGCGCCTGTAATCATGCTGAAGTCAAGGTAAGCTGTGACATATGGGTAAAGAAGTGTGAGATGGTTTGTATGTGTAGAGGAGTGTGAGATGTGTGTATAACATAGTGGAATGCGAGATGATGTGAAAGACTGGATGAGATTATCTGTATGGTAGGAGGAGTGTGAGATTATCTGTATAGTAGGAGGAGTGTGAGATGGTGTGTATATTAGGAGGAGTGTGAGATGTTGTGTATAGTAGGAGAAGTGTGTGATGTTGTGTAGGGTAGGAGTGTGAGATGTTGTGTATAGTAGGAGAAGTGTGTGATGTTGTGTAGGGTAGGAGTGTGAGATGTTGTGTATAGTAGGAGAAGTGTGTGATGTTGTGTAGGGTAGGAATGTGAGATTGTCTGTATGGTAGGAGGAGTGTGACATGGTGTGTATGTTAGGAGGAGTGTGAGATGGTGTGTATGTTAGGAGGAGTGTGATATTATCTGTATGTTAGGAAGAGTGTGAGACTGTCTGTCTGGTAGCAGGAGTGTGAGATTATCTGTATGTTAGGAGGAGTGTGAGATTGTCTGTATGGTAGGAGGACTGTGACACGGTGTGTATTTTAGGAGGAGTGTGAGATTATCTTTATGTTAGGAGGAGTGTGAGATTGTATGGTAGGAGGAGGTGACATGGTGTGTATGTTAGGAGGAGTGTGAGATGTTGTGTATAGTAGGAGGAATGTGAGATGGTGTGTATGTTAGGAGGAGTGTAAGATGGGGTGTATGGTAGGAGGTGTGAGATTTTGTGTATGGTGGGATATGGTGTGTATTACTAGTTGACTGGGAAATTATGTTTAAGGCTGGAGCAGTTTTTAGATTGCGTTATGTTGTCTCAGCTTACCTTGGTTCCAGCACCTACACTGTAGGCAACGCTTGAAATGATGCTTCGCCATCAGCGGCCGTCCATGCCGCACGGATTGACACATGATTATGGCAACAGTAGGATACATCAGAACAAGATGTGTCATCTGCAGGCATGAGGCTTCTGAATAAAGCAGGCCTCTGTTATATGTGTTTGCTTCCTGTAGTCTCCTCCTACCTACTTCCTCCCTCTGAGCTGCTCCTCCTACCTACTTCCTGAGGAGGGGTTTAAAGGGAAGACTGAGTCCTGACTCAGTTGCCCTTGAGTTGTTGTACAAAGCAGTTCTGTGTCCTTGGACTCTGTGTATGACCTGGCTTGTCTGACCATCCAATCTGGTGCTGTACTGTGGCTCAGTCTGACTATTCTCCTGCCTTATCCTTAGATAGTGGACACTCAATCTGGTGCCGACCTGTGGCTCTGGCTGACTACCTGAACTGTGTATGACCTGGCTTGTCTGACTACCCTCTCTGGTGCTGACCTGTGGCTCTGTCTGACTATTGTTTTGATTTTCCCCTGTACCTGGCAGACACCCAATCTGGTGTGCACCTGAGGCTCTGGCCTAAGACTAGCTTATACTGGCTGCAGGCGTGAGTCAAGTATCTGCTTTAGCTATACTGACTGCAGGCGTGAGTCAGGTGTATTCCTTGCTCATTGGATCAAGACTTTGTGTTCCGGTTCCTGCTCCTGTTCCATTCCTGTTCCAGCTCCTGGTTCCAGCTGAGACTACCAGTGGCTTCGGCCTAGTCTCCAGCAGTGTGGTCAGTCTTGACAGTCTACTATTCCTGATAGTAAGGCTTGCTGGCTGTGACCATCTGCTTGTTGCTGTCTTATTACCATTGGATGCTGTCTTTATTGTTATTTAATAAATTGCATTTTAATATACCGTATTGACTCCTGAACATCTCTGGGGAACCATGAAATATGTCTACAGGGGTGCGAAATGGTGTACACTGTTCAATGATGGTAGTTCAAAAGGTCCAATTCAATCCAGAGTTGTCACATTCTCCATATTCATCTAAAGTGGTTCTTATGTCTCCTTTCTGTAGGTTGCCTCCAGTGTCTGAAGCGGTTCCTGTTCCGAGTTGGTGATGACTGGTATTTCCTGTTTGCTCTCGGAGTCATTATGGCACTGATAAGTTTCACCATGGACTTCACTGTTTCCAAATTGCTAAATGGTAAATGGTTCCCTCCATGTTTGAGCCTCCAACTTGCATCCTCAGTCTTCTACTTAAACCATCTATTCTTCACATTCACTCCTCAGTCCTCCAACCTCAACTGTCCATCCTTCTCCCTCTGTCCTCCACCCTCCATCTTTCACTGTCCATCCTGCATCCGCCATGCTTCACCCTTTTTTGTTTTCTTATTATTTTTTTTTTTTAGTTATTTGTCCACCCTGTTGTCTTATCACAGTCTGTCCAAAAAAATATTATAACTGAAAAAAAAAATCAACAATGTCTTTCCCCAGACTTCCCCACCCAGCACAGGGACAGTTACAGCAAGATCAGCAAGCAAAAGGCCCCTAGCTGCCTGTGTCTTGCCTGTCAGTCACATGGAATTTTGGAGTATTTGGGGGGACAACCTCTTTCCTCCCTTCTTATGCCCTAGAGTGCCCCAAGACTCTCCTAATACAGAAAACAAATGTCCTACCTAAATGACTTCCTAAACTCCCCTTTATTTGCCTATCTTCTCTAGCTCAAAAACACGCTGCTCTCTCCTCTCACAAAAACAAAATGGCTGCTGTGAGAGCCTGACAGACTTTTATATGTCTGTACACAGAATGGCTGCTGTGAGAACCTGACAGACTTTTATATGGCTGTAGTAAACTTTTGTGTGGTGGAGAAATTTTTTTCTTTCCATTGATTTCAATGTGCGGAAAAGGCGGTAAAAAGTTAAAAAACTGCACTTTTTGTGGGAAATTTTTCACCAAGCGGAAAGTGCTGTTATTCACCGATTTTAGTTTGAGGCAAAAATTTTCGCCCATCCCTAATCACAACAAGGAAAACAACAACCACAGGCAAGCAGGCCATCCCAAACGTGAAAGACCAGATGTTAAAATACCCCAGAATAAGGTGACCAATCTAGGGACCAAGAAACCTACCAGACGGACCATCCACCAAAGCTAAACACCAACGTTGCGTAAAACACGGGAAAAACTAGGGCAGGAAAGAAACCCCAACAGAATCAACAGTAATCCCCACAAAGGCATCGGGCGAGATGAAGAGACACAAACAGCAAAGCCTATCCGAAACAACAAACTCATGGAAAAGATCTGTGAGGAATCAAAAAACCAAACCCCAAAGACAGAAACGAACGCAAAGCCAAGCCTAATGACTGAGACCTGAAGAAACACAAAAAGACAGACCAGCACAGAGAAACTAGGTTGAAAAGTGTTACAAATAGGGTTGCCACCTTTTCTTCAAGAAAACACCGGCCATGGCATTCTCTCCATAGACTTAACATTGGACAGAGGCCAATTTTTTACCTGCCTGCCGGTAAAATACCGGCTGGGTGGCAACCCTAGTTACAAAGGGAAAACCGTAGGATAAATCCAAACATCAAGAAATGTCAACAAAAGACAAGTAAAGTCAAAGAAAGCATAGTGCAGACCTTCCCACAGGGAGACAAGAAAATAGAGGATGAAAAAACGCCGGGAACCAAAATGTAGTAAAGAGCCAACACAGGCAAATACACCAATCCACAGGATGGCCATCCACCGAACATGACCTGACGTAAAGTCAGAGAGATACCAAAGACTCACAGTAGAGACCTACCGCAGACAAACAGAACACAACGAGACCGACACTCATATAACAGAAAGAAAACAAAACTCCAGCGGTGGGATAAGTGGGAGAGTCAGCCCCTACTCCCCTGAGGTAAGAAAAGAAACCCTGCAAAAACATTCCCCCAGAAAAAAAGGACGTTGTGAGTTAACTACACCGCCCATAAGTGAAAGAGTCAAGAAACAGACACAATCTGGGTGATCACCTGCATCAACAAGCAAGTCTTGCGTAGAGGGGACAATTGTAAGCACAGGCAGAGATGGGGTTCAACCCGCTTGATCACACTTCCACAACATATGAATCGCTTGAGGAGAGGGTCACGTGTGGGGAACTAAGTCACACAAAGTAATGTAAAGCTGTCCAGACTTGGTATAGGCAAGAGATTGGGCTCAACATGCTAAATCTCACGTCAGCAATATATAACTTCCCCTAGAGGAGAGAATCACATGTGTGTTTTGTTTTTTTTCGGAATCGGATTCCAGACCCCCCGAACGGCATGCAGCCCGGAATTCCATACCGGTCCAGAACCATCATGGATCCTTAAGGGTATAACAACCCATGACGTCCAAGACTGTCATGGGTCCTTAAGGGGTTAAGCTGAGAAGCCCAATAAGCAGTGGAATTCTGCAATGTATGGGTTTTATCAGCATCCTAAATTAAAGGGGAACTGTACACGGTTACTAAACTGCTCTTGTTACCTAGGTTGGTGTCCTTCATTTTGCACTCAGGTGTATCTATCCATATATATGTTTAAATTGAATCTGAAGTCTCCTGTATGCATATAATAATCTCTGTTTAAGTTTTCCTGTACGTCTCCCCTCCTCACCGCAATCCATAGACTTCAGTTAACCTGAGAGACTCATAAGGCACACTTGCCTTTATCAGATAATCAACTGAAACAACCAGCAGTAGATTACAACAGAGATCAGATGTAAATAAAAAACTGAGTGCTGGTTGAAGGACACCTACCTAATTAAACCATTCTGTTAAACAAACTGACTTACCTAGGTAGGTGCCCCACATAAATCAATCAAGTGTACGTTTTTTAATTATATCTGAAGTTCCCTGTACATATAAAGATCTTTTTTGAAATCTGCCTCTAGGTTACACCTCCTCCCAACAATCACTAGGCTTCAAATGAGCTGAATGTTTCATAAGGGACACAAGTCTTTATCAGATTATAAACTGAATTTACTAGCAGCAGACTGATCAGATCAAATGCAAGTAAAAACAGTAAGAAAAAAATGCTGTTTGAAGGACATCAACCTAACTAAATTATTCTGTTAAACAAATTAAGAGTTAATGATTCCTAGGATATACCCCTTGAAATGCGTGGGATTTCCTCTCTGGCATTGAACGGGTTAAAGTGGAGGACTTCCATTTTAAGGGATAGTAACCTTTTATTTAGACTACAAATACTGTGTAAGTGCCTAAAAGCCAAAACTGCTTATATTTACATTTCCTTCATCTTCAGTTATTTTGTGTAACGCTGTAATACTCCTGACAGTGAGCTCCCATCACATCAGGACAGTAATGGAATGTAACACTCTCTCTACAGCACAGAGTGCTCTTGTCTTTTTTTACATTGCATCATTTAACGTTGTATCACCATACCTGCTTTCACATTCCTTGACAGAAAGCTCTCTGGAAAGAGATCCGGACAGCTCACAGACAAGAACATAAATAATATAGTAGTAATGAATCTAGGCAATGTAATGTGACAAAGGTCACTATCATTTTAGCTCACAGAGCCCATATCACAGGGATTAGTAGCTCAGCTCTGCCCCCACCCATCTGCTCTAAAAGTCGCCTTTCTAAAGTATTCACTGGCCACTTATTAACTTTCTGCTGCCCTTGACCTGCTGCTATTTTCAGTGTGTCACCTTCATAAATGTGATGGGCCGTCGGCAGATTGATGTTATCAGAAGGTCGACAGGACGAGACATTCTCTTCTCTCGCCAGCCACCCCTGGGGGGGGGGATGTTGGTGGGGTGGGGCTTGTTCTTTGGCAGCCAATCAAAAATGAGGATCCCTGCAAGTTTGGTGATGAGTGAAAGGTCCCAGTGGCTCATGCACTAAGTAAAAGTGGAGTGATTATGGTGAAAATCACCATAGGGAATAAATGTTTATTTTTCAAAATTTGCATTGATTTTAATATGACTTTTAACTCCTTAAGGCCTACATGGCGTACTATGACCGTCATGGTCCTTAAATACTTAAGGATCGATGACGGTCATAGTAAGTCACATATTTTTTACTTACAGAGCTCCACCGGGAGCGCTGTAAGTAAAAATTAGACATAAAATTGACCGTTCCAAGACTGGAGCGATCTCTTTCAGGCCCCAAAGTGGCGCGCTGATACACGCAACAGGTCGCGCTTACCAGTGCGTCGGCAAGGATCAAAGCGGTCCTTAAGGGACGGAAACATTCCAGGACCGCTGGTCCTTAAGGGGTTAATCCTCTGAATGCTAGAGAGGTCGGGAATGTTTATCTAGTCTCTATAGTACAGCTGTGTTTCTCCACAATTGCACCACTTTACTTAGTGTATTAGCCTCACAGCGAGAGAGAATGTGTGATCGTTGCCAGTGCAGCTCCCGATGCTGTAATTCTGTAACGCTAGCGGCTGCACTGCAGGCTACGATTAGAGCGTATGATCTCTGCCATTGGGAACGGAGGACAATAATTACCATTGTTAAGATTTTAACCCTTTGAATGCCAGAGGGGCATGCAACACATTGCTTCACAATGTGTTGCGTACCCCTCTCGTATTCAAACAGTTAATGGCATCAACCACCGCACTCCAGCCTCATAGCATGCGCCCACAGACTTCCCCATTGTCCTTGCATGGGAACCAGCGGCATTAACCCCTTAGTGACCGACTGCGCACACACGCGGCCGTCACTTAACGCCCGGCTAAGATTTATTTTTTTAAATTATTCCAGAGTCCCCGAACGGTGTGCAGCCACACAGGGACCCGGACTTCTGTGACGTACATGTATGTCCTCTGTCACTAAGTGACAGTTTTTGCGGGATGTACATGTAAGTCCATTGTCGGGAGGGGGTTAAGAGGAGGAAATCCGACAATAATAGCTTATTAAAGGGGCAGTAATCCTTAAAGGGCTATTATTGTAAAAAAAAAGTATTAGCTATATGGTAGAAACAATTAAAAGAGAGTACTTGCACTTGCTCCTATCTCTCAGACCATTATGGTATGAGAGATATAGGAAAATAAAGTTCTCCACTCCCTCCCCTTTCTGCTTGACAAGCTGTAAAGCTGTCAGAAGCAGATTCTGGTTCCTGGATCAGACGGTGGCTCTTCAGCTGCGCTGACATAGCGATACCTAAAAATAAATACTTTATCGGAACTGTCTACAATGTGTGTATGGTTTGCAAGCACACATTGTAGAACATTCCAATTAAGTATTTATCTTTAAATATCGTTGTATCGGCGCTGCTGAAGAGCCACCATCTGATTCAGGAACCAGAATCTGCTTCTGACAGCTTTACAGCTCGCCAAGCAGAAAGGGGAGGGACCAGAGAACTTTATTTTCCTATATCTCTCAAACCATAACGGTCTGAGAGATACAAATAATTGCAAGTACTCTCTTTTAATTGTATCTACCATATAGTTAATACTTTTTTCGGACATTACTATCCCTTTAAGATGTAAAAAAAAATATGCTGTTAGGTTTATCCCCCTGAGTAAAACAAGGGAACTCTCACTGCTTAAAGGTGTTCAATTCAAACTTTATTACAGCTCAAAGTTGAATTGTTTAGGTGCATTATTTTAGTGGCCTGAAATTGTACAATGTTGCTGTTGCTATACCATCCTATGGACAGCTGTGGTCAGTTGAACATAAATCTCCATAGGATGTTATAGCAACAGCGCCACTGTACGATTTCAGGCCACTGAGATACTGCACCTAAACAATTCAAGTTTGAGCTGTGATAACTTTTGAATAAAACCCCTCTCAGCAGTCGGAGTACCCTTGTTTTACTCAGGGGGATAAACCCTTTAACATGTTTTTTTTTACATATTAACTATTCCTATACCTTTAAATTAAGGTTAGGCTAGCGTAGGACTGAAGGCAGAGTCCAGCTCCTGTTTTTGCGCAAAACTGAAAATGTAAATTCAGTGCAGTGTCCCTCTAGAGCTCGGCTCAGGCCTCGGAACTAGAACGATAGGCCCTGGCATTTAAAGCTGAGCAGCCCATCTTTATTTTTTGAGCAGCCCATGGGTGCCCATCGTGGGCAGAGCTTATAATCACATGCGGTGAGCGGCACGGCCGCACGTTGATTGCCCGCCCACCAGGAAACTTGTAACGAGGTGGCCGTCTTTCAGAAAGTGAAAGACGGCCCAAACTTGTTTAATGATTCTTTTTTTTTTTAAATGCCCGGACCGGCCCACCGGGCAAATGCCCAGTATGCCTGATGGCCAGTCCGTGCCTGGTCTGCAGGGCCGGGTTCCCCAACAGGTAGAGTAGGCAACTGCCTGGAGATTCAGATTTTGAAGGGCGGTGCCTCTGAATTGTGGGTGTGGCCAGAACAATCTCAAGGTCTCTACAGACTGCTTTACAGATTTTGTTTAACCCTTTGAGTGCCAGGGATGTACACAAAGCGTTTCTTAGCAATGTGTGCCGTACCCCTCTGGTACTCAAAGGGTTAAAGCTTTTTTCCTGTTCTTGCTTGTTACAGGTCAATAGTATTTTCTGTGCTGGAAAACAGTGGATGGGAAGGGGGTGGGGTCATGTAAGGACTGTGGGTGTGGCCATGGGTGGAGCTTGCCTAAGGGCACCTAGGCTGTAAATCTGACGCTAATGGTCTGATAGTCACTTTAACAGCGACTTGGGGGGGGAGGGGGAGCAACACACTGAGAATTAATGTACTGCACGCTAATTTGGTTCTCAAGGGGGGAGATTCACTAAGGAGTGATAAAGAGGTGATAAAGTGGAGATCACTTCTCCAGTGATATCACTTCTCCAGTTCCCATGTTATTCTGTGGAGCCAGTTCACTACAATTTTTCCAACTTTGTAGATCTTAGTGCATTGGTTCCATAGAATAACATATGAACTGGAGAAGTGATATCACTAGAGAAGTCATCTCCACTTTATCACTCCTTATTGAATCTCCCCAAGGTGTTAAAAGTGCGGTAACATTTTATTAGGAACAAATATATATTAATTGGATTTTCGGGATGAGTAAAACATGGATGCACCCATTCATGCTGATGGAAGATTTCTTATTCCTGGTTCAAACTTTTTTTTTTATCAATCAAATGTTAAGCAACAGCTCCCCCTTGTGTCCAGAGGACAATTTTATTCTTCAGTTTTACTCTTTAGTCTTAGACGATGGCCTTCCATAGAAGGGTATGGGAACAGTAGTACCTGCTTACTGCAATATAAAAATGCTGTTTAATTAGAAATAAATGAAAATAAATAATTTGAACTGTAATATGTTTTGAGAGAAGCATCTCCTCCCATAGGTAGATCCCTTGTTCTGCTCTGCAAAAAAAAAAAAAAAACAATATTAAAATAAATATATTTTTAAATTAGAACATTACTGCTTCATTAACCCCTTGAATGATAGAAAGTGCTCGTTGACAGTGCTTCTCAATGTGTTGGAGATGCTATAATTCAAGGGGTTTTACAGGGATAGTAATGTTTCATAATAAAAACAGCTCTAATTAATCATCATAGTATTTGGACTTTGGAGAGTGTTATTTCATTTCTATCAGAGTTGTAGTACAAGAGTAATTGAATGATAAAGTATCCCCCTCCCGCCCCTTTTACTGATGTAACACTGCTCAGCCAGATCAGAAGGGAGGTGCCCAGGTAGATTGCAGAGAGGGACAATCTTCAATTAAGATAAGGGAAAAACCTGAAAAACTTGTCAAGGGGGGCAGGGCTTTCATTGTTCTCATAGGAAGAAGATTGTCCCCTGCTGTTATCTGTCTGGTCTATGGACTGGATTCCACATCTGAGAAGAGATGGCTTACACTAGGTAAAAGGGACATGGAAACTTTGCTTGTGAATATCTCTCAAACCATAAAGGTTTGAGAGATAAGACATATCGTTCTTCATGTTTTTTTAATGCCTACAAAATAAAATAAAGTTAAAACAAAGTATTACTATCCCTTTAAACCCTTCAGTGCTATTACTTTTGCAATTCGTTGCATACCCCTCTTGCTTGAAGGGCTTAAAACTTTCAACTTCCAATTGTCAGGTAAAGGCTTAAAGGAACAGTAATGTCACAGAAACTGCTTTTCTTGGTTTATAGATTAAAAAAAATAAATTATGTGGCTCAAATCCTATCTCTCAAACCTTTATGGCTTGAGAGACATTCATATCTAAAGTTCCCCCCTCCCACGTGTCAGCTGTAAAGCTGACAGAAGGAGATCTGTGTCGGCCAATACGAGGAGGCTCTTCAGCAGAACCGAAATAGCGATACTGGAAAATAATTACTTCATTGGAACGGTCTACAAAGCTTACTTGCAAACCAGGCACACTCTGTAGACTGTTGCAATCACTTAATTATTTTCCAGTATTGCTATTCTGGCTCTGCTGGAGAGCCTCCTCGTGTTGGCCAACACAGATCTCCTTCTGTCAGCTTTACAGCTGACACGTGGGAGGGGGGCCTTTAGATATGAATATCTCTCAAACTATGAAGGTTCCAGGACCGGGATCTCCTGCTGCCAGCAGAGCGCTGATGTCAGGAGAAGGGATGGGAGGGGGATCTTTAGATGCGAATATTTCTCAAACCGTAAAGGTTTGAGAGATAGGATTTGTGCCACATCATGTATTTTTTGAAACTCTATAAAACTTGAATTGTGACGGATAATTTTGCAGTCTTGCTAACATCCAGGGGGTTAATATTCACAGAAATATATGTAAAAGTTATCATGCCTTGCTTGGACGTGAAGGGCAACTATCATCATATAGTTCCCCTGGGAGCAGACATGCCTGCTTCTCAAAACATTGGGCTAAGTCTCATCCCATTGGAGCAGGCTTGATAAGACATAAAAATTTAATTTGCCCTTTAAAATACATGATATTGTATTGTATGTGATGTTGTAGCAAGCTGGGGGAAGCAGTTTACCTTTGCACCTCTCACTTCCTGACCAATAGGCTGGACTGTACTGTGTAATACATAGCAGGAAGTGAGGTGTGCAAGGGAAAATTGCTTTCCCCATCTTGGAAAACAGCACAGGAAATATACAAGTTACTACTTTTAGTTTTTTCTGGGAGTTATAGTCTCTCAGCAGCTAGAGGACCTCGTATTGCCCAGCGCTGTTATACACTACGCAGACCAGACACAGGCAACCTTTGACTCTCCAGCTGTTGGGAATAATTAGAGTTGTAGTCCTCACCATCTGGATAGCCAAACGTTCCCACATCTGGTACAGTTTGCAAGGACGTAAATGATAGTTGAATGGCACTTTTCCTACCTGGGTAACAAATGTTTAAAAAAAAAAAAAATTACAAGATCTTTGGGTGCAGATATGTGTATGGTATAAAATTACTTTCATTGTTGTCTGTATACAGGACCTCTCTAGGTCCATCTCTATCACTGTATACGGGATCTCTCTAGGTCCATCTCTATCACTGTATATGGGACCTCTCTAGGTCCATCTCTATCACTGTATACAGGATCTCTCTAGGTCCATCTCTATCACTGTATACAGGACCTCTCTAGGTCCTTCTCTATCACTGTATACGGGACCTCTCTAGGTCCATCTCTATCACAGTATACAGGACCTCTCTAGGTCCATCTCTGTCACTGTATACAGGATCTCTCTAGGTCCATCTCTATCACTGTATATGGGACCTCTCTAGGTCCATCTCTATCACTGTATACAGGACCTCTCTAGGTCCATCTCTATCACTGTATACAGGACCTCTATAGGTCCATCTCTATCACTGTATACATGACCTCTGTAGGTCCATCTCTATCACTGTATACGGGACCTCTCTAGGTCCATCTCTATTACTGTATACAGGACCTCTCTAGGTCCATCTCTGTCACGGTATACGGGATCTCTAGGTCCATCTCTATCACTGTATACAGGATCTCTAGGTCCATCTCTATCACTGTATACAGGACCTCTCTAGGTCCATCTCTATCACTGTATACAGGACCTCTCTAGGTCCATCTCTATCACTGTATACAGGACCTCTCTAGGTCCATCTCTATCACTGTATACAGGATCTCTAGGTCCATCTCTATCACTGTATACAGGATCTCTCTAGGTCCATCTCTATCACTGTATACAGGATCTCTAGGTCCATCTCTATCACTGTATACAGGATCCCTAGGTCCATCTCTATCACTGTATACAGGATCTCTCTAGGTCCATCTCTATCACTGTATACAGGACCTCTCTAGGTCCATCTCTATCACTGTATACAGGATCTCTAGGTCCATCTCTGTCACTGTATACAGGATCTCTAGGTCCATCTCTGTCACTGTATACAGGATCTCTAGGTCCATCTCTATCACTGTATACAGGATCTCTAGGTCCATCTCTATCACTGTATACAGGATCTCTAGGTCCATCTCTATCACTGTATACATGACCTCTGTAGGTCCATCTCTATCACTGTATACGGGACCTCTCTAGGTCCATCTCTATTACTGTATACAGGACCTCTCTAGGTCCATCTCTGTCACTGTATACAGGATCTCTCTAGGTCCATCTCTATCACTGTATACGGGACCTCTCTAGGTCCATCTCTATCACTGTATACAGGACCTCTCTAGGTCCATCTCTATCACTGTATACAGGACCTCTCTAGGTCCATCTCTATCACTGTATACATGACCTCTGTAGGTCCATCTCTATCACTGTATACGGGACCTCTCTAGGTCCATCTCTATTACTGTATACAGGACCTCTCTAGGTCCATCTCTGTCACGGTATACGGGATCTCTAGGTCCATCTCTTTCACTGTATACAGGATCTCTAGGTCCATCTCTATCACTGTATACAGGACCTCTCTAGGTCCATCTCTATCACTGTATACAGGACCTCTCTAGGTCCATCTCTATCACTGTATACAGGACCTCTCAAGGTCCATCTCTATCACTGTATACAGGATCTCTAGGTCCATCTCTATCACTGTATACAGGATCTCTCTAGGTCCATCTCTATCACTGTATACAGGATCTCTAGGTCCATCTCTATCACTGTATACAGGATCCCTAGGTCCATCTCTCTCACTGTATACACAGGATCTCTCTAGGTCCATCTCTATCACTGTATACAGGATCTCTCTAGGTCCATCTCTATCACTGTATACAGGATCTCTTGGTCCATCTCTGTCACTGTATACAGGATCTCTAGGTCCATCTCTGTCACTGTATACAGGATCTCTAGGTCCATCTCTATCACTGTATACAGGATCTCTAGGTCCATCTCTATCACTGTATACAGGATCTCTCTAGGTCCATCTCTATCACTGTATACAGGACCTCTCTAGGTCCATCTCTATCATTGCATACAGGATCTCTAGGTCCATCTCTATCACTGTATACGAGATCTCTCTAGGTCCATCTCTATCACTGTATACAGAACTTCTCTAGGTCTATCTCTATCACTGTATACGGGACCTCTCTAGGTCCCTCTCTATCACTGTATACGGGATCTCTAGGTCCATCTCTATCACTGTATACAGGACCTCTAGGTCCATCTCTATCACTGTATATAGGATCTCTAGGTCCATCTCTGTCACTGTATAAGGACCTCTCTAGGTCTATCTCTATCACTGTATACAGGATCTCTAGGTTCATCTCTATCACTGTATACAGGATCTCTCTAGGTCCATCTCTATCACTGGATACGGGATCTCTCTAGGTCCATCTCGATCACTGTATACAGGATCTCTAGGTCCATCTCTATCACTCTATACAGGATCTCTAGGTCCATCTCTGTCACTGTATAAGGGCCTCTCTAGGTCCATCTCTATCACTGTATACAGGATCTCTAGGTTCATCTCTATCACTGTATACAGGATCTCTCTAGGTCCATCTCTATCACTGTATACAGGATCTCTAGGTCCATCTCTGTCACTGTATACAGGATCTCTCTAGGTCCATCTTTATCACTGTATACAGGATCTCTAGGTCCATCTCTATCACTGTATACAGGACCTCTCTAGGTCCATATCTATCACTGTATACAAGATCTCTAGGTCCATCTCTATCACTGTATACAGGACCTCTCTAGGTCCATCTCTGTCACTGTATACAGGATCTCTCTAGGTCCATCTCTATCACTGTATACAGGATCTCTAGGTCCATCTCTATCACTGTATACAGGATCTCTCTAAGTCCATCTCTATCACTGTATACGGGATCTCTCTAGGTCCATCTCTATCACTGTATACAGGATCTCTCTAGGTCCATCTCTATCACTGTATACAGGATCTCTAGTTCCATCTCTATCACTGTAAACAGGATCTCTCTAGGTCCATCTCTATCACTGCATACAGGACCTCTCTAGGTCCATCTCTATCACTGTACACAGAATCTCTCTAAGTCCATCTCTATCACTGTATACAGGACCTCTCTAGGTCCATCTCTATCACTGTATACAGGAGCTCTCTAGGTTCATCTCTATCACTGTATACAGGACCTCTCTAGGTCCATCTCTATCACTGTATACAGGACCTCTCTAGGTCCATCTCTATCACTGTATACAGGACCTCTCTAGGTCCATCTCTATCACTGTATACAGGATCTCTAGGTCCATCTCTATCACTGTTTACAGGACCTCTCTAGGTCCATCTCTATCACTGTATACAGGATGTCTAGGTCCATCTCTATCACTGTATACAGGATCTCTCTAGGTCCATCTCTATCACTGTATACAGGATCTCTACATCCATGTCTATCACTGTATACAGGATCTCTCTAAGTCCATCTCTATCACTGTATACAGGATCTCTCTAGGTCCATCTCTATCACTGTATACAGGATCTCTAGGTTCATCTCTATCACTGTATACAGGATGTCTAGGTCCATCTCTATCACTGTATACAGGATCTCTAGGTTCATCTCTATCACTGTATACAGGATGTCTAGGTCCATCTCTATCACTGTATACAGGATCTCTCTAGGTCCATCTCTATCACTGTATACAGGATCTCTACATCCATGTCTATCACTGTATACAGGATCTCTCTAAGTCCATCTCTATCACTGTATACGGGATCTCTCTAGGTCCATCTCTATCACTGTATACAGGATCTCTAGGTTCATCTCTATCACTGTATACAGGACCTCTCTAGGTCCATCTCTATCACTGTATACAGAATCTCTCTAAGTCCATCTCTATCACTGTATACAGAATCTCTCTAGGTCCATCTCTATCACTGTATACAGGATCTCTAGGTCCATCTCTATCACTGTATACAGGATCTCTCTAGGTCCATCTCTATAACTGTATACAGGATCTCTCTAGGTCCATCTCTATCACTGTATACAGAATCTCTCTAGGTCCATCTCTATCACTGTATACAGGATCTCTCTAGGTCCATCTCTATCACTGTATACAGGACCTCTCTAGTTCCATCTCTATCACTGTATACAGGACCTCTCTAGGTCCATCTCTATCACTGTATACAGAATCTCTCTAGGTCCATCTCTATCACTGTATACAGAATCTCTCTAGGTTCATCTCTATCACTGTATACAGGATCTCTCTAGGTCCATCTCTATCACTGTATACAGGATCTCTCTAGGTCCATCTCTATCACTGTATACAGGACCTCTCTAGGTCCATCTCTATCACTGTATACAGGCCCTCTCTAGGTCCATCTCTATCACTGTATACAGGATCTCTAGGTCCATCTCTATCACTGTATACAGGATCTCTCTAGGTCCATCTCTGTCACTGTATACAGGATCTCTAGGTCCATCTCTATCACTGTATACAGGACCTCTCTAGGTCCATCTCTATCACTGTATACAGGATCTCTAGGTCCATCTCTGTCACTGTATACAGGACCTCTCTAGGTCCATCTCTATCACTGTATACAGGATCTCTCTAAGTCCATCTCTATCACTGTATACGGGATCTCTCTAGGTCCATCTCTATCACTGTATACAGGATCTCTAGGTTCATCTCTATCACTGTATACAGGACCTCTCTAGGTCCATCTCTATCACTGTATACAGAATCTCTCTAAGTCCATCTCTATCACTGTATACAGAATCTCTCTAGGTCCATCTCTATCACTGTATACAGGATCTCTAGGTCCATCTCTATCACTGTATACAGGATCTCTCTAGGTCCATCTGTATAACTGTATACAGGATCTCTCTAGGTCCATCTCTATCACTGTATACAGAATCTCTCTAGGTCCATCTCTATCACTGTATACAGGATCTCTCTAGGTCCATCTCTATCACTGTATACAGGACCTCTCTAGTTCCATCTCTATCACTGTATACAGGACCTCTCTAGGTCCATCTCTATCACTGTATACAGAATCTCTCTAGGTCCATCTCTATCACTGTATACAGAATCTCTCTAGGTTCATCTCTATCACTGTATACAGGATCTCTCTAGGTCCATCTCTATCACTGTATACAGGATCTCTCTAGGTCCATCTCTATCACTGTATACAGGACCTCTCTAGGTCCATCTCTATCACTGTATACAGGCCCTCTCTAGGTCCATCTCTATCACTGTATACAGGATCTCTAGGTCCATCTCTATCACTGTATACAGGATCTCTCTAGGTCCATCTCTGTCACTGTATACAGGATCTCTAGGTCCATCTCTATCACTGTATACAGGACCTCTCTAGGTCCATCTCTATCACTGTATACAGGATCTCTAGGTCCATCTCTGTCACTGTATACAGGACCTCTCTAGGTCCATCTCTATCACTGTATACAGGATCTCTCAAGGTCCATCTCTATCACTGTATACAGGATCTCTCTAGGTCCATCTCTATCTCTGTATACAGGACCTCTCTAGGTCCATCTCTATCACTGTATACAGGACCTCTCTAGGTCCATCTCTATCACTGTATACAGGATCTCTCTAGGTCCATCTCTATCACTGTATACAGGATCTCTCAAGGTCCATCTCTATCACTGTATACAGGATCTCTCAAGTTCCATCTCTATCTCTGTATACAGGACCTCTCTAGGTCCATCTCTATCACTGTATACAGGACCTCTCTAGGTCCATCTCTATCACTGTATACGGGATCTCTCTAGGTCCATCTCTATCACTGTATACAGAATCTCTCTAGGTCCA
The DNA here is from genome assembly GCA_037306005.1 of Rhinophrynus dorsalis. Taxonomy (NCBI): domain Eukaryota; kingdom Metazoa; phylum Chordata; class Amphibia; order Anura; family Rhinophrynidae; genus Rhinophrynus; species Rhinophrynus dorsalis. The sequence continues at coordinate 397,989,357 of CM074724.1, read as the reverse complement.
TCTCTATCACTGTATACAGGATCTCTAGTTCCATCTCTATCACTGTATACAGGATCTCTCTAGGTCCATCTCTATCACTGTATACAGGATCTCTCTAGGTCCATCTCTATCACTGTATACAGGAGCTCTCTAGGTCCATCTCTATCACTGTATACAGGAGCTCTAGGTCCATCTCTATCACTGTATACAGGATCTCTCTAGGTCCATCTCTATCACTGTATACAGGATCTCTAGGTCCATCTCTATCACTGTATACAGGATCTCTCTAGGTCCAGCTCTATCACTGTATACAGGATCTCTAGGTCCATCTCTATCACTGTATACAGGATATCTCTAGGTCCATCTCTGTCACTGTATACAGGATCTCTAGGTCCATCTCTATCACTGTATACAGGATCTCTAGGTCCATCTCTGTCACTGTATACAGGACCTCTCTAGGTCCATCTCTATCACTGTATAGAGGATCTCTAGGTCCATCTCTATCACTGTATACAGGATCTCTCTAGGTCCATCTCTGTCACTGTATACAGGATCTCTATGTCCATCTCTATCACTGTATACAGGATCTCTCTAGGTCCAGCTCTATCACTGTATACAGGATCTCTAGGTCCATCTCTATCACTGTATACAGGATCTCTCTAGGTCCATCTCTGTCACTGTATACAGGATCTCTAGGTCCATCTCTATCACTGTATACAGGATCTCTAGGTCCATTTCTGTCACTGTATACAGGACCTCTCTAGGTCCATCTCTATCACTGTATACAGGATTTCTCTAGGTACATCTCTATCACTGTATACAGGATCTCTAGGTCCATCTCTATCACTGTATACAGGATCTCTCTAGGTCCATCTCTATCACTGTATACAGGATCTCTAGGTCCATCTCTATCACTGTATACAGGATATCTAGGTTCATCTCTATCACTGTATACAGGATCTCTCTAGGTTCATCTCTATCACTGTATACGGGATCTCTCTAGGTCCATCTCTATCACTGTATACAGGACCTCTCTAGGTCTATCTCTATCACTGTATACGAGATCTCTCTAGGTCCATCTCTATCACTGTATACAGGACCTCTCTAGGTCCATCTCTATCACTGTATACAGGATCTCTAGGTTCATCTCTATCACTGTATACAGGATCTCTCTAGGTCCATCTCTATCACTGTATACAGGATCTCTCTAGGTCCATCTCTATCACTGTATACAGGACCTCTCTAGGTCTATCTCTATCACTGTATACGAGATCTCTCTAGGTCCATCTCTATCACTGTATACAGGATCTCTCTAAGTCCATCTCTGTCACTTTATACAGGATCTCTAGGTCCATCTCTATCACTGTATACAGGATCTCTCTAAGTCCATCTCTGTCACTTTATACAGGATCTCTAGGTCCATCTCTATCACTGTATACAGGATCTCTCTAGGTCCATCTCTATCACTGTATACAGGATCTCTCTAGGTCCATCTCTATCACTGTATACAGGATCTCTAGGTCCATCTCTCTCACTGTATACAGGATCTCTAGGTCCATCTCTATCACTGTGTACGGGATCTCTAGGTCCATCTCTATCACTGTATACAGGACCTCTCTAGGTCCATCTCTATCACTGTATACAGGATCTCTCTAGGTTTATCTCTATCACTGTATACAGGACTTCTCTAGGTTCATCTCTATCACTGTATACAGGATCTCTCTAGGTCCTTCTTTATCACTGTTTACGGGATCTCTCTAGGTCTATCTCTATCACTGTATACAGGACCTCTCTAGGTCCATCTCTGTCACTGTATACAGGATATCTCTAGGTCTATCTCTATCACTGTATACAGGACCTCTCTAGGTCCATCTCTGTCACTGTATACAGGATCTCTCTAGGTCTATCTCTATCACTGTATACAGGACCTCTCTAGGTTCATCTCTATCACTGTATACAGGATCTCTCTAGGTCCATCTCTATCACTGTATACAGGATCTCTCTAGGTCCATCTCTATCACTGTATACAGGACCTCTCTAGGTTCATCTCTCTCACTGTATACAGGATCTCTAGGTTCATCTCTATCACTGTATACAGGATCTCTCTAGGTCCATCTCTATCACTGTATACAGGACTTCTCTAGGTTCATCTCTCTCACTGTATACAGGATCTCTAGGTTCATCTCAATCACTGTATACAGGACCTCTCTAGGTTCATCTCTATCACTGTATACAGGATCTCTCTAGGTCCATCTCTATCACTGTATACGGGATCTCTCTAGGTCCATCTCTATCACTGTATACGGGATCTCTCTAGGTCCATCTCTATCACTGTATACAGGACCTCTCTAGGTTCATCTCTCTCACTGTATACAGGATCTCTAGGTTCATCTCTATCACTGTATACAGGATCTCTCTAGGTCCATCTCTATCACTGTATACAGGACCTCTCTAGGTCCATCTCTATCACTGTATACAGGACCTCTCTAGGTCCATCTCTATCACTGTATACAGTACCTCTCTAGGTCCATCTCTATCACTGTATACGGGATCTCTCTAGGTCCATCTCTATCACTGTATACAGGACCTCTCTAGGTCCATCTCTCTCACTGTATACAGGATCTCTAGGTCCATCTCTATCACTGTATACAGGACCTCTCTAGGTCCATCTCTATCACTGTATACGGGATCTCTCTAGGTCCATCTCTATCACTGTATACAGGACCTCTCTAGGTCCATCTCTATCACTGTATACAGGATCTCTCTAGGTCCATCTCTATCTCTGTATACAGGATCTCTCTAGGTCCATCTCTATCACTGTATACAGGATCTCTCTGTCATGCTTTGCTTTCCTAAGTAGTTTGGTTCTGGCTTGCTTAGGTAGGACATTTTTTTTCCCTCAGTTCCCTGCTCCTATTGGCTAGTCTAGATTTAAATTGCTGGGAGGATTCTTTCTCTTTGCCCGATTATTCAAGCTTGTTTTCTAGACTCTCTGCCACGTTATTATTTTGTCCTTCTCTGGTTTTTGAACTCGGCTTGCTTTACGACTTCGATTTTTTGCCTGCCCCGCTTCGCTCCTGACTCTCCGAACTGACCTCGGTCTGCCTTCGACTTCCCTTCTGCCTTACCTCTCTCGTGTCGGTTACCCTGGTCCTCCTCTGGGTCCCTTCGGATCGCTCTCCCGGTCCTGGTCTCCTCCGCATTCCGACACTGTGTCTGACGGGCTGTTGGTCGGTGTCTCTGGCCGGGCGCTTCCTGTGCTCTCTCCCTCAGCGCGGCTCGGCTTTAGTGCAGCTGCTAAGACTGCTCTCCTTTCCCTCTCGGTCCCGCTGCCTCTTCTCTACTCGAATCTTGGCGCCCCCTGTCTAGTCTGCCCTGGCCCTGTGTCGAACGGGATAACCGGTATTTGCCTCAGCCGGGGATCCCGTTCTGAATTGTGGGCTTCGGTTTGTAGGCGCGAGGATTGTGGCTTGGGGAGTTCGTTTGCAGCAGCTCACTGATTATTCCATTTGCTGGCCTTCTAGTGGAGCTGGGTTGTAGCCAGAGGTCCCGTGCCACTTTCTTTCTAGAAGCTGGGTGTTCTGTCAGACACTCGCCCGTGTTCCCGGCTGGGTTCATGGGTCGTCGGGTTTAGCGGTCTTACTCCGCCGTGTCGGCCTCTTGTGGTGAGACCAGGTAAGTGCGGTCTGATCTATCTCAGTGTTTCTGGACAGGGCTCACAGGAGGTTTTGTGCTCTGGTCCTTGTCTTCCTTGGTCAGTTGGTGGGGGACTTGTTGGCTTCCTCAGTGGGCTCGCTCCCCCTGTCTGTATATTCTCCATTCATAGTTCCTCCTTGGTGCCGTAGTTTTTTGGTTCCTGTCTCCTGTCTCAGCCTGGTTCCGGTTGTTTCTCCTGTCCTCTGCTGCAGCTATTTGTCCGCTGTCTCCTCTGCCCTTTGGATCCTCCATCATTCCCAGGGGTCCCATTTGTACAGTGTACCCTTTTTCCCATCCTGGTCAGGGTACCAGCTCAACCGGAATCAGACATCTGGCTTCGCAGCCAGCACCTTTAACCCGGCTACGGCCGCAGCAAGGGATTAGGGTAGCTGTCACCGTTCCCGAGCAACGTTCTCAAGCATTGCACCCCAGCAACTGGCGGGACTGCCAGGGAAGCACCGTGACACTCTCTAGGTTCATCTCTGTCACTGTATACAGGATCTCTAGGTTCATCTCTGTCACTGTATACAGGATCTCTAGGTCCATCTCTATCACTGTATACGGGATCTCTCTAGGTCCATCTCTATCACTGTATACGGGATCTCTCTAGGTCCATCTCTATCACTGTATACAGGACCTCTCTAGGTCCATCTCTATCACTGTATATGGGACCTCTCTAGGTCCATCTCTATCACTGTATACGGGATCTCTCTAGGTCCCTCTCTATCACTGTATACAGGACCTCTCTAGGTCCATCTCTATCACTGTATACAGGATCTCTCTAGGTCCCTCTCTATCACTGTATACAGGACCTCTCTAGGTCCATCTCTATCACTGTATACAGGATCTCTCTAGGTCCATCTCTATCACTGTATACAGGATCTCTAGGTCCATCTCTATCACTGTATACAGGAACTCTAGGTCCATCTCTATCACTTTATACAGGATCTCTCTAGGTCCATCTCTATCACTGTATACAGGATCTCTCTAGGTCCATCTCTATCACTGTATACGAGATCTCTCTAGGTCCATCTCTATCACTGTATACAGGATCTCTATGTCCATCTCTATCACTGTATACAGGACCTCTCTAGGTCCATCTCTATCACTGTATACAGGATCTCTCTAGGTCCATCTCTATCACTGTATACGAGATCTCTCTAGGTCCATCTCTATCACTGTATACAGGATCTCTATGTCCATCTCTATCACTGTATACAGGACCTCTCTAGGTGCATCTCTATCACTGTATACAGGACCTCTCTAGGTCCCTCTCTATCACTGTATACAGGATCTCTCTAGGTCCATCTCTATCACTATATACAGGATCTCTCTAGGTCCATCTCTATCACTGTATACAGGATCTCTAGGTCCATCTCTATCATTGTATACAGGATCTCTAGGTCCATCTCTATCACTGTATACAGGATCTCTCTAGGTCCGTCTCTGTCACTGTATACAGGATCTCTAGGTCCATCTCTATCACTGTATACAGGATCTCTAGGTCCATCTCTATCACTGTATACAGGATCTCTCTAGGTCCATCTCTATCACTGTATACAGGATCTCTCTAGGTCCATCTCTATCACTGTATACAGGACCTCTCTAGGTCCATCTCTATCACTGTATACAGGACCTCTCTAGGTCTATCTCTATCACTGTATACGGGACCTCTCTAGGTCCATCTCTATCACTGTATACAGGATCTCTCTAGGTCCATCTCTATCACTGTATACAGGACCTCTCTAGGTCTATCTCTATCACTGTATACGGGAGCTCTCTAGGTCCATCTCTATCACTGTATACAGGATCTCTCTAGGTCCATCTCTCTCACTGTATACAGGATCTCTAGGTCCATCTCTATCACTGTATACAGGATCTCTAGGTCCATCTCTATCACTGTATACAGGACCTCTCTAGGTCCTTCTCTATCACTGTATACAGGACCTCTCTAGGTCCATCTCTATCACTGTATACAGGATCTCTCTAGGTCTATCTCTATCACTGTATACAGGATCTCTAGGTCCATCTCTATCACTGTATACAGGATCTCTCTAGGTCCGTCTCTGTCACTGTATACAGGATCTCTAGGTTCATCTCTATCACTGTATACAGGATCTCTAGGTCCATCTCTATCACTGTATACAGGATCTCTCTAGGTCCATCTCTATCACTGTATACAGGACCTCTCTAGGTCCATCTCTATCACTGTATACAGGACCTCTCTAGGTGTATCTCTATCACTGTATACGGGACCTCTCTAGGTCCATCTCTATCACTGTATACAGGATCTCTCTAGGTCCATCTCTATCACTGTATACAGGACCTCTCTAGGTCTATCTCTATCACTGTATACGGGACCTCTCTAGGTCCATCTCTATCACTGTATACAGGACCTCTCTAGGTGTATCTCTATCACTGTATACGGGACCTCTCTAGGTCCATCTCTATCACTGTATACAGGATCTCTCTAGGTCCATCTCTCTCACTGTATACAGGATCTCTCTAGGTCCATCTCTATCACTGTATACAGGATCTCTAGGTCCATCTCTATCACTGTACACAGGACCTCTCTAGGTCCTTCTCTATCGCTGTATACAGGACCTCTCTAGGTCCATCTCTATCACTGTATACAGGATCTCTCTAGGTTCATCTCTATCACTGTATACAGGATCTCTCTAGGTCCGTCTCTGTCACTGTATACAGGATCTCTAGGTCAATCTCTATCACTGTATACAGGATCTCTCTAGGTCCATCTCTATCACTGTATACAGGATCTCTCTAGGTCCATCTCTATCAATGTATACAGGATCTCTAGGTCCATCTCTATCACTGTATACAGGATCTCTCTAGGTCCATCTCTATCACTGTATACAGGACCTCTCTAGGTCCATCTCTATCACTGTATACAGGACCTCTCTAGGTCCATCTCTATCACTGTATACAGGACCTCTAGGTCCATCTCTATCACTGTATACGGGACCTCTCTAGGTCCATCTCTATCACTGTATACAGGATCTCTAGGTCCATCTCTATCACTGTATACGGGACCTCTCTAGGTCCATCTCTATCACTGTATACAGGATCTCTAGGTCCATCTCTATCACTGTATACAGGATCTCTAGGTCCATCTCTCACTGTATACGGGATCTCTGTAGGTCTATCTCTATCACTGTATACAGGATCTCTCTAGGTCCATCTCTATCACTGTATACGGGATCTCTCTAGGTCCATCTCTATCACTGTATACGGGATCTCTCTATGTCCCTCTCTCTCACTGTATACGAGATCTCTCTAGGTCCATCTCTCTCACTGTATACAGAAACTTTCCTAAAGCTCTGTTCTCTGTTAGCTCACAGGTGGCTTCAGCAAGAGTTGGGGGAGAACATGCTGCTGAGGTTCCTGTCCTGGATCGTTTATCCTGTTGCCCTGGTTGCTTTCTCCACTGGTTTTGCACAGAGCATCACTCCACATTCAGGGGGTGAGTGCTTACTACTGGTCTCTGCATGTTACAACTCCTGGGCACTGCTAGGTACAGCATCTGGGCACTGCTGGGCACAATGCCTTTGCAGTACTGGGTATAACTCCTAGTCAGTTCAGGGATTTAAGTCTAGTCTGAGGAACATCAGACTGATCCATAACGTCTAAAATAAAAGTCACCCAATTTGACACTTCTGAGGTATGAAACATAGTAACATAGTTGACGAGCTGAAAAAATACATGCATTTATCAAGTCCAGCCCATGCCAAATTACCCCTGTTGATCCAGAGGAAGTCAAAAAAACAAACAAACATTGAAGCCATTTCCAATTAAGCTTCAAGTGGGCAAAAAATGTATTCCTAACTCCAAATGACAATCAGATATTTCCCTAGATCAACATCCTAACTGCTTTGAAGCCAACTGTCATAATTCTCAGCAATGTTCTTTGCTAGATAGATAACCATTGATTTTTTAAAAACAGTTAAAGTATCTGAAAGTTCAGCAACCCGAGACAAATAATTCCATAACTTTTCTGCCTTTACTGTAAAACTTCCCAGCTTTGTTTTAGTTGAAATCTCCTTTCATCTAGTCTTAATGGATGACCTCTTGTCTTAGCTCAGTGCAAGGAGGCTCAGGCTGTCACCTCTGGTGGTTATGGGTCAGAAGGCTGGTCCACATGTGCTGTCTGTTCATAACAGTCAGAGGGCAGGGGATTTTCATGTCACATGTACACTTACCACAGTGGATGACTGTACACATGGATATTTACCTAGAACTCTGATTTCCACATGAGAGGTTCCCTGTAACTGTAATGATACAGGAAGGTCCTGTTTGCTTGAAATTCTGCATGGTAGATCCCACATACATGTATTGTTCCATGGAAGTTTCTCCATGGCTGCATTTCCACATGGAAGGTTCCTTGTTCCTGTACTCCTGGAAGATTATATCCCCTAGCATTTCAGTGTGGAAACTCCCCTGCATCTGTAATGCCAGGTGGAAGGTTCTTTGGCCTCACATTTCCATATGCTAGGTTCCCTTTCCCCAGGGCTGGATTTACCATAAGGCAGAGTAGGCATCTGCCTACAGGCGCACCCCACAGAGGGGCGCCTGTCATTGGGACCCTTTTTTTTTTTTAAAAAGGTAGCCTCGCCTCCCGCACTAACTCCCCACCGTCCATTGAGGTCTGTGCCTTCTTCGGCACAGACCTGTAGCAGCTGAGCTCCCTCGTCTGATCTTTAGTAATGTCAGTAAAGAGGTCTGTGCAGAAGGAGGCCTCTCCTGCTGCTGGACCACCAGGGAAGAGGTAGGAAACGGACACTGGGGGGGGGGCAATATGGATCTGATGGGGGGCAAGTTGGAGCTGATAGGGGGCAATATGGAGATGATGGCAAATTGGCAATGTGGAGATGAAGGGGCAATGTGAAGGTAAGTTGGAGATGATGGGGGCAATATGGAGCTGATAAGGGGCAATATGGAGATGATGGCAATTTGGAGATGATGGGGGCAATGTGAGGGTAAGTTGCAGCTGATGGGAGCAATATAGAGATGATGGGGTCAATGTGGAGATGATGGGGTCAATGTGGAGAGGATGGCTGAAATGTGAGGACAAGTTGGAGCTGATGGGGGCAAGTTGGAACTGATGGGGGGCAATATGGAGGTTAGGAGCATTGTGGAGGTGTCCAGTGGAGATGACCAATGGGGGGGCGCTTCGGATTTCTGTGCCTACAGGCTCCTGAGATGTAAATCCGGCCCTGCCTTTCCCAGGAAATATTCTCCTTGCTGCTCCATGTTCAGTTCCCTTTTCTTTTACTGCTTTTACTGCTGCATGTACATTTCCATGCCCTTCTGCTTCACCTTCTACAGTTCCCTTTCCTCCTGCTGCTCCATGCACAGCTCCATGTTCTTCTGCTGCTCCATGCACAACTCCATGTCCTTCTAGTGCTCCTTGTACAGCTCTATGTCCTTCCACAGTTCCATGTCCTTCTATTGCTCCGTGCAAGGCTTCATGAACTTCTACTGCTCAATGTACAGACCTATGTCATTCTGCTGCTCCATGTCCATCTACTGCTGCATCTTCTTCTGCTGCTTCATGCACAGGTCCAAGTCCTTCTACTCCTCCTTGTACAGTGCAACAAACAGATTGTTTCCTGTCTCCACAGGATCTGGAATTCCAGAACTGAAGACTATTCTCACTGGGGTGATTCTAGAAGAATATCTCACCATCAAGAACTTTGGGGCCAAAGTAGTGGGTTTGACCTGCACCCTGGCAGCTGGTAGCACTGTATTTCTGGGCAAAGTGGTGAGTTGGAGAATTGCCTGCCAGTAATGGGGTTAAATATATTCTGGATCTCATTGTATCCCTGCAGAATCTGTTCATATCCATTGTGACCTCCATGCTGGTGTCTCGGGATAACATCTTTATCAACCAGGGCTAGAACCGATAATATATAATATCTAGTGGTCCCTGCACTTTGCTGTGGAAAGGCAGATTCTCCTCTTGGGTGCGTAGTGTTTCTCAAATGCAAGCTTGTTTCTCTCCCCTCTCACCGTCCCTCCATTTTCCTTCATGCAATTCTGTCTCTATTTCTCCCAATTCTGCATGTCTCTCTTTTATCCCATGTTTACTTCTCTAATGAGTGTCAGAGGGGTGTGCAACCCCACGTCATTGCTCTAGAATGCATTGCTTACCCCTCTGGCACTAAAAGGGACTTCTTATATCTATATATATAAAAGAAGACTTTGTGCCTGCCAAAACACACCCAGGGGAGGCAGAAAGCAGGAGTTACTACTCCTATTGGGTGATTCAATCATGCAGGGAATTGACCCGCCCCCACTATGCAGCCCGCCCACCACTATCAAAGTCAGAAAAAAACAATATGGCCGCCACTTGCTCCTACACCACAGACAAACACACATGCCCCACTCACACAGCACCACACAAACACACACACATGCCCCACTCACACAGCACCACACAAACACACACAGACCACCACACACACACATGCCCCACTCACACAGCACCAAACACACATGCCCCCACTCTCACACACAGCACCACATACACACAAAATGCCAGAAATACATATGGCTGACACACACACACAGTCACTCACCCTGACTCCCAGTGGCCTCAGCAGGACCTGTAGTGCAGCACCAGGGGAACAAAATGGCACTCAAAGGGTTAAGGTAGGCCCTCATTGCTCAATTATTTCTTCGCTGTCATCATTTGCCATGCAAGACACAGGACAGACAGCCATCAGGTACACACTTAACCCACTGACTGCCACAGGGTTCTGTATCAAGTTTTACCCCTCAGGGAGTGTGTTCAAACCCCTCACACTGTAAACTTGCATTTCCCTCCCACTTCTCCTCCTTCCCCAGCCTATTACTAACACTTTTCCCACATTTATGTTAAGCCCCGCCCCCTACTCACGATTAAGCCCCACCCACTTTTAACCCAGATTGCCCCATTGCTCTCTCCACATCAGCACCACATCAGTCCCCTCTAGGGACTACACAAGTCCCAGGTCCCAGGTATGAATACACTTCCCACTGCTATTTAACTCTCACATGCCTCTCTATACCTTAACCATTTGAGTGCCAGAGGGGTGCACAACTCATGAGCGCATGTGTTTCTGCTCATATATGTTGCGTGTGTGTTTGTGTACATCTCTGTTACATATGTGTGTCCATGTGTGCATCTCCGGTGTGTCTGTGTGTGTGTGTATGTGTTTTGCATGTTTCTGCTGCTCACTGTGTATGTGCATACCTCCCAACATTTCACATGGCCAAAGAGGGACACTGTAGTTTTAGGTCATATTGTTGGGGGCGTGGCTGGTGGGCAGGGCATTAGTAAGAATTTTTAGGTTATTTCATGACCTATTACTGGTTATTTATGTAACTGAATAAATGATTTTGTGCAAGACCAAAGTATTTTATTTGCACAGACTAATGTATAAACACATATACTGACGTTTATTGCTTTATTGCTGTAGAGCAAAGTAATACACACCACACAGTAAGGGCTGGTGCAAGGATTTTTGCCACCCTAGGCAAAACCTAATTTTGGCGCCCATTTCGCTCCGCCCCTTGTGTCCCACCCCTTTATACCCTGCCTACTTAGACCCAACCTCTTTTCATGATTGTCCTCTCTCTGCCCCCTGAGCCACTCTGCCCCTGGTCTGGAGATGCCTGTAAGAGATGCCCCCCACCAGCTCCAACTTGCCCCTTATCAGCTTCACTTTGGCCCACCAGCTCCACTTTGCCCCTATCAGCTCCACTTTGTCCCCCATCAACTCCAACTTGCCGCCTCAGCTCCAACTTGCCCCCCATCAGCTCCACTATGCCCCCCATCAGCTCCACTATGCCCCCCATCAGCTCCAACTTGCCACCATCAGCTCCACCTTGCCCCCCATCCGCTCCACCTTGCCCCCATCAGCTCCACTTTGCCCCCCATCTGCTCTAACGTGCCCCCACCAGCTCCATTTTGCCCCCTCAGCTCCAACTTGCCCCCTCAGCTCCACTTTGACCCCCATCCTCTCCAACTTACCCCCATCAGCTCCACCTTGCCCCCCATCCGCTCCAACTTGCCCCCACCAGCTCCACTATGCCCTCTCAGCTCCACTATGCCCCCATCAGCTTCAACTTGCCACCATCAGCTCCAACTTGACACCATCAGCTCCACCTTGCCCCCCATCCGCTCCAATTTGCCCCCATCAGCTCCACTTTGCCCCCCATCTGCTCTAACGTGCCCCCACCAGCTTCACTTTGCCCCCTCTTCAGCTTCACTTTGCCCCCTCAGCTCCAACTTGCCCCCATCAGTTCCACTTTGACCCCCATCCTCTCCAACTTACCCCCATCAGCTCCACCTTGCCCCCATCCACTCCAACTTGCCCCCACCAGCCCCACTATGCCCTCTCAGCTCCAACTTTCCCCTATCAGCTCCACTATGCCCCCCAGCAGCTCCAACTTGCCACCATCCGCTCCATCTTGCCCCACCAGCTCCATTTTGCCCCCCCTCAGCTCCACTTTGCCCCCCCTCAGCTCCAACTTGCCCCCCTCAGCTCCACTTTGACCCTCATCCGCTCCAACTTGCCCCCACCAGCTCCAACTTGCCCCCATCATCTCCACTTTGCCCCACATCCGCTCCAACTTGCCCCCTCAGCTCCACTATGCCCCCTCAGCTCCAACTTGCCCCCCATCACATACCTGTAGCTCCCGCGCAGTCTTCTCTTCAGTAATGCAGAGCGCGGCGGGAGATCATGAATCCCAGCGCGCTCTGCATTACTAAAGATCCGACCCAATAAGGGAGCGCAGTAACGACACAGACCTGACTGTGTTGTGGTTCCCGGCGTGGTGTGTGCGGGCGCAGCTCTTCTCCGCTGTATGCCCGCGCCCCCAGTACGTGTGCACCCTAGGCTAGCGCCTACCTCACCTATAGGTGGAGCCGGCCCTGCACACAGTCTGACCTCCTAAAAAGAGGGACAACAGGGTGGGAAAGAGTGACAGAGGGATTTGGCCCTCAAAGAGGGACACTTGGGATGTATGGTATGTGTCTGCCTGTATGTTGCATATGTCTGTGTTTATCAGTGTGTCTGCATTTCACACACGTGCGCCCAATGGTCATAACATGACGGGCAACGCCGTCACACGTTGCTAGTATATATATAAAAGAAGACTACTATGTGCCTGGCAAACACGCCCGGGGTGGCAGTAAAGAGGAGTTATTCAGATCTCCTCTATACTGCCTGTCCTACTGGCCCAACCATGTTGGTGTGATTTTCACAGGCGGCTACAATGAACACACACACACACACACACTACAAACACACAATATATTTACATACACACACACAATATACACACAGAATACATATATACACATATATATATATATCTATATATATAAAAGAAGACTTTGTGCCTGCCAAAACACACCCAGGGGAGGCATAAAGCAGGAGTTACTACTACTATTGGGTGATTCAATCATGCAGGGAGTTGGCCCGCCCCCACTATGCAGCCCGCCCACCACTATCAAAGTCAGAAAAAAACAATATGGCCGCCACTTGCTCCTACACCACAGACAAACACACATGCCCCACTCACACAGCACCACACAAACACACACACATGCCCCACTCACACACACAGACCACCACACACACATGCCCCACTCACACAGCACCACACAAACTCACACACATGCCCCACTCACACACATGCCCCACTCACACACACAGACCACCACACACACATGCCCCACTCACACAGCACCACACAAACACACACACATGCCCCACTCACACAGCACCACACACACACACACACACATGCCCCACTCACACAGCACCAAATGACATGCCCCCACTCACACACACAGCACCACATACACACACAAAGCCAGAAATACATATGGCTGACACACACACACACACACACACACACAGTCACTCACCCTAACTCCCAGAGGCCTCAGCAGGACCTGTACTGCAGCACCAGAGGAACAAAATTGCACTCAAAGGGTTAAGGTAGGTCCTCATTGCTCAATTATTTCTTCACTGTCATCATTTGCCATGCAAGACACAGGACAGACAGCCATCAGATTCACACTTAACCCACTGACTGCCACAGGGTTGTGTATCAAGTTTTACCCCTCAGGGAGTGTGTTCAAACTCCTCACACTGTAAACTTGCATTTCGCTCCCACTTCTCCTCCTTCCCCAGCCTATTACTAACACTTTTCCATATTTATGTTAAGCCCCGCCCCTACTCGCGATTAAGCCCCGCCCCCTTTTAACCCAGATTGCCCCATTTCTCTCTCCACATCAGCACCACATGAGGAACTCCACAAGTAAAAGTTCACAGGTATTACACACTCATGCCTCACTCACACAGCACCAAACACCCATACACACACACAAAGCCAGAAAGAAATATGGCTGACACACAGTCACTCACCTTGATTCCCAGTGGCTTCAGCAGGACCTGTAGTAAAGCCACTGAACGGTGCTGCATCACCAGGGGAACAAAATGGCACTCAAAGCGTTAAGGTAGGCCCTCATTGCTGAATTATTTCTTCACTGTCACCATTTGCCATGCAAGACACAGGACAGACAGCCATCAGGTACACACTTAACCCACTGACTGCCACAGGGTTCTGTATCAACTTTTACCCCTCATGGAGTGTGTTCAAACCCCTCACACTGTAAACTTGCATTCCCCTCCCACTTCTCCTCCTTCCCCAGCCTATTAGTAACACTTTTTCACATTTATGTTAAGCCCCGCCCCCTACTCGCGATTAAGCCCCACCCACTTTTAACCCAGATTGCCCCATTTGTCTCTCCACATCAGCACCACATCAGTCCCCTCTAGGGACTTCACAAGTCAGTGTTCCCAGGTATGAACACACTTCCCACTGCTATTTAACTCTGACATGCCTCTCTATACCTTAACCCTTTGAGTGCCAGAGGGGTACACAACTCATGAGCACATGTGTTTCTGCTCATATATGTTGCGTGTCTGTGTGTGTACATCTCTGTTACATATGTGTGTCCATGTGTGCATCTCCGGTGTGTCTGTGTGTACATGTCTTTTGCATGTTTCTGCCGCTCACTGTGTGTATGTGCATACCTCCCAACATTTCACATGGCCAAAGAGGGACACGTTAGTTTTAGGTAATATTATTGGGGGTGTGGCTGGTGGGCGGGGCATTAGTAAGAATTTTTAGGTTATTTCATGACCTATTACTGGTTATTTATGTAACTGAATAAATGATTTAGTTCAAGACCAAAGTATTTTATTTGCACAGACTAATGTATAAACACATATACTGAAGTTTATTGCTTTATTGCTGTAGAGCAAAGTAATACACACCAAATAGTCAGGGCTGGTGCAAGGATTTTTGCCACCCTAGCCAAAACCTAATTTTGCTGCCTATTTCGCTCCGCCCCTTGTGCACCACCCCTTTATACCCTGCCTACTTATACCCAACCTCTTTTCATGATTGTCCTCTCTCTGCCCCCTGGGCCAGTCTGCCCCTGGTCAGGAGATGCCTGTAAGAGATGCCCCCCACCAGCTCCAACTTGCCCCTTATCACCTTCACTTTGGCCCACCAGCTCCACTTTGCCCCTATCAACTCCAACTTGCCCCCATCAGCTCCAACGTGCCCCCACCAGCTCCATTTTGCCCCCTCAGCTTCACTTTGCCCCCTCAGCTCCAACTTACCCCCATCAGCTCCACTTTGCCCCCTCAGCTCCAACTTACCCCCATCAGCTCCACTTTGCCCCCCATCCTCTCCAACTTACCCCCATCAGCTCCACTTTGCCCCCCATCCGCTCCAACTTGCCCCCATCCGCTCCAACTTGCCCCCACCAGCTCCACTATGCCCTCTCAGCTCCAACTTTCCACTATCAGCTCCACTATGCCCCCAGCAGCTCCAACTTGCCCCCATCCGCTCCAACTTGCCCCCCAATCCGCTCCAACTTGCCCCACCAGCTCCACTTTGCCCCCCCTCAGCTCCACTTGCCCCCCCTCAGCTCCAACTTGCCCCCCCTCATCTCCACTATGACCCTCATCAGCTCCACTTTGACCCTCATCAGCTCCAACTTGCCCCCATCATCTCCAACTTGCCACCACCAGCTCCACTATGCCCCCTCAGCTCCAGCTTTCCCCTAACAGCTCCAACTTGCCCCCATCATCTCCACTTTGCCCCACATCTGCTCCAACTTGCCCCCTCAGCTCCACTATGCCCCCTCAGCTCCAACTTGCCCCCCATCACATACCTGTATCTCCCGCGCAGTCTTCTCTTCAGTAATGCAGAGCGCGGCGGGAGATCATGACTCCCAGCGCGCTCTGCATTACTAAATATCCGACCAGATGAGGGAGCGCTGTAGCAACACAGACCTGACTGTGTTGTGGTTCCTGGCGTGGTGTGTGTGGGCGCAGCTCTTCTCCGCTGCATGCCCGCGCCCCCAGTACGTGTGCGCCCTAGGCCGGCGCCTACCTCGCCTATAGGTGGAGCCGGCCCTGCACACAGTCTGACCTCCTAAAAAGAGGGACAACAGGGTGGGAAAGAGGGACAGAGGGATTTGGCCCTCAAAGAGGGACTGTCCCTCCTAAAGAGGGACACTTGGGATGTATGGTATGTGTCTGCCTGTATGCTGCATATGTCTGTGTTTATCAGTGTGTCTGCATTTCACACACGTGCGCCCAATGGTCATAACATGACGGGCAACGCCGTCCCATGTTGCTAGTATATATATATATATATAGTATGTGTGCACACACATACAGTACACACACAATATACACAGACACACACACACAATATATACACACACAATATATATACACACACACACACAATATATACACACACACAATACACACAATGCTACATGCAAAATGGTATATGCACAACGCAGTACGCAAGCTATACGCACAATGCTTTATGCAAAATGGTACACGCAAAATTCTATGCGCAATACACACAAGGCTATACGCTAAATGCTATACGCTATGCTCCAAATGCAATATGTACAACTCAGAACGATATATGCTATATGGCAACCGCAATATGCCAAACGCTACATGCAATACACCAACTGCTATACACAATACAATATGTCAAGCACTATGCGCAATACACCAAATGCAATACGCCATATGTCAAAAATGCGATATGCCAAATGCTATACGCAATATGGCAAATGCAATATGCCAGACTCTGTACCCAGTATATTCCAAATGCAATACGCCAAACGCTATATGCCAAATTCTATACGCCAAACACAATACTCTGTGCACTATACGCCAGATGTTAGACCACATATACTATACTCAATACGCCTAACTCTATACGCAGAGTGCTATATGCTGTACATCAAACGCAATATGCTGAATGTCAAACATTATATGCCAAATGCTAGACAAAACAAATATGCTATACACTATATGCAATACGAAAAACGCTATATATAGCAGGCAAAACTAATCTGGTATACTCTATATGTAGTAGGTAAAATGGCAAAACACTATACGCAAAATGCAATACACACAAGCTCACACACACTCTTGCTCACACGTGAGCTTGTTCTCACACACTTTTGCTCAAACATGCTAAAGCACACACGCACACACATGCAAACACACACACACACACACACACAAACACTCATGCACACACACACACATTCACTTTGCAATGCGTTTTGCACACCTTTTTGGAGCTGAAAGGACTAAACACTGAAAATTCAACAAATCGTTAAAGCAGACACTGTTTTATTAACCGCACCGGCAATGCCGTGCCAATATTGCTAGTATATCTATATATATATGTGTGTGTGTGTGTGTCTGGGTTCTAATGGGTTAGAATCTACATAATATGTTTGCGTTCTATTACGAAATAATCTATGTAATATGTTTGGATTCTATGGGGATAGAATCTATGTAATATGTCTGAGTTCTATTGGGATGTAATCTATGTAAAATGTATGGGTTCTATTAAGGCAGAATCTACGTAATATGTCTGAGGTTCTACTGGGACAGATTCTATGTTATATGTCTGGGGTCTATTTGGATATAATCTATGTAATATACCTTGGTTCTATAGGGATTGCATCTATGTAATATGTATGGGTTCTATGGACATAGAATCTATGTAATATGTCTAGGTTATATGGGGATATAATCCATGTAATATGTCTAGGTTATATGGGGATATAATCCATGTAATATGTCTAGGTTCTACGGGGATAGAATCTATGTAATATGTCTGGGCTGTACGGGAACAGAATCTATGTGATATGTCTGGGTTCTACAGGGACAGAATCTATGTAATGTGTCTGGATTCTTCTGGGACAGAATCTATGTAATGTGTTGGGGTTCTATGGTAATAGAATCTATGTAATATGTCTGGGTTCTACGGGGATATAATCTATGTAATATGTCTGGGTTCTACGGGGATATAATCTGTGTAATGTGTCTGGGTTCTATTGTAACAGAATCTATGTAAGGTGTCCAGGGGAGGACTGGCAACATTTGGCCTGGGGGGCAAATTTAATCAAGTGGCCCATTTCCACTATTTGTGCCAGTTTCACCCCTTTGTACCTCTTCCCCCTCCTTGTACCTCTCTTTCTCCCCCCATGTACTTCTTTCTTCCCCCCTTCCCCATTGTGCCTCTTTCTCCCCTCTGTACCTCTTCCCCCTCCTTGTACCTCTCTTTCTCCCCCCATGTACTTCTTTCTTCCCCCCTTCCCCATTGTGCCTCTTTCTCCCCTCTGTACCTCTTCCCCCTCCTTGTACCTCTCTTTCTTCCCCCATGTACTTCTTTCTCCCCCCTTCCCCATTGTGCCTCTTTCTCCCCTCTGTACCTCTTCCCCCTCCTTGTACCTCTCTTTCTTCCCCCATGTACTTCTTTCTTCCCCCCTTCCCCATTGTGCCTCTTTACCCCCTCTGTACCTCTTCCCCCTCCTTGTACCTCTCTTTCTTCCCCCATGTACTTCTTTCTTCCCCCCTTCCCCATTGTGCCTCTTTACCCCCCTCTGTACCTCTTCCCCCTCCTTGTACCTCTCTTTCTCCCCCCATGTACTTCTTTCTTCCCCCCTTCCCCATTGTGCCTCTTTCTCCCCTCTGTACCTCTTCCCCCTCCTTGTACCTCTCTTTCTCCCCCCCATGTACTTCTTTCTTCCCCCCTTCCCCATTGTGCCTCTTTCTCCCCTCTGTACCTCTTCCCCCTTCTTGTACCTCTCTTTCTTCCCCCATGTACTTCTTTCTTCCCCCTTCCCCATTGTGCCTCTTTACCCCCTCTGTACCTCTTCCCCCTCCTTGTACCTCTTTCTTCCCCCATGTACTTCTTTCTTCCCCCCTTCCCCATTGTGCCTCTTTCTCCCCTCTGTACCTCTTCCCCCTTCTTGTACCTCTCTTTCTTCCCCCATGTACTTCTTTCTCCCCCCTTCCCCATTGTGCCTCTTTCTCCCCTCTGTACCTCTTCCCCCTTCTTGTACCTCTCTTTCTTCCCCCATGTACTTCTTTCTTCCCCCTTCCCCATTGTGCCTCTTTACCCCCTCTGTACCTCTTCCCCCTCCTTGTACCTCTTTCTTCCCCCATGTACTTCTTTCTTCCCCCCTTCCCCATTGTGCCTCTTTACCCCCTCTGTACCTCTTCCCCCTTCTTGTACCTCTCTTTCTTCCCCCATGTACTTCTTTCTTCCCCCCTTCCCCATTGTGCCTCTTTCTCCCCTCTGTACCTCTTCCCCCTCCTTGTACCTCTCTTTCTTCCCCCATGTACTTCTTTCTTCCCCCCTTCCCCATTGTGCCTCTTTACCCCCTCTGTACCTCTTCCCCCTCCTTGTACCTCTTTCTTCCCCCATGTACTTCTTTCTTCCCCCCTTCCCCATTGTGCCTCTTTCTCCCCTCTGTACCTCTTCCCCCTCCTTGTACCTCTTTCTTCCCCCATGTACTTCTTTCTTCCCCCCTTCCCCATTGTGCCTCTTTCTCCCCTCTGTACCTCTTCCCCCTTCTTGTACCTCTTTCTTCCCCCATGTACTTCTTTCTTCCCCCCTTCCCCATTGTGCCTCTTTCTCCCCTCTGTACCTCTTCCCCCTCCTTGTACCTCTCTTTCTTCCCCCATGTACTTCTTTCTTCCCCCCTTCCCCATTGTGCCTCTTTCTCCCCTCTGTACCTCTTCCCCCTCCTTGTACCTCTTTCTTCCCCCATGTACTTCTTTCTTCCCCCCTTCCCCATTGTGCCTCTTTACCCCCTCTGTACCTCTTCCCCCTCCTTGTACCTCTCTTTCTTCCCCCATGTACTTCTTTCTCCCCCCCTTCCCCATTGTGCCTCTTTACCCCCTCTGTACCTCTTCCCCCTTCTTGTACCTCTCTTTCTTCCCCCATGTACTTCTTTCTTCCCCCCTTCCCCATTGTGCCTCTTTCTCCCCTCTGTACCTCTTCCCCCTCCTTGTACCTCTTTCTTCCCCCATGTACTTCTTTCTTCCCCCCTTCCCCATTGTGCCTCTTTACCCCCTCTGTACCTCTTCCCCCTCCTTGTACCTCTCTTTCTTCCCCCATGTACTTCTTTCTCCCCCCCTTCCCCATTGTGCCTCTTTCTCCCCTCTGTACCTCTTCCCCCTTCTTGTACCTCTCTTTCTTCCCCCATGTACTTCTTTCTCCCCCATCTTGTGCCTCTTTACCCCCTCTGTACCTCTTCCCCCTTCTTGTACCTCTCTTTCTTCCCCCATGTACTTCTTTCTTCCCCCCTTCCCCATTGTGCCTCTTTCTCCCCTCTGTACCTCTTCCCCCTCCTTGTACCTCTTTCTTCCCCCATGTACTTCTTTCTTCCCCCCTTCCCCATTGTGCCTCTTTACCCCCTCTGTACCTCTTCCCCCTCCTTGTACCTCTCTTTCTTCCCCCATGTACTTCTTTCTTCCCCCCTTCCCCATTGTGCCTCTTTACCCCCTCTGTACCTCTTCCCCCTCCTTGTACCTCTCTTTCTTCCCCCATGTACTTCTTTCTTCCCCCCTTCCCCATTGTGCCTCTTTCTCCCCTCTGTACCTCTTCCCCCTCCTTGTACCTCTTTCTTCCCCCATGTACTTCTTTCTTCCCCCCTTCCCCATTGTGCCTCTTTACCCCCTCTGTACCTCTTCCCCCTTCTTGTACCTCTCTTTCTTCCCCCATGTACTTCTTTCTTCCCCCCTTCCCCATTGTGCCTCTTTACCCCCTCTGTACCTCTTCCCCCTCCTTGTACCTCTCTTTCTCCCCCCATGTACTTCTTTCTTCCCCCCTTCCCCATTGTGCCTCTTTACCCCCTCTGTACCTCTTCCCCCTCCTTGTACCTCTTTCTTCCCCCATGTACTTCTTTCTTCCCCCCTTCCCCATTGTGCCTCTTTCTCCCCTCTGTACCTCTTCCCCCTCCTTGTACCTCTCTTTCTTCCCCCATGTACTTCTTTCTTCCCCCCTTCCCCATTGTGCCTCTTTCTCCCCTCTGTACCTCTTCCCCCTCCTTGTACCTCTCTTTCTTCCCCCATGTACTTCTTTCTTCCCCCCTTCCCCATTGTGCCTCTTTACCCCCTCTGTACCTCTTCCCCCTCCTTGTACCTCTTTCTTCCCCCATGTACTTCTTTCTTCCCCCCTTCCCCATTGTGCCTCTTTACCCCCTCTGTACCTCTTCCCCCTCCTTGTACCTCTTTCTTCCCCCATGTACTTCTTTCTTCCCCCCTTCCCCATTGTGCCTCTTTCTCCCCTCTGTACCTCTTCCCCCTCCTTGTACCTCTCTTTCTTCCCCCATGTACTTCTTTCTTCCCCCCTTCCCCATTGTGCCTCTTTCTCCCCTCTGTACCTCTTCCCCCTCCTTGTACCTCTCTTTCTTCCCCCATGTACTTCTTTCTTCCCCCCGTTCCCCATTGTGCCTCTTTCTCCCCTCTGTACCTCTTCCCCCTCCTTGTACCTCTCTTTCTTCCCCCATGTACTTCTTTCTTCCCCCCTTCCCCATTGTGCCTCTTTACCCCCTCTGTACCTCTTCCCCCTCCTTGTACCTCTCTTTCTTCCCCCATGTACTTCTTTCTTCCCCCCTTCCCCATTGTGCCTCTTTCTCTCCTCTGTACCTCTCTTTCTTCCCCTTGTATACTTCTTTCTCTCCCACCCCCAGTACCTCCTTATGCCTCGTTGTCTTCTTCTCCACACTGCCCGCACTGATGACGGTCAGGACCGAGCCACGCTTAGACGCTGCGTGGTGCATGCTGGGGTTTTCTTCCTCAGTCTGGGCGCCAGTTTTAAACTTGCACTGGCCTCAGAACAGAGAAAAGAAAACACCAGCTTGCACCAAGCGGCGTCTCCGCTTATGACACTGTCCCGGCTGTCATCGTTGCGGAGTGGGGAGAAGAGAACATAAAAAAGTAACAATTCCCCCTCCGCTGCGGCCCTGCACGCTAAGACTGACAGACAGTCAGTCACATGTCTAACATGGCGGCCCGCTACACGCGCTGGCCCTGCGGCCCGGGGGGCAATTGCCCCCCCTGCCCCCCGGGCCAGCCCGCCCCTGAAGGTGTCTGTGTTCTATGGTAATAGAATCTATGTAATATATCTGGGTTCTATGGTGATATAATCTACATAATGTGTCTGGGCTCTATGGGGACAAAATCTGTGTAATGTGACTGGGTTCTATGGTAATCAAATCTATGTAATATGTCTGGGTTCTCTGGTGATAGAATCTATGTAATATGTCTGGGCTCTACTGGAACATAATCTATGTAATATATCTGGGTTCTATTGTAATAGGATCTATGTAAGGTGTCTGGGTTCTATGGTAATAGAATCTATTTAATGTGTCTGGGTTCTAAGGGAACATAATCTATGTAATGTGTCTGGGTTCTACGGGGACATAATCTATGCAATACGTTCCCATCAGTTTATGGGGCTTTTCAATGCTCAAATGCTAGAGGTTTCCTAGGCATTGCAAAGCAAATCATTGGTGACCTCTATAGCATTCAAGGGGGTTAAAAGCCCAGTTTACTTCAATGGAATTTTAGAATGCTTTATTTTGTATGGGGCAGTTGATTTTCTCCAGAATTGCTCCAGTTATACATGGTACATCAGCCTCACAATGTCCTGTCCCTGCAGGGTCCCTTTGTCCACCTGTCCAGCATGATCGCGGCCTACCTGGGCAGGATGAGGTCCTCTGTCACTGGGGATTATGAGGTGAGTAGCACTTGTGAGCATTCCTCCCAAGTGTCCCTCTTTAGGAGATATTAGGGGTCTGTACCTCCCAAATGTCCTTCTTTAGGAGATATTAGGGGTCTGTACTTCCCAAGTGTCCCTCTTTAGGATATATTAGGATCCGTACCTCCAAGTGTCCCTCTTTAGGAGATATTAGGGGTCTGTACCTCCCAAGTGTCCCTCTTTAGGAGATATTAGGATCCGTACTTCCCAAGTGTCCCTCTTTAGGAGATATTAGGGGTCCTATCTCCGAAGTGTCTCTCTTTAGGAGATATTAGGGGTCTGTACCTCCCAAGTGTCCCTCTTTAGGAGATATTAGGATCCGTACTTCCCAAGTGTCCCTCTTTAGGAGATATTAGGGGTCCTATCTCCGAAGTGTCTCTCTTTAGGATATATTAGGGATCTATAACACTCAAGTGTCCCATCCATACCTCCCTAGTGTCCCTCTTTAGGAGATATTAGGGGTACATACCTCCCAAGTGTCCCTCTTTAGGAGATACTAGGGATCCGTACTAGGGATCTGTACCTCCCAAGTGTCCCTCTTTAGGAGATATTAGGATCTGTACATCCCTAGTGTCCCTCTTTAGGAGATACTAGGGATCTGTACCTCCCAAATGTCCCTTTTTAGGAGATATTAGGGGTCTGTACCTCCCAAGTGTCCCTCTTTAGGAGATATTAGGGGTCTGTACCTCCCGTGTCCCTCTTTAGGAGATATTAGGGGTCTGTACCTCCCGTGTCCCTCTTTAGGAGATATTAGGGGTCTGTACCTCCCAAGTGTCCCTCTGTAGTAGATATTAAGGGTCCGTACCTCCCAAGTGTCCCTCTTTAGGAGATATTAGGGGTCTGTACCTCCCAAGTGTCCCTCTTTAGGAGATATTAGGGGTCTGTACCTCCCAAGTGTCCCTCTTTAGGAGATATTAGGGGTCTGTACCTCCCAAGTGTTCCTCTTTAGGAGATATTAGGGGTCTATACCTCCCAAATGTCCCTCTTTAGGAGATATTAGGGGTCTGTACCTCCCAAATGTCCCTCTTTAGGCGATATTAGGGGTCCGTACCTCCCAAATGTCCTTCTTTAGGAGATATTAGGGGTCTGTACCTCCCAAGTGTTCCTCTTTAGGATATATTAGGGGTCTGTACCTCCCAAGTGTCCCTCTTTAGGAGATATTAGGGGTCTGTACCTCCCAAGTGTCCCTCTTTAGGAGATATTAGGGGTCTGTACCTCCCAAGTGTTCCTCTTTAGGAGATATTAGGGGTCTATACCTCCCAAATGTCCCTCTTTAGGAGATATTAGGGGTCTGTACCTCCCAAATGTCCCTCTTTAGGCGATATTAGGGGTCCGTACCTCCCAAATGTCCTTCTTTAGGAGATATTAGGGGTCTGTACCTCCCAAGTGTTCCTCTTTAGGATATATTAGGGGTCTGTACCTCCCAAGTGTTCCTCTTTAGGAGATATTAGGGGTCCGTACCTCCCAAATGTCCTTCTTTAGGAGATATTAGGGGTCTGTACCTCCCAAGTGTCCCTCTTTAGGAGATATTAGGGGTCTGTACCTCCCAAGTGTTCCTCTTTAGGAGATATTAGGGGTCCGTACCTCCCAAATGTCCTTCTTTAGGAGATATTAGGGATCTGTACCTCCCAAGTGTCCCTCTTTAGGAGATATTAGGGGTCTGTACCTCCCAAGTGTCCTTCTTTAGGAGATATTAGGGATCTGTACCTCCCAAGTGTCCCTCTTTAGGAGATATTAGGGGTACATACCTCCCAAGTGTCCTCTTTAGGAGATATTAGGGGTACATACCTCCCAAATGTCCCTCTTTAGGAGATATTAGGGGTACATACCTCCCAAATGTCCCTCTTTAGGAGATATTAGGGGTCTGTACCTCCCAAGTGTTCCTCTTTAGGATATATTAGGGGTACATACCTCCCAAGTGTTCCTCTTTAGGAGATATTAGGGGTACATACCTCCCAAGTGTTCCTCTTTAGGAGATATTAGGGGTACATACCTCCCAAGTGTCCTCTTTAGGAGATATTAGGGGTACATACCTCCCAAATGTCCCTCTTTAGGAGATATTAGGGGTCTGTACCTCCCAAGTGTTCCTCTTTAGGATATATTAGGGGTCTGTACCTCCCAAGTGTTCCTCTTTAGGAGATATTAGGGGTCTGTACCTCCCAAGTGTTCCTCTTTAGGCGATATTAGGGGTCCGTACCTCCCAAATGTCCTTCTTTAGGAGATATTAGGGGTCTGTACCTCCCAAGTGTTCCTCTTTAGGAGCTATTAGGGGTACATACCTCCCAAGTGTCCTCTTTAGGAGATATTAGGGGTCCGTACTAGGGATCTGTACCTCCCAAGTGTCCCTCTTTAGGAGATATTAGGATCTGTACATCCCTAGTGTCCCTCTTTAGGAGCTATTAGGGGTACATACCTCCCAAGTGTCCCTCTTTAGGAGATATTAGGATCTGTACATCCCTAGTGTCCCTCTTTAGGAGATACTAGGGATCTGTACCTCCCAAATGTCCCTTTTTAGGAGATATTAGGGGTCTGTACCTCCCAAGTGTCCCTCTTTAGGAGATATTAGGGGTCCGTACCTCCCAAGTGTCCCTCTTTAGGAGATATTAGGGGTCCGTACCTCCCAAATGTCCCTCTTTAGGAGATATTAGGGGTCCGTACCTCCGTGTCCCTCTTTAGGAGATATTAGGGGTCTTTACATCCCAAGTGTTCCTCTTTAGGAGATATTAGGGGACTGTACCTCCCAAATGTCCCTTTTTAGGAGATATTAGGGGTCTGTACCTCCCAAGTGTCCCTCTGTAGTAGGTATTAAGGGTCCGTACCTCCCAAGTGTCCCTCTTTAGGAGATATTAGGGATCTGTACCTCCCAAGTGTCCCTCTTTAGGAGATATTAGGGGTCTGTACCTCCCAAGTGTTCCTCTTTAGGAGATATTAGGGGTCTGTACCTCCCAAGTGTCCCTCTTTAGGAGATATTAGGGGTCTGTACCTCCCAAGTGTCCCTCTTTAGGAGATATTAGGGGTCCATACCTCCCAAGTGTCCCTCTTTAGGAGATATTAGGGGTCTGTACCTCCCAAGTGTCCCTCTTTAGGAGATATTAGGGGTCTGTACCTCCCAAGTGTTCCTCTTTAGGAGATATTAGGGGTCTGTACCTCCCAAGTGTTCCTCTTTAGGAGATATTAGGGGTCTGTACCTCCCAAGTGTCCCTCTTTAGGAGATATTAGGGGTCCATACCTCCCAAGTGTCCCTCTTTAGGAGATATTAGGGGTCTGTACCTCCCAAATGTCCCTGTTTAGGAGATATTAGGGTTCTGTACCTCCCAAGTGTTCCTCTTTAGGAGATATTAGGGGTCTGTACCTCCCAAGTGTCCCTCTCAAGGAGATATTAGGGGTAAATAATTTTCAATTGTCCCATCCATACCTCCCAAGTGTCCCTCTTTAGGAGATATTAGGGGTCCTATCTCCGAAGTGTCCCTCTTTAAGAGATATAAGGGGATCTATACCACTCAAGTGTCCCATCCATACCTCCCTAGTGTTACTCTTTAGGAGATATTAGGGGTCTGTACCTCCCAAGTGTCCCTCTTTAGGAGATATTAGGGGTCCATACCTCCCAAGTGTTCCTCTTTAGGAGATACTAGCAATGTGGGACGGCGTTGCCCGTCATGTTATGACCGTTGGGCGCACGTGTGTGAAATGCAGACACACTGATAAACACAGACATATGCAACACACAGGCAGACACATACCATACATCCCAAGTGTCCCTCTTTGAGGGCCGGATCCCTCTGTCCCTCTTTTTAGGAGGTCAGACTGTGTGCAGGGCCGGCTCCACCTATAGGCGAGGTAAGCGCCGGCCTAGGGCGCACACGTACTGGGGGCACGGGCATGCAGCGGAGAAGAGCTGCGCCCGCACACACCACGCCGAGAACCACAACACAATCAGGTCTGTGTTGCTACAGCGCTCCCTCATTGGGTCGGATCTTTAGTAATGCAGAGCGCTCTGGGAGTCATGATCTCCCGCCTCGCTCTGCATTACTGAAGAGAAGACTGCGCGGGAGCTACAGGTATGTGATGGGGGGCAAGTTGGAACTGAAGGGGCATAGTGGAGCTGCTGGGGGCAAGTTGGAGCGGATGCGGGGCAAAGTGGAGCTGATGGGGGCAAGCTGGAGCTGATAGGGGAAAGCTGGAGCTGAGGGGGCATAGTAGAGCTGGTGGGGGCAAGTTGGAGCTGGTGGGGGCAAAGTGGAGCTGATGGGAGTAAGTTGGAGCGGATGAGGGTCAAAGTGGAGCTGAGGGGGTAAAGTGGAGCTGAGGGGGGGCAAAGTGGAGCTGAAGGGGGGCAAAGTGGAGCTTAAAGGGGGCAAAGTGGAGCTTGAAGGGGAGGCAAAGTGGAGCTGAAGAGGGGCAAAGTGGAGCTGAAGAGGGGCAAAGTGGAGCTTGAAGGGGGGCAAAGTGGAGCTTGAAGGGGGGCAAAGTGGAGCTGGTGGGGGGGCAAGTTAGAGCGGATGGGGGGCAAGTTAGAGCGGATGGGGGGCAAAGTGGAGCTGATGGCGGCAAGTTGGAGCTGATGGTGGCAAGTTGGAGCTGCTGGGGGCATAGTGGAGCTGCTGGGGGGCAAAGTGGAGCCGATGGGTGTAAGTTGGTGCTGATAGGGGAAAATTGCAGCTGAGGGGGCATAGTGGAGCTGGTGGGGGCAAGTTGGAGGTGGTGGGGGCAAGTTGGAGTGGATGGGGGGCTAAGTGGAGCTGATGGGGGTAAGTTGGAGCGGATGGGGGGCAAAGTGGAGCTGAGGGGGAGTAAAGTGGAGCTGAGGGGGGCACGTTGGAGCGGATGGGGGGCAAAGTGGAGCTGATGGTGGCAAGTTGGAGCTGATGGTGGCAAGTTGGAGCTGCTGGGGGTAAAGTGGAGCTGAGGGGGGGCACGTTAGAGCAGATGGGGGCAAAGTGGAGCTGATGGTGGCAATTTAGAGAAGATGGGGGGCAAAGTGGAGCTGATGGTGGTAAGTTGGAGCTGCTGGGGGCATAGTGGAGCTGGTGGGGGGCAAAGTGGAGCCGGTGGGGGCAATTTGGAATGGATGGGGGGCAAAGTGGAGCTGGTGGGGGCAAGTTGGAGTTGATGGGGGACAAAGTGGAGCTGGTGGGCCAAAGTGAAGCTGATAAGGGGCAAGTTGGAGCTGGTGGGGGGCATCTCTTACAGGCATCTCCAGACCAGGGGCAGACTGGCCCAGGGGGCAGAGAGAGGACAATCATGAAAAGAGGTTGGGTATAAGTAGGCGGGGTATAAAGGGGTGGGACACAAGGGGCGGAGCGAAATGGGCGGCAAAATTAGGTTTTGCCTAGGGTGGCAAAAATCCTTGCACCAGCCCTGACTGTGTGGTGTGTACTACTTTGCTCTACAGCAATAAAGGAATAAACTTCAGTATA
Source organism: Rhinophrynus dorsalis (assembly GCA_037306005.1). Classification (NCBI taxonomy): domain Eukaryota; kingdom Metazoa; phylum Chordata; class Amphibia; order Anura; family Rhinophrynidae; genus Rhinophrynus; species Rhinophrynus dorsalis. The sequence continues at coordinate 397,961,074 of CM074724.1, read as the reverse complement.
TGTGTTTATACATTAGTCTGTGCAAATAAAATACTTTGGTCTTGCACTAAAACATTTATTCAGTTACATAAATCCCAGTAATAGGTCATGAAATAACCTAAAAATTCTTAGTAATGCCCCGCCCACCAGCCACGCCCCCAACAATATCACCTAAAACTAACATGTCCCTCTTTGGCCATGTGAAATGTTGGGAGGTATGCACATACACACAGTGAGCGGCAGAGACATGCAAAAGACATGTACACACAGACACACTGGAGATGCATACATGGACACACATATGTAACAGAGATGTACACACACACACACGCAACATATATGAGCAGAAACACATGCATGCATGAGTTGTGTACCCCTCTGGCACTCAAATGGTTAATGTTTAGAGAGGCATGTCAGAGATAAATAGCAGTGGGAAGTGAATACCTGGGAACTGTGATTTGTGTAGTCCCTAGAGGGGACTGATGTGGTGAGACAAATGGGGCAATCTGGGTTAAAAGTGGGTGGGGCTTAATCGCGAGTAGGGGGCAGGGGTTAACATAAATGTGGAAAAAGTGTTAGTAATAGGCTGGGGAAGGAGGACAAGTGGGAGGGAAATGCAAGTTTACAGTGTGAGGGGGTTGAACACACTCCCTGAGGGGTAAAGCTTGATACACAACCCTGTGGCAGTCAGTGGGTTAAGTGTGAATCTGATGGCTGTCTGTCCTGTGTTTTGCATGGCAAATGATGACAGTGAAGAAATAATTGAGCAATGAGGACCTACCTTAACCCTTTGAGTGCCATTTTGTTCCCCTGGTGCTGTAGCAGCCTTTAGTAGCTGTAGTGCAGGTCCTGCTGAGGCCACTGGGATCAGGGTGAGTGACTGTATGTCAGCCATCTTTCTTTCCTCTGTGTCCAATCCAACGGCAATGTACTGTGGGTGTTAGCTCCGCCCTTCAGCTGGTAGGACCAAATTATAAAAACGTCAGTTCCTCCCTCCTCACTCAGTTATTTTGGTCCTACCAAGCTGGAGGACCGAGGTTTTCACCTCACACAAAAAAAAAAAAAAAAAAAAAAAAAAAAAAAAAAAACAAGAAGCGGTTTGAAGAAAGAAGTTATGTACCTTGCCTTAAACGCAGGTTACATGTTTAAGCTGAACGATTAGCGGATCCATACCGTTTCACAGAAAGGGTCACATGCTTCCGCAATTGCACAATGCCTCTGCAGAATGTCGGCTGTGTGGAGGATTGGTTCGCCGAACAGGAGCTTCCCCAAGGCTCTCTGCCGGTCAGGGTCTGTTCCGGGCTGAAGGAGAAAGCCCGCTTTGAGACGCAGCTTTATTACCTAGGCGGCAGGAAGTGTCAGCGCGTGCGTTCCAGCATTGGAACGCAGAAGCAGGAAGTGCCACAGGATCGGTCAGGACGCGGTCTGGAGTAGTTCTGCGGCAGGTCGGCATGATTAGAGGTAAGTGTATATATATTCTGGGACTATGCTATACCCTTTGCTATTCTATAGCTGTATTATATACTCAGTTTGACTTAAAGATTGTTGCCATGTCTAAAGTAGATAAATCTGACAAACAGAAGCAACCGGTTGATCCTCCCAAAGAGGATAAAACTCCAGCCAAACTTAAAAGTTGTGCTGGATGCGAGGCAAAACTTTCATCCACAGATACTGCTAAACTTTGTCCAGAATGCTTAAGAAAGATCTCTGGTACAGAAGTTCCATCCCAGTTTCAGGAATTCCTGGGATGGATGAAGTCATCTATGCAGGAGACCTTTAATTCCATCCAGGAAACCTCCAGGAAAAGACAGCGCACTTCTGATCCAGGAGAAGGTACCTCTCATCTAATTGAAGAAGAGGAGTATGCTAGTGAGATTGAATCAGTCTCCTCCGCAGAAGAAGGGGAGATTACAGAAGAGGCTGGTTCTTTCTGCTTGGATAAGATGGATGGTCTGGTACGCGCTATGAGAAAGACTTTAGGTCTAGAGGATACCCAGAAAGAAATGAACGTCATAGATACAGCATTTGTGGGGTATAAGAAAGAAGCTCCTACATTCCCTGTGCACAGTTCAATTCAGGAGATGATCTCGTCTGAATGGAAGGCAGGGGATAAACGTCCTCAATCAACTAGAAGAACTCAGAGAATGTATCCTTTTAAAGAGGAGGATACGAATAATTGGATAGCTGCACCCAAGGTTGATGCTGCCATCGCTCAGGTTTCTAGACGTACCACAATTTTGATGGAGGACGGTACCACTCTTAGAGATGCCATGGATAAGCGAGCTGATGCAGCTTTAAAGAAGCAGTATGCGGTTATAGGGCAAAATCTAAAGACTGCAACTGCCATGGCATGTATTTTCCGCACGCTAAGAATATGGATGAACGAATTTGAAGAAAAATTGGATTCTTCTGTATCAAGATCCAGACTTATAAAGGAATTGGTTCCTATTAAGGATGCTATAAATTTTTCCTGTGATGCCTCACTGGATAACATACGAAGCCTGGCCAGATCATCGGCACTCTCTGTCACAACACGTAGAGCCATATGGATCAAATCCTGGGAAGCTGATTCGGTATCAAAGAATAAGCTGGTGTCTCTTCCTTATACTGGCGGTAAACTTTTTGGTAGCCAGTTAGAAGAGATTATTAAACAGTCATCAGGTGGAAAAAGTCAGTTTCTTCCACAACAGAAGAAAAATAGATCTTCGCCAGTCCGGTCTTCAGGAACCAGAAAGCAGTCCTTTCGGGAGTCCAGAAGATACAGGTCTGGGAAGCCATTTGACCAACGGCAAAGAGGAACCGTTCAGGGAAATCGGAATGGTTCCCGCAGGGACTTCCAGAGGAAGCCTCGCTTCAATCAGAATACACAATGAAGTTCAGTTGACCCCTTTTCCTCCAGTAGGGGGCAGGCTGGAGGAGTACAAGGATGCTTGGATGAGGTTAAACCCGGACACTTGGGTTTGCCAGATCCTGGACAAGGGGTACAACTTGGAATTTTTAACTGTCCCAAGCAGAAGCAGATTCAGATCAACAAGAATCAGGAATCCCAGATCAGCAGCTCTTATGAAGCAGGCCATCCAGCAGCTACTTATCAACCGAGTGATAGAACCAGTGCCGAAGAAACAAGAGTTCCATGGGTTCTATTCAACAATTTTCTCTGTTCCCAAGCCTTCCAGAGATATACGCATTATTCTGGACTTGAAGGAAATCAATACCCATCTCAAGATACAGAAATTCAAGATGGAAACAGCCATGACGGCCCTGAAAATTGTTCAGCCAGGATCATTTTTAACCAGAATAGATCTAAAAGATGCTTATTACCACGTGTTGATACAGGCCTCACACAGACGCTTTCTAAGATTCCATGTGTTCCAGAATCACTTTCAATACAGAGTGCTGCCATTCGGGCTAGCATCAGCTCCAAGAGTTTTTACGAAAATACTAGCTGTTGCCATGGGGAACTTAAGACAACAACGAATAAAGATCCTACCTTATCTGGACGATCTTCTCATAATAGAAGAATCAAAAGAAAAAGCAAGGGAAAGCACCATAAAGTGTCTTCAGATGCTTCAAAATCTAGGTTGGCTCATAAACAGATACAAGAGTCAGTTATCCCCAGCACAAGAGCTGGTGTTCCTGGGAATACAATTCAATACAAGGTCGAGATTAGCAACCTTGTCACAAGAAAGACAACATCGCCTTCACCTTTGTATATCCCAATTTCTGAAAAGGCAAACTCCGACGGCACAAGAATTCTCTGTTCTGCTAGGGAATCTAGCCTCAGCCCATCAGATAGTCCCTTGGGCCAGATCACACAGTCGTTGGACCCAGATCAACTATCTAACATATTTCAAGAAAGATCCATCCAACAGATCTCTGAAGATCCCTGTCTTACCATCCACACGAAGAGAGCTAAAGTGGTGGTTGCAGCCACACCACATAGATCAGGGAAGATCTCTAAGTCACATACAGTGGGAAACTGTATACACGGACGCAAGCAAGACAGGATGGGGAGGCATCTGGAAACAGAAGTCAATCCAGGGAACATGGACTGCAAAGCAAGCAAGGCTGCACATAAACATTCTGGAACTCCAAGCCATATTATGCACTCTCAAGGGTCTTCAAGTAGAACTCAGAAACAAGCATGTCCTTGTAAGATCAGACAACACCACGGCGGTTCAATATCTAAAAAATCAGGGCGGAACAAGGAGCAGAGCCATCAATCACTTAGCTCTCAGGATTCTCCTGTGGGCAGAAGAACATCTGGCTGCTCTAACAGCCTCATACCTCTCAGGAAACCAAAATATACAGGCGGATTACCTGAGCAGGAGGCAGATGGATCCAGGAGAATGGGCACTGGACACACAGGTCTATCATCAGATAGTCAGAGAATTCGGCAGTCCAGCAATAGATCTCATGGCATCAGAGGAGAACACAAAGTGCAGAAGGTTTTTCACCAGATGGAAAAGCCAGAAGGCTGTGGGTCAGGATGCCCTGCACCAGTATTGGAATTATCCCCTGGCATACATTTTTCCTCCTCTACCTCTCCTAACGGAGGTTATACAGAAGATCAGGAGAGAAAAGGTGGAAGTGATCCTAATAGCTCCAGATTGGCCTCGCAAGATTTGGTATACAGATCTCAGGAGAATGCTCATCAGCCCTCCCTTTCCTCTGCCGAAGATTCCTCACCTTCTATCTCAGGGACCAATATTCCACCCAGACCCTGCATTCTTGAAGCTTCAGGCCTGGAGGCTGAGCGGAGCTCATTACGTTTAAAAGGACTTTCAGAGTCTGTTATTCAAACTATTCTGGCAGGAAGAAAGTCATCTTCTTCCAAGATTTATTACAGAACTTGGGGTACCTTTGTTATATGGTGCAACAAGAAGAATTTAGACAGATCCAGCTTATCTCCAGGGAAGATACTGGATTTTCTTCAAGAGGGTTTTCAGAAAGGTCTTAGACCATCTTCCCTCAAGGTCCAGCTTTCTGCTATTTCAGCTATTATGGCGACCCCTTATGCTGAACAGTATGTTTTCCGAAGATTTCTATCTGCAATTTCTAAGATCAAGCCTACTATTAGAGACATTATTCCTCATGGGACTTAATCTGGTGCTCCATCAGCTAAGTACCCATGAGTTTTTTGAACCTTTAGATTCCATATCTTTAAAGCATTTAACATTGAAGACTGCATTGCTCACAGCAGTTACTTCCGCTAGAAGGGTGGGAGAATTACAGGCATTATTATGCAAATCTCCTTATATGATTTTCCACAAGGATAAGGTGGTTCTTCATCCCAGACCTTCATTCAGATCCAAAGTGGTGTCTTCGTTCCATCTTAGCCAGGAGATTGTCCTTCCTTCTTTTTGTGCCAATCCTTCCAACAAAAAGGAGAGGGAATTTCAACAACCTGGATTTGGTACGATGTTTGCAGAGTTACCTTCTTAGAACCAAGTCTTTTCGAAAATCAGACTCTCTCTTTGTTCATTTTGCAGGAAGATTCAAGGGTACAGCTGCCTCTAAAGCATCTATAGCCAGATGGATTAAGGACTGTATTATTTTAGCCTATTCATCTGCTAAAATAGACCCTCCTGTAGGGATTAAAGCCCACTCACTAGGGCCATCTCTACTTCCTGGGCTCAAAAAGCGGTAGCCCACTCCAGATGAAATCTGTAAGGCGGCTACTTGGGCATCAGTATCTACATTTATAAAGCATTATAAACTAGACATTCAGGCATCTACGGACGCACGTTTTGGCAGAAAGGTGCTTGAAGCAGTCATTCCTGCCTCTCCATAAGTCTCCCACCGAAACAGGGTACTGCTTTGGTAAGTCCCACAGTACATTGCCGTTGGATTGGACACAGAGGAAAAGGTGAAATTTACTCACCGATATTTTGTTTTCCTCTGTGTCCTTCCACGGCAACCCACCACTGTTTGAGAGGTTAAAATTTGGTTCAATTGTATCGTTCCATGAATCATATACAGAGATTAAAAGGGAACGTTTCTACAGACTAACATCTCTCTCTATTCACAGCTTGGTTAAAGAATAACTGAGTGAGGAGGGAGGAACTGACGTTTTTATAATTTGGTCCTACCAGCTGAAGGGCGGAGCTAACACCCACAGTACATTGCCGTGGAGGACACAGAGGAAAACAAAATATCGGTGAGTAAATTTCACCTTTTCTGGCTTTTTGTGTGTGTATGAGTGTTTGGTGCTGTGTGAGTGGGGCATGTATGTGTTATACCTGGGAACTTTTACTTGTGGAGTCCCTCATGGGCTGCTGATGTGGACAGAGCAATGGGGCAATTTGGTTAACAGTGGGCGGGGCTTAATCGCGAGTAGGTGGCAGGGCTTAACATAAATGTTGAAAAGTGTTAGTAATAGGCTGGGGAAGGAGGAGAAGTGGGAGGGAAATGCAAGTTGCAGTGTGAGGGGTTTGAACACACTCCCTGAGGGGTAAAACTTGATACACAACCCTGTGGCAGTCAGTGGGTTAAGTGTGTACCTGATGGCTGTCTGTCCTGTGTCTTGCATGGCAAATGATGACAGTGAAGAAATAATTCAGCAGAGGGCCTACCTTAACCCTTTGAGTGCATTTTGTTCACCTGGTGCTGCACTACAGGTCCTGCTGAGGCCACTGGGAGTCAGGGTGAGTGACTGTGTGTGTGTGTCAGCCATATTTATTTTTGGCTGTGTGTGTGTATGTGGTGGTGTGTGTTTAAGTGGGAGCATGTCTGTTTGGTGCTGTGTGAGTGGGGCATATGTGTGTGTGGTGGTCTGTGTGTGTGAGTGGGGCATGTGTGTGTGTTTGGTGCTGTATGAGTGGGGCATGTGTGTTTGTCTGTGGTGTAGGAGCAAATGGCAGCCATATTGTTTTTTTCTGACTTTGATAGTGGTGGGCGGGCTGCATAGTGGGGGTGGGCCAACTCCCTGCATGACTGAATCACCCAATAGGAACAGTAACTCCTCCTTAATACCACCCCTGGGTGTGTTTGCCAGGCACACAGAAGTCTTCTTTTATATATATAGATTAGGGGTCTGTACCTCCCAAGTGTCCCTCTTTAGGAGATATTAGGGGTTTGTACCTCCCAAGTGTTCCTCTTTAGGAGATATTAGGGGTCTGTACCTCCCAAGTGTCCCTCTCAAGGAGTTATTAGGGGTAAATACTTTTCAATTGTCCCATCCATACCTCCCAAGTGTCCCTCTTTAGGAGATATTAGGGGTCTGTACCTCCCAAGTGTTCCTCTTTAGGAGATATTAGGGGTCTGTACCTCCCAAGTGTCCCTCTTTAGGAGATATTAGGGGTTTGTACCTCCCAAGTGTTCCTCTTTAGGAGATATTAGGGGTCCATACCTCCCAAGTGTCCCTCTTTAGGAGATATTAGGGGTCTGTACCTCCCAAGTGTCCATCTTTAGGAGATATTAGGGTCCATACCTCCCAAGTGTTCCTCTTTAGGAGATATAAGGGGTCCGTACCTCCCAAGTGTCCCTCTTTAGGAGATATTAGGGGTCCATACCTCCCAAGTGTCCCTCTTTAGGAGATATTAGGGTCCATACCTCCCAAGTGTTCCTCTTTAGGAGATATTAGGGGTCCATACCTCCCAAGTATCCCTCTTTAGGAGATATTAGGGGTCCATACCTCCCAAATGTCCCTCTTTAGGAGATATTAGGGGTCCATACCTCCCAAGTGTCCCTCTTTAAGATATATTAGGGGTCTGTACCTCCCAAGTGTCCCTCTTTAGGCGATATTAGGGGTCTGTACCTCCCAAGTGTCCCTCTTTAGGAGATATTAGGGGTCCATACCTCCCAAGTGTCCCTCTTTAGGAGATACTAGCAATGTGGGATGGCGTTTCTGATCACGTTATGTAGGGAATGTATAACACATGCACACATGACAACACAGGGTCATAACAGACACAAACAGCAATGAGTGGAGGAGGTGTTAAGTCAGAGGCTCAGACAGACACATACAGCCAGGAGAAGATGGGTCATGAGACACACAGCAACATAGCTAGTTGCAGATAAACCAGAGATACACATAGACACAGTATGATGAAAGCAACAGCAGTGAGAAGAGAGGGTCATGAGTCAGACCCAGAGACACAAACAGTCTCACACAGGTAGAAGAGGGGTAATGAGACACTCACAGCAAGATACATAGTTGCAGAGAAACAGAGAGGCAAATCGTCACGTGGATCCCACGTCTCTGACCCCTCCTATTAAGCAACCTTGCGTTTACTGTAATATTGTAAGGTTACAAAGCAATGTGTTTTACAAAGCAAAACATGATATTGTTTCATCTGCAGTAACAAATGCAGAAGTGTGTTAAATTTGTAACATTGCTTAGGAGAGCGTGTTTCATATAGATGCCATTGTTGAATGTTTTGTGTGTTATAAGTCTTTAATGTTGTACCTTGTGACATCCCTGTCTGGGTCGCCGCGGTGCATCTCAGTACCGAACAGCTGTCAATCACCTCCCCATGTCCTTACCTTTTGTGCCTCCTTCCCACCTCCTTTTCAGACGCACAAATTGCATCCACATGTGCTGGCGCACATTGGTAATAGAGCGCGAGAAGGTGTCATGAAAATGTGTGCATCTGAGAAGGAGGTGGGAACAAGGCAGAAATGGGAAGGAGTAGGGGAGCTGATTGACAGGTTTTTTTTCCATTCAGTATTTTATGCGCGGAGCATCGGCCATGTTTTTCTTTATTTTTCTGCGAATATTGAGGGCGGGCAAACTCCTTGCAGAGATTTTCACAGGAATAGGCAGGGCAGGAGATATTAGGGGTCAATACCTCTCAAGTGTCTCTCTTTAGGAGATATTAGAGGTCTGTACCTCCCACGTGTCCCTTTTTAGGAGATATTATGGCTCCATACCTACCAAGTGTCCCTCTTTAGGAGATATTAGGGGTCTGTACCTCTCAAGTGTCCCTCTTTAGGAGATATTAGGGCTCCATACCTTCCAAGTGTACATCTTTAGGAGATATTAGCGATCCCATACATCCCAAGTGTCCCTCTTAGGTGATATTAGAGGTCCATACATCCCAAGTATCCCTCTTTAGGAGATATTAGGAGTCCATACATCCCAAGTATCCATCTTTAGGAGATATTAGGGGTCCCATACCTCCCAAGTGTCCCTCTTTAGGAGATATTAGGGGTCGGTACCTCCCAAGTGTCCCACTTTAGGAGATATTAGGGGTTCATACCTCCCACGTATCCCTTTTTATGAGATATTAGGAGTCCATACCTCCCAAGTGTCCCTCTTTAGGAGATATTAGTGGTTCATACCTCTCAAGTGTCCCTCTTTAGGAGATATTAGGGGTCCATACCTCCCAAGTGTCCCTCTTTAGGAGATATTAGGGGTACATACCTCCAAGTGTCCCTCTTTAGGAGATATTAGGGGTTCATACCTCCCAAGTGTGCCTCTATAAGAGGAACAGTCTCTCTTGAGACCCAAATCCCTCTGTCACTCTTTCCCACCCTGGAGTCCCTCTGTTTAGGAGATCAGACTGTCCCCTTAACGCCACCTAACACAACTGTCCCTCTTTGCCATTTGAAATGTTGGGTGGTATGCCTGAGTATTAACCCAATCATTAACAGAAAATACGTGTGCATCATTTTGGCTCCCAAAATGGAACTATACGTTTTATTATAAACATTTTTTATATATTGATTTTCCTTCTGATTAGAAAAGGTACTTCTGCTGTTGGGAGATGCTTAATTCAAAGTTATAACAGGTGAAATTGTAGATTTTTTTTTTATGTATAGTGCCACCTATCATCCAGACAGGTCACGTGGTGTCCAGATGATATTCTATTGTATTCTATGGGAGCCGGGAGCCACTGACTACTGTTTTCCATAGAATGAGATAGTAACAGCTCTAAGGGTTTGTGATCATTTGAACTGTTGTATCTTTTGAATAAAGCGACAGCCGGCAATGGGAGCTGCTCCGCAGGAATTAATACTCACGTAATGTGAGTATGAGTGGGGTTATGATTAGGAGATGTTAATTCTCTTTTAACCTTTGAGTGACCATATAGTGGTTTGCTCCAGACCTGGTCCTCTTAAGCATCCCTATTACTGTCAGGGCTGGAATTACATCCCAGGCCCCTAGACAAGGCACTCGAAGAACCTATAGCCCCGCCCATGGCCGCCCACTCCCCCACTCAGGGCCGGATTTACATCCCAGGCCTCCTAGGTAAGGTACTGTAAGAACTCATAGCTCCACCCATGGCACACCCCACTCAGGGCTGGATTTACATCCCAGGCCTCCTAGGTAAGGTACTGTAAGAACTCATAGCTCCACCCATGGCCACACCCCACTCAGGGCTGAATTTACATCCCAGGACCCCCTAGGTAAGGTACTGTAAGAACTCATAGCTTCTCCCATGGCCACACCCCCATTCAGGGCTGGATTTACATCCCAGTTCCCCAAGGCAAGGTACTGTAAGAATCCATAGCTCCGCCCATGGCCACACCCCCACTCAGGCTGATTTACATCCTAGGCCCCCTAGGTAATGTACTGTAAAAACCCATAGCTCCACCCATGGCCACACCCCCACTCAGGGCCGGATTTACATCCCAGTCCCCCCTTAGTCAAGGCACTGTAAGAACCCATAGCTTCTCCCATGGCCACTCCCCCACTCAGGGCTGATTTACATCCCAGGCCTCCTAGGTAAGGTACTGTAAGAACCCATAGCTCCACCCATGGCCACACCCCACTCAGGGCCGGATTTACATCCAGTTCCCCCTAGACAAGGCAGTGTAAGAACCCATAGCTCCACCCATGGCCACACCCCCACTCAGGGCCGGATTTACATCCCAGGCCTCCTAGGTAAGGTACTGTAAGAACCCATAACTCCACCCATGGCCACCCCCCCAATCAGTGCTGGATTTACATCCCAGGCTCCCCTAGACAAGTCACTGTAAGTACCCACAGCTCCGCCCATGGCCACACCCCGACTCAGGGCTGGCTTAAATCCCAGGCCCCCCCAAGGCAAGGCACTGTAAGAATCCATAGCTCGCCCATGACTACACCCCCCACTCAGGGCTGGATTTACATCCCAGTTCCGCAAGGCAAGGTACTGTAAGAATCCATAGCTCCGCCATGGCCACACCCCCACTCAGGGCTGGATTTACATCCCAGGACCCCCTAGATAAGGCACTGTAAGAATCCATAGCTCCGCCCATGGCCACACCCCCACTCAGGGCTGGATTTACATCCCAGGCCCCCCCAAGGCAAGGCACTGTAAGAATCCATAGCTCCGCCCATGGCCACTCCCCCCACTCCTCACATGATCCTACCCCCAGTCCCATCCACTGTTTCCTGGCACAGAAAATACCCTTATTCTATAACAAGCAAAAACAAAATAATCTTTAACCGCTTGGTTGCTAGAGAGATCTCCAACCCCTGCCAAAACGGTATACAGCTGGTCAGGTAAGATGAGATTGGTCTGGCTACACCCACTATTCAGAATGTGGGTGTGGCCAGCACAGTTGAGGCACCACCCTCTAAATGTAGAGCTCTGGGCAGTTGCCTACTTTGCTTACTGTGAAATCCGGCCCTTGTTACTGCCTTCTTTTTTATGTATGTATATCTTTATTTATATGGCGCCACCCAGTGTACCCAGCACCCTTACAACAGTAGTATGTTACAATAAATAAATGGGGATAAAATAAGTGTTGCAGTAATAAACAACAGGAGAGGGTCCCTGCCCCAAGGAGATTACAGTCTAAGGGGGTAGTAGAAGACAGACAACAGGGGTATGAGGGTGTCAAGTGCTGATTATGCCATAAGGTAGTGCTTGGTTCTAGTGCCCCAGAAGATAGGATTTCAGGGTAGACTTAAAGACAGATGGGAATTGTTCTAGATATAGGGAGAGGGTATGGAGTTGCATAGGTAGGGAGCGGAAAGTGATAAAGGTTTGAGACGGGAGAGGACACACGGTATAGATGGTGTAACAAAAGTGCGTTGTGTGCTGAGCGACGGAGCGGCAACATTAGAGAAGATGAGGGAAGAGATGTAAGGAGGAGGTAACAGTGTGGAGAGCATTAAAGGGATAGTAATACTTTGTTTTAACTTTATTTTATTTTATAGGCATTAAAAAAACATGAATAATGATATAAGTCTTATCTCCCAAACCTTTATGGTTTAAGAGATATTCACAAGCAAAGTGTCCCCCTCCCGCCCCTTTTACTGATGTAACACTGCTCAGCCAGGGCAGAAGGGAGCTGCCAGGTAGACTGCAGAGAGGGACAAGCTTCAATTAAGATAACAGAAAAAACCTGAAAAGCTTGTCAAGGGGGGCAGGGATTTCATTGTTTTCAAAGGAATAAGAGTGTCCCCTTCTGTTATCTGTCCAGTCTATGGACTGCATTCCACATCTGAGAAGAGATGGCTTACTTACTAGGTAAAAGGGGCGGGAGGGGGAAACTTTGCTTGTGAATATCTCATAAACCATAAAGGTTTGAGAGATAAGACTTATATCATTCTTCATGTTTTTTTAATGCCTACAAAATAAAATAAGTTAAAACGAAGTATTACTATCCCTTTAAAGGAACAGTAATGTACCAGAAAATGTATCATTTTGTAGTGTTTAAAAAGTTGAACTAAATGCAAAAAAGCCCTATCTCTCAAACCGCTATGATTTGAGAGATAGTCCCTGTCAAAGTTACCCCCTCCCTCCACTTTCCCTGACGTCAGCACTGTGCTAATTGCAGGGGAATCCTGTCCGGTGGCCACCTGGTGGCTCTTGCAGCAGAGCCACAATTGCATTATTTTAAAAGAATGACTTCATTGGAAAGGTCTACAAAGTGTGCCTGGGTTGCAAGCACACTTTGTAGACCATTCCATTGAAGTAATTAGTTTTAAATAACGCAATAGGTTTTTTTGCATTCAGTTCAACTATTTAAGCAGTACAAAATGATAAATATGTTTTTCTGGGACATTACTAACACTTTAAAGATGAGAAGAAGGACTTGTAATTATGTTAGATTTTTGTATAAAGATGAATATATAGTTCTTTTTATATCCGTGAAAGGGTGGTCTCGCGTGGCTGTCCATCAGGGAAGAGCCTGACTTACTAACCCTTTTCCTTCCTACAGAACAAGAGCAAGGAAAATGAGATGCTGGTGGCGGCGGCTGCCGTTGGAGTCTCCACAGTCTTTGGAGCGCCAATCAGTGGTAGGAAGGCACACCATCATATTAATGTACCCGGAAGGGGCAGTACCTCTGTGTTCGGTTCACTCCAGAAACAAATAACTGTTACATTATTTAAGTTTTCTTGAGAATCAGCACTGCCATGCACCCACCTTGCATGGGGCTGATATTTTTTAGACATAAGAGATTTATTTAAACATTGTCTTCATGTATAACCATGAAAATAGCACACTGGTGTTTTTTTCTTAGTAAATAAGGGCCAAAGGTTGGGTTTTATTAAGGGTGAAATTCTTCGGTTCACTTTTAAAGTCGCATTTGAAATATTCTGTGGTTGCATTCCGCATTAAACATGTCACAAGGATGAAAAGGGCAACATGAGAATCTCTCCCTGCATATAAGTGCAAGATTCTCATGTCGCCTCTTGAAATCTGCATTGCATTGCCCAGCTGAGATTAATGGGAGCTGTAGTCTGTCTTAAGTAGATTATAAAAGAACGTAACTATAGATGTAACGTCACCAGCCCCATTATAAGCAGCGCAGGCGCGTGGATGTCACTAGAGCAAGATGTCCGCGCTCCGTCCTGCTGTCAGTCCATGAAGAATAGAGGTTTCTCTTTAATCCGGTAAGAAATCTGGCGAGTAGCGCTACTGAGCAGCTAGTCTCCAGATGGGCAATGATGTGATGATATCTTATTATTGGGTGGTAATTCGCTTTAAGTACTGTCAACCCTTATTCTCACAGCACAAAGGTGACATGTGACACGCAACCACTGAACTAACAAGATTTCCCTACTCACCCATTCTACTCCATTCCGATAATAACAGTCTTGAGTGCCCTGTCAGTGCTGTTTACTCCCGGGGTGATGATCCTCCCCTCCGTCTGACTTGCTAACTAAGTCCGCTCCCACTGCCTACCTGATATCAACCCGAGGGAGAAAGGAGCACGGACAGGGCACTCAATGGTGTTATTATCGGAACGGAGTAGAATGGGTGAGTAGGGAAATCTTGTTGTTCGTTCAGTGGTTGCGTGTCACATGTCACCATTGTGTTTTTAGAATAATGGTTGACAGTAGTGTTGAGCGAGCATGCTCGGCCGATGCTCGGATCGGCTCGAGCATCGCTCTGCTCGGCACATGGCGGTACTCGTACGAGTACCGCATGTGCTCGCACCGCCATGTTCGGGTCTCCTCCGCACGTTTTGCGGCTGCTGCGCAGCCAATAAACGTGCAGGGAGGCTCTGACATCGGTGTAATGCCAGCAGCCATGTTGGCTGCTGGCATTACACTGATTGGCTGGCCAGAACCCGTGGTCGGGTGCTGTATAGCACCTGACCATCGAGTTCGGCTCAGTCTGAGCCAGGGAGAGCTGAGGATAGGAAGGGAAAGGCAGTGTAGTGAGGAAAAAAAAAATTGTGAAAAAAATAAGAACCAAAGTCCTTTTAGGACTACTGTGTGTGGGGGCAGCAGGTTATTTTGTGTGGGGGGAAAAAAACAAAAAAAAAAAAAAAAAAATATTCTGTTTAGTGTGAAAAGTTGCAGATTAGAGCACATTCTGTTTAGTGTGCACAGTTGCAGATTAGAGCCATTCTGTTTAGTGTGCAAAGTTGCAGATTAGAGCACATTCTGTTTAGTGTGCAAAGTTGCAGATTAGAGCACATTCTGTTTAGTGTGCAAAGTTGCAGATTAGAGCACATTCTGTTAAGTCTTCAAACTAAATATCAAAGTCACATATTCCATTCAGTGTGCGTCGCCGCAGTTTAGCAGCACATTCTGTGTACTGTGCAGAGTTGCAGAATAGGAAGAAATACTGTTAAGTCTTCAAACTAAAATATCAAAGTCACATATTCCATTCAGTGTGCTTCGCCGCAGTTTAGCAGCCTATTCTGGTGTACTGTGCAGGAGTTGCAGAATAGGAGAAATACTGTTAAGTCTTCAAACTAAAATATCAAAGTCACATATTCCATTCAGTGTGCTTCGCCGCAGTTTAGCAGCCTATTCTGTGTACTGTGCAGAGTTGCAGAATAGGAAGAAATACTGTTAAGTCTTCAAACTAAATATCAAAGTCACATATTCCATTCAAGTGTGTTTCACCGCCGTTTAGCAGCCTATTCTGTGTACTGTGCAGAGTTGCAGATAATAAGAAATACTGTTAAGTTTCAAACTCAAATATTAAAGTCACATATTCCATTCAGTGTGTTTCACCGCCGTTTAGCAGCTATTCTGTGTACTCTGTACAGTTGCAGAATAATAAGAAATACTGTTAAGTTTTCAAACTCAAATATTAAAGTCACATATTCCATTCAGTGTGTTTCACCGCCGTTTAGCAGCCTATTCTGTGTACTCTGTACAGTGCAGAATAATAAGAAATACTGTTAAGTTTTCAAACTCAAATATTAAAGTCACATATTCCATTCAGTGTGTTTCACCGCCGTTTAGCAGCCTATTCTGTGTACTCTGTACAGTTGCAGAATAATAAGAAATACTGTTAAGTTTTCAACTCAAATATAAAGTCACATATTCCATTCAGCTGTGTTTCACCGCCGTTTAGCAGCCTATTCTGTGTTACTCTGCAGAGTTGCAGAATAGTAAGAAATACTGTTAAGTTTTCAAAAACTCAAATATCAAAGTCACATATTCCATTCAGTGTGTTTCACCGCCGTTTACAGCCTATTCTGTGTACTCTGTACAGTTGCAGAATAATAAGAAATACTGTTAAGTTTCAAACTCAAATATTAAAGTCACATATTCCATTCAGTGTGTTTCACCAGCCGTTTAGCAGCCTATTCTGTGTACTCTGTACAGTTGCAGAATAATAAGAAATATTGTTAAGTTTTCAAACTCAAATATTAAAGTCACATATTCCATTCAGTGTGTTTCACCGCCGTTTAGCAGCCTTTCTGTGTACTCTTGTACAGTTGCAGAATAATAAGAAATACTGTTAAGTTTTCAAACTCAAATATTAAAGTCACATATTCCATTCAGTGTGTTTCACCGCCGTTTAGCAGCCTATTCTGTGTACTCTGTACAGTTGCAGAATCAATAA
>CM074724.1:397938416-397944698 GCA_037306005.1 Rhinophrynus dorsalis | reverse complement strand
CCGCCGTTTAGCAGCCTATTCTGTGTACTCTGCAGAGTTGCAGAATAGTAAGAAATACTGTTAAGTTTTCAAACTCAAATATCAAAGTCACATATTCCATTCAGTGTGTTTCACCGCCGTTTAACAGCCTATTCTGTGTACTCTGTACAGTTGCAGAATAATAAGAAATACTGTTAAGTTTTCAAACTCAAATATTAAAGTCACATATTCCATTCAGTGTGTTTCACCGCCGTTTAGCAGCCTATTCTGTGTACTCTGTACAGTTGCAGAATAATAAGAAATATTGTTAAGTTTTCAAACTCAAATATTAAAGTCACATATTCCATTCAGTGTGTTTCACCGCCGTTTAGCAGCCTATTCTGTGTACTCTGTACAGTTGCAGAATAATAAGAAATACTGTTAAGTTTTCAAACTCAAATATTAAAGTCACATATTCCATTCAGTGTGTTTCACCGCCGTTTAGCAGCCTATTCTGTGTACTCTGTACAGTTGCAGAATAATAAGAAATACTGTTAAGTTTTCAAACTCAAATATTAAAGTCACATATTCCATTCAGTGTGTTTCACCGCCGTTTAGCAGCCTATTCTGTGTACTCTGCAGAGTTGCAGAATAGTAAGAAATACTGTTAAGTTTTCAAACTCAAATATCAAAGTCACATATTCCATTCAGTGTGTTTCACCGCCGTTTAACAGCCTATTCTGTGTACTCTGTACAGTTGCAGAATAATAAGAAATACTGTTAAGTTTTCAAACTCAAATATTAAAGTCACATATTCTGTGTAAGATGAAGAAGGCGGGTAAAAAGGGACGGGGAAGTGGACGTGATCCTGAAAGTTCAGGGCGCGGGTCAGGACGCGGAGAAACTGTGCCTGGTGCCAGAGCACAAGAAAGAAAGACATCCACCATACCTAGCTTCATGTGTAATTTTACAGGGCGTCGCAGGACATCACTCTCGAGGTCCGACCACTGCGAACAGGTGGTCGGTTGGATGACAGCTGATACTGCTTCCAGTCGGTTAAGCACCACCCTGTCTTCCACCAAGTCCACTCTCAGTAGCCAAGAGTCTGGTCAACATAATCCTCACTCTGATCATCCTTCCTCCCACCATACACGGTCTGGTCAAAGAAGTGATCCCACACTGGGATATAGTGAGGAGCTCGTCTCATCACCAATCCTTCATTTGACCCTCTCTCCAAGCACGCTTGCAGAGGAACATGACATCTTGTGCCCTGATTCACAACCTCTAGAGGCTACCCAATCACAAGAAGATGACAGATGTGAACGGCATTTAAGGTCAAAGGAAGTAGTGGATGATGATGATGATGATGATGAGACACAGTTGCCATTAAATCAACCACTATTTCCGTCTCAAGACCTTGTTGAGGAGAATGTTATACAGTTGTCAATGACTGAGTATGTGGTGGGATCAAGACTTGAGGAGGATGATCAGAGTGAGGAAGTGGAGGAGGACTTGGTGGACGATGAGGTGACTGACCCCACCTGGGAAAGGTGTAGAGCCGAGCGATGACAGCAGTCCTGAGGGTGAGCCATCTGCAGCACCGCAACAGGCTGGAAGAGGCAGTGGTGTGGCTACAGAAAGAAGGCGGACCGCACCAAACCGGCCCGCAAATGTTCCACGGAGCACCCCCTTGCGTAAATCTCCCTTGCCAAGGGGTAGGTGTTCCGCGGTATGGCGTTTTTTAAGGAAAGTGCGGACGACAAAAGAATTGTAGTTTGCAACCTGTGCCACACCAGAATGAGCCGAGGCATGAACACTAGAAACCTCACCACCACCAGCATGATCCGACACATGGCATCCAAGCACCGTAGTAAGTGGGAGGAACGCCTGGATCGCCCATCTGTGTCTGCAGGCCACACCACTGCCTCCTCTTCCCCTTTTTTCGGTGCCGGCCAATCGCCTGTCGAAGGCGCAGGCCCGCATACCTCCCGCCCTGCACCTGTAGCATCTGAAGCACCATCAGCGACCACATCCACTTCCCTGTCCCAGCACAGCGTCCAAATGTCGTTACCCCAGGCATTTGAGCGCAAGAGAAAGTACCCAGCCACCCACCCACAGGCCATAGCACTAACCTCACACCTTTCAAAATTACTGGCCATCGAAATGCTGCCATTTAGGCTTGTGGACACTGAGTCCTTCCGCAGCCTGATGGCAGCAGCTGTCCCTCGGTACGCGGTCCCCAGCCGCCACTACTTTTCCCGGTGTGCCATCCCCGCATTACACCACCATGTGTCCCGTAACATCACCCGTGCCCTGACCAACGCAGTTACTGGGAAGGTCCACTTAACGACTGACACATGGACAAGTGCTTGTGGCCAGGGACGCTACATTTCCCTGACGGCACACTGGGTGAATGTCGTGGAGGCTGGGAGCGACTCGGACCCTGGGATGGCACGGGTGCTACCCACGCCGAGGATTGCGGGCCCTACCTCCATCAGGGTTTCCACCAGCACCTACGTTATTGGCTCCTCCTCCTCCGTTTCCACCTCCGAATTCTCTACACACAGCGCCACTCCCCCATCAGCCAGTAGCTGGAAGCAGTGTAGCACTGCAGTGGGGAAGCGTCAACAGGCCGTGCTGAAGCTGATCTGCCTTGGGGACAAACAGCACACGGCCTCAGAGCTGTTGCAGGGGATTAGTCACCAGACCGAGCAGTGGCTCTCGCCACTCAACCTGCAACCAGGCATGGTTGTGTGTGATAATGGGCGTAACTTGGTGGCGGCTTTGGAGCTCGGCAAGCTCACACACGTACCATGCCTAGCGCATGTATTTAATTTAGTGGTGCAGCGATTTCTAAAAACCTACCCCAATGTGCATGATCTCTTGACCAAGGTGCGCCGCGTGTGTGCACATTTCCGTAAGTCATCAACAGCTTCAGCCGGCCTGTTGAAGCTGCAGCAGCGCTTACAATTGCCAGCTCACCGGCTGCTGTGTGACGTGAGCACGCGCTGGAACTCCACCTTCCACATGTTGGCCCGGCTTTGTGAGCAGCAGAGGGCAGTAGTGGAGTACCAGCTGTTACACGGTCGTCGCCTCTCCGTTCAACTTCCTGTAATCAGAAGTGAGGAGTGGGAATGGATGTCAGACCTCTGCGAGGTTTTACGCAATTTTGAGGAATCGACACAGATGGTGAGCGGCGATAACGCTATTATCAGTGTAACCATCCCACTTCTGTGTCTACTGAAACGCTCGCTGCTCACAATTAAAACCGACGCTTTGCATGTGGAAGAGGTGGAAATGGGGGAGGAAGAGCTTACACAAGGTGATAGCCAGAGCACCCTCACTTCGTCTTCTCAGCGACAATTGGAGGAGGCGGAGGAGGAGGAGGAGGAGGAGGAGGAAGACACGGTTGCCTCCGCTACAGAGGGTAGCCATGGAACTTTAGTTCCATCTCTTCAGCGTGGGTGGGCAGAAGAGGAGGAAGAGGATGAGGAGATTGAGAGTCATCCTCCTGGTGAGGACAGCGAAATCTTGACTGTTGGTTCTCTGGCACACATGGCTGACTTTATGTTAGGCTGCCTTTCCCGTGACCCACGCGTTGTACGCATTTTAGACAACACGGATTACTGGGTGTTCACCCTTCTGGACCCCCGCTACAAAGAGAATTTCTCATCTCTCATTCCTCCGGTGGAGAGGACAAGCAAAATGTTGCAATACCAGAAGGTTCTTGTCGAAAAATTGCTCCAAAATTTTCCATCTGACAACGCTGGCGGCAGAGTACGTGCTACCTTGGCCAACCGAGAAGGGGAGAAAAGGGGAGCACACAGCAGTTCCGAGAAAGGCAGGGCAACACTCTCCAAGGCGTGGGACACCTTCATGACACCCCGCCAGCACCCTCACCCTGATGCGCAGCCTAGTGTCACAAGGAGGGAAAAGTTTTGGAAGATGGTGAAGGAGTACGTAGCAGACCGTGTCAGCGTCCTCAATGATCCCTCTGTGCCTTACAACTACTGGGTGTCCAAGCTGGACACGTGGTATGAACTGGCACTCTACGCCTTGGAGGTGCTGGTCTGCCCTGCCGCCAGCGTTCTGTCTGAGCGGGTATTTAGTGCTGCTGGTGGCATCATAACAGATAAGCGTATCCGCCTTTCCACCGACAATGCTGATAGGTTGACACTTATAAAAATGAACAAGGCCTGGATTTCCCCTGACTTCTCCACTCCACTGGAGGAAAGCCCCGGGGGAACATAAACTCACTTTATATATGTTATTTACAATGATGGGAATACTCTGTATTCCCATTCACCCCTTCCACCCAAAAAACGGGTATATGGTTGACTCTTAATCTTCTCATCCTCCTCCTCCTCTTCCATATGCCCTGGGATATAATTTTTATATAGGACCAGCTCACCAGCGGGCCCTGTGATATAATTTTTATATAGGGCCAGCTCACCAGCGGGCCCTGTGATATAATTTTTATATAGGGCCAGCTCACCAGCGGGCCCTGTTTGACAATTTTTATATAGGTCAGCTCACCAGCGGGCCTTCTCATATAATGTTTTATTGGGTCAGCTCTCTAGCGGGCCCTCTCATATAATGTTTTATAGCGTCAGCTCACTAGCGAGCCTTCGCATATAATGTTTAGGATGGTCAGCTCTGCAGCAGACCCTCACCCATAATGTTTTAGATGGTCAGCTCAGCGCACGTTTCCCTCTTAATCATGGCCTCAGTTCAATAAAATCAAGGAAATTTTTGGGAGAATTTGCCTCAGCGCACGTTTCCCTCTTAATCATGGCCTCAGTTCTGAAAATCAAGGAAATTTTTGGGAGAATTTGCCTCTGCGCACGTTTCCCTCTTAATCATGGCCTCAGTTCTGAAAATCAAGGAAATTTTTGGGAGAATTTGCAGATGATATACAAGTAAATATACAGCAAATATTGTTTGGTAACAATTTTTCGCCTAAAGTCGTTTTTATTTTCCTTTTTGTGTGTTTTATGGTCAGTCTGTAAAAATGGCGTACTACGGGCGAAAGATCGTTCCCAGCAGCGATGTTGGAGTCCAAGATGCATCCAGACATCCTCCCTATGCTGTCCCTGAACCATTTCTGTGGTGTTTCCATCCTTTTCTGCCATTTTCCTATGGACCAGGCACCCTCCCCTCATCAGAGCAGGGGGTGCCTGGTGTAATGCTCGAGTCCTCCCATTGACTTCAATGGGGCTCGGGTGCTCGGCTGAGCACTCGAGCCTCAGGGGGTGCTCGGTCAGAGCACCCGAACACCCGAGCATTGGGGTGCTCGCTCATCACTAGTTGACAGTATTTCAGTAAAAAGAAAATTATTATTGAAACTTAGTCTGAGAGTGGCATCTGTGCAGTTGCAGTATTACCTGTTTGCTTATAATGGGGCTGGTGGCGTTACAGCTATAGTTAGAGTTTGTTATAATCTACTTAAAGGGATAGTAATACTTCGTTTTATCTTTATTTTATTTTGTAGGCATTAAAAAAAACATGAAGAATGATATAAGTCTTATCTCTCAGACCTTTATGGTTTGAGAGATATTCACAAGCAAAGTTTCCCCTCCCGCCCCTTTTACCTAGTGTAAGTCATCTCTTCTCAGATGTGGAATGCAGTCCATAGACCAGACAGATAACAACAGGGGACAATCTTCTTCCTGTGAGAACAATGAAAACCCTGCCCCCCTTGACACGTTTTTCAGGTTTTCCCCTTAATTGAAGATTGTCCCTCTCTGCAGTCTACCTGGGCACCTCCCTTCTGCTCTGGCTGAGCAGTGTTACATCAGTAAAAGGGGCGGGAGGGGAATACTTTGTCATTGAATTACTCTTGAACTACAACTCTGACAGAATTGAAATAACACTTTCCAAAGTCCAAATACTATGATGATTAATTAGAGCTGCTTTTATTATGAAACATTAATATCCCTTTAAGCCCGACTACAGCTCCCATTATCCTCAGCCAGGCAATGCAGTGCAGCTTTTAAGGAGGAGACATGAGCATCTAGTGCTTATATGCAGGGAGAGATTCTCATGTCGCCCTTTTCATCCTTGTGACATGTTTAATGCTGTGTGCAACCATACGGTATTTAAAAAGCGTCCTTTTAAAAGGATACCAAGTTCTCCTTAATATGAGAGGTGTACCGGGACAAACTTTCCAGAGGCACTCAGAGGGGTTAAAGGAACCGTAATAGTGGGTCAGGCTCTCTGGGTTTTGGTGGGGTAAAGGCGGGTTCCTGGAGATGGGATGTGATGTACATTTTCTTCTGTAACCTCTTTCCTGTGCCTCTTTTTAACAGGAGTCCTGTTCAGCGT